>CM042243.1:911068-918568 GCA_023566225.1 Romanogobio albipinnatus | reverse complement strand
TCCTGCTCCTCCTGCCTCTCCTGCTCCTCCTCCTGCTCCTCCTGCTCCCCCCTCCTTTTCTTACTTAGTATTTTTGTCTTGTTTTCAGTCCAAATCTGCATGAGTTTCTTTGTTCTGCTGAACACAAAAGATATTTTGAAGAATGTTTGTAAAAAAGCAGAGAGAGCAACCATTGACTACCATAGTATTTTTTCCCCTACTATGGTAGTCAATGGTTGCTCTCTCTGCTTGGTTACAAACATTCTTCAAAATATCATCTTTTGTGTTCAGCAGAACAAAGAAACTCATGCAGATTTGGACTTGAGGGTGAGTAAATGATGACAGAATTTTCATTTTAGGGTGAACTATCCCTTTAAGATTATTTTGCTTACCCCATTGGCAGATTATTTTGCAGATTTGAAGCAAAAACTGCACTTCTTGTTGTTGAATCGCAGGTCAGCCGTTCAAGCTTGACCCCAAGTCGGCCCACAGGAAGTTAAAGGTCTCACATGACAATCTGACGGTGGAGCGGGACGAAGCCTCGTCCATGAAGAGCCACGCCCAGGACCGCTTCGGGAGCACGGGGAACTACGGCGTCACGGGGAACGTGTACATCGACAGCGGACGCCACTACTGGGAGGTTCTGATCGGAGGGAGCACATGGTAAAACACAAGCTTCACCTTCAGCCTTTGTGTCTCATAGAACCGCTTGCAGGAAAGTTATGAAATTTGGCAGACTGATAGAGGCCTGGCCCAACATTAACCACACCAAATTTGGGGTCTCTAACTCAATCCCTCTAGCGCCACCACCTGTGCAAAGTTGCACGTTTGTGCTAATAACTATTGAAACATAAGGGCTTGAAACAAAATGGCTTCCTCTGATTCCGTGGCTCAAGACGTTTCGATTGAACCCTATGACATCATTTTTGGTAGTGGCAATTTTCCCGCTATTTTTTGCCAACTCCTCCTAGACGGTTTATCCGATTTTTCATCTTCAGACAATGCCAACAAAACGTTATGGAACTGAAGGCGATTCATCAGTGTTTTTCATACCTGCAAACTTGTCGCTTTTCGGCGACAATCGCCGTTTTCATTGTCAATTGGGTCATTCACGTGAATCGTGTAGAACCGGAGAGTTTTTTTTGGGGGGGGGGGGGGGGGGGGTTGGGTCGGAATCTCAACTAGAGGTGGGCAGATCGATACCAACGTGAAAATATTTAACTTAAGTAAGTTTCAGTTTCTCTCGTTTTGCGACCTGACTGAGTTTGTCAAAATGCTGCTGCTGTCAAAGAGCAGAGCATTGCAAGCTCTCTGTAATCCTCCTCCCAAGAGTGCTGCTCGTGCTCGACACTGCCCTCCCGCTCTCTCCTGTGTTGTACCGTCACGTGACTCACCACTAGCGCGCCGCTCCAGCACCAGCAGTCAGGCGCGCGCTCGCTCAGCCGCGCGCGCATTTCTAGTCAGTCAGAGACGGAGAATGGCATCAGAGAGAAAGAGGAGCGTTGTATGGCTGTATTTTCAGGCCGAAAATGAGACAACAGCGACTTGTACCATTTGTAGAAAGTCTTTAAAATACAGTGGCAATACAACTAATTTGTACAAACATATGAAAAATCAAGGAGAATTTATTTTACATTTTTTATATTTATTTCGAAGTGCACTAAAGAGGAGAAACATTTTTTTTGTTAACATGCTACTTGAATAATAATTTTGTAACTTTGTTTATTTAAATAAAGCAGAAGTAACCAAAAATTGTTTCTGAACAAAAGCCCTGTATTTACTTGGTATCGGATCGCACACCTCTAATCTCAACTGAGCTCGCGCCTGTCAAGAGAGGGTGGGGGTGGGCTTGCGTGCCATGTAGGCCATTATTGGACATTTCTTATAAATTCTCATTTTTTCACTTACTTGAGTTCACAGCGTCGGCACCCCCCCACCCCCCCCCCCCCCAACCGGACACTATCACCTTTTTTTCTCTGATGAGTTTGCAGGTCTGGTTTTTGAAAAACGTGCGAACAAATATTACATAGCGCTTGCAAAAATAGACTTGAGGCTGTATCTCCTCAACGCTTTATCGTATTCTGACCAAACTTGGTACATGTCATCACACGCATGACCTGAGGCTACATGTGTGTTTCACCACAGCGCCACCTGCTGGTGCGGAGATACGAAAAATGCTATTTTTGCTTATAACTTCTGAACGCTTTTGGCACGAGGCAGCATGCCGAGGCGAATGATTTCCAAAATTGGCCATTTTGGGCGTCTGCCATTTTGAATTTTGTAGTAAAATGCTGTATTCTATGAACGCATTAGCTAATTGCTATGAAACTCGGTATGGGTCATCGGCACAAAGTTTTGAGCCAGCGCCACCTAGTGGTAAAATCAAACATTCACATTCTTATAACTTTGGGTGTGGTCGACTTATTTTCACGGGAGTCACATCCGTAGATTCCCGAATACTTGCCGAGTCCAATGATACCAAACATGCCAGATTTCGCCTTATGGTTTGTTCAACGTTGTGATTTAGCGTTTAAACGACTTTCGTCAATATCTTCGAAAACGTTAGTACGATCGAGACGATCAAACTCATTTTTTATAGCCTTCCTATTCTTCTTCTTCTTCTTCCGCTCTGGCAGCCCATAGAACCGTTTCAGGGAAAGTTATGAAATTTGGCAGACTGATAGAGGACAGTCCAAACATTAACTACACCACATTTGGAGTCTCTAACTTAATCCCTCTAGCGCCACCACCTGTCTAAATTTCCGTCATGTTTGGGCGAATATGTTTTCAAACTGTAAGGGCTAGATACGAAATTTGATTTCCGTCATAAAACATTTCCCCGCCATTTTGAATTTGGAACATTTCCTCCTAGGCCTCTGATTTTCATGGAAATTGAACCAGATCATCTTCAGAACATGCCGACAAAAAGTTATGGAATTCAAGTCGATTAGTTAAACCGTTTTCGGAAAAACGTGCGAACAAATATTACATAGCGCTTGCAAAAATAGACGTAAGGCTGTATCTCCTCAACGCTTTATCGTATTCTGACCAAACTTGGAACATGTCATCACACGCATGACCTGAGGCTGCATGTGCATTTCACCACAGCGCCACCTGCTGGTGCGGAGATACGAAAAATGCTATTTTTGCTTATAACTTCTGAACGCTTTACCCCAAAATCATAAAAGTTGTCTCGTTAAGTTGACGGCCATTTTGGGTGTCGGCCATTTTGAATTTTGTAGTAAAATGCTGTATTTTATGAACGCATTAGCGTATCGTTATGAAACTCGATATGGGTCATCGGCACGATGCCCTGGAGGAGGCTGAGAAGTTTCGAGCCAGCGCCACCTAGTGGTAAACTTTGCGTGTGGTCGACTTATTTTCACGGAAGTCACATCCTTAGATTCACGAATCCTTGTCGAGTCCGACGATACCAATGCCATGCATCATCTTTGTGATTTAGCGTTTAAACAACTTTGGCCAATATCTTTGAAACTGTAATGCTTTGTTCACACCAAACGCGAATAGAGCCTTATCCCTGATAACTGAGCTCACAGATATATTAATGCATTATAATATTTGAATATTGTGTGTTTTAATGCATTATACTTTCTAAAGGTGATCAATGAATAGATGCATATTATTAACTGATATTATTGAGATCATACAGTGCATTATATATAAAGTATTACCAACATTTGCTAATTCAGTGAGAGATGATGATTTTGATTTATTTGTCTATTTTTCAGTTTCAGAATTGTGTTAGCGTTGTGAATCGCAGTAAGTTAGGGAGATGATGTCTTGCTGAAGAACTGAATTTTGGTACTTAATAACCAAAAAAAGTTACATCCTACAGTTGAAACGTTTTAAAATATATTCATTTTAAAATAGAAGAGTTATTTTAACCTGTTAACGGTCTCGGATCTTAAATAGTTACTTTTAACTCAGTGGTTGGGTTGTTTTAACTCAGCGGTTGGGTTGTTTAAACCCAGCGGTTTGGTTGTTTTATCCCAGCGATTGGGTTGTTTTAACTCAGCGGTTGGGTTGTTTAAACCCAGCGGTTTGGTTGTTTTATCCCAGCGATTGGGTTGTTTTAACTCAGCGATTGGGTTGTTTTAACTCAGCGGTTGGGTTGTTTAAACCCAGCGGTTTGGTTGTTTTATCCCAGCGGTTGGGTTGTTTTAGCCCAGCGGTTGGGTTGTTTTAACTCAGCGGTTGGGTTGTTTAAACCCAGCGGTTTGGTTGTTTTATCCCAGCGGTTGGGTTGTTTTAACTCAGCGGTTGGGTTGTTTTAGCCCAGCGGTTGGGTTGTTTAAACCCAGCGATTGGGTTGTTTTAGCCCAGCGGTTGGGTTGTTTTAGCCCAGCGGTTGGGTTGTTTTAGCCCAGCGGTTGGGTTGTTTTATCCCAGCGGTTGGGTTGTTTTAACTCAGCGGTTGGGTTGTTTTAGCCCAGCGGTTTGGTTGTTTTATCCCAGTGATTGGGTTGTTTTATCCCAGCGATTGGGTTGTTTTAGCTCAGCGGTTTGGTTGTTTTATCCCAGTGATTGGGTTGTTTTATCCCAGCGATTGGGTTGTTTTAGCTCAGCGGTTGGGTTGTTTTATCCCAGCGATTGGGTTGTTTTATCCCAGCGGTTGGGTTGTTTTAACTCAGCGGTTGGGTTGTTTTAGCCCAGCGGTTGGGTTGTTTTAACTCAGCGGTTGGGTTGTTTTAACTCAGCGTTTGGGTTGTTTTAACTCAGCGGTTGGGTTGTTTTAGCCCAGCGATTTGGTTGTTTTATCCCATCGATTGGGTTGTTTTAGCCCAGCGGTTGGGTTGTTTTAACTCAGCGTTTGGGTTGTTTTAGCCCAGCGATTTGGTTGTTTTATCCCAGCGATTTGGTTGTTTTAGCTCAGCGGTTGGGTTGTTTTAACTCAGCGGTTGGGTTGTTTTAACTCAGCGTTTGGGTTGTTTTATCCCAGCGATTGGGTTGTTTTAGCCCAGCGGTTGGGTTGTTTTAACTCAGCGTTTGGGTTGTTTTAACTCAGCGATTGGGTTGTTTTAACTCAGCGGTTGGGTTGTTTTAGCCCAGCCGTTGGGTTGTTTTAGCCCAGCGATTGGGTTGTTTTAATCCAGCGATTGGGTTGCTTTAGCCCAGCGGTTGGGTTGTTTTAGCCCAGCGGTTGGGTTGTTTTAACTCAGCGGTTGGGTTGTTTTAACTCAGCGGTTGGGTTGTTTTATCCCATCGATTGGGTTGTTTTAGCCCAGCGGTTGGGTTGTTTTAACTCAGCGTTTGGGTTGTTTTAACTCAGCGATTGGGTTGTTTTAACTCAGCGGTTGGGTTGTTTTATCCCAGCGATTGGGTTGTTTTAGCCCAGCGGTTGGGTTGTTTTAACTCAGCGATTGGGTTGTTTTAACTCAGCGATTGGGTTGTTTTAACTCAGCGGTTGGGTTGTTTTAGCCCAGCGATTGGGTTGTTTTAGCCCAGCGATTGGGTTGTTTTAGCCCAGCGATTGGGTTGTTTTAATCCAGCGATTGGGTTGTTTTAATCCAGCGATTGGGTTGCTTTAGCCCAGCGGTTGGGTTGTTTTAGCCCAGCGGTTGGGTTGTTTTAACTCAGCGGTTGGGTTGTTTTAACTCAGCGGTTGGGTTGTTTTAGCCCAGCGATTTGGTTGTTTTATCCCAGCGATTTGGTTGTTTTAGCCCAGCGGTTGGGTTGTTTAAGCCCAGCGATTGGATTGTTTTAGCCCAGCGATTTGGTTGTTTTATCCCAGCGGTTGGGTTGTTTTAACTCAGCGGTTGGGTTGTTTTAACTCAGCGGTTGGGTTGTTTTAGCCCAGCGGTTGAGTTGTTTTAACTCAGCGGTTGGGTTGTTTTAACTCAGCGGTTGGGTTGTTTTAGCCCAGCGATTTGGTTGTTTTATCCCAGCGGTTGGGTTGTTTTAACTCAGCGGTTGGGTTGTTTTAACTCAGCGGTTGGGTTGTTTTAGCCCAGCGGTTGAGTTGTTTTAACTCAGCGGTTGGGTTGTTTTAGGCCAGCGGTTGGGTTGTTTTAGGCCAGCGATTGGGTTGTTTTAGCCCAGCGATTGGGTTGTTTTAATCCAGCGATTGGGTTGCTTTAGCCCAGCGGTTGGGTTGTTTTAGCCCAGCGGTTGGGTTGTTTTAACTCAGCGGTTGGGTTGTTTTAACTCAGCGGTTGGGTTGTTTTATCCCATCGATTGGGTTGTTTTAGCCCAGCGGTTGGGTTGTTTTAACTCAGCGTTTGGGTTGTTTTAACTCAGCGGTTGGGTTGTTTTAGCCCAGCGATTTGGTTGTTTTATCCCAGCGATTTGGTTGTTTTAACTCAGCGATCGGGTTGTTTTAACTCAGCGGTTGGGTTGTTTTAGCCCAGCGATTGGGTTGTTTTAGCCTAGCGATTGGGTTGTTTTAATCCAGCGATTGGGTTGTTTTAATCCAGCGATTGGGTTGTTTTAATCCAGCGATTGGGTTGCTTTAGCCCAGCGGTTGGGTTGTTTTAGCCCAGCGGTTGGGTTGTTTTAACTCAGCGGTTGGGTTGTTTTAACTCAGCGGTTGGGTTGTTTTAACTCAGCGGTTGGGTTTTTTTAGCCCAGCGATTTGGTTGTTTTATCCCAGCGATTTGGTTGTTTTATCCCAGCGATTTGGTTGTTTTAGCCCAGCGGTTGGGTTGTTTAAGCCCAGGGATTGGGTTGTTTTAGCCCAGCGGTTGGGTTGTTTTAACTCAGCGGTTAGGTTGTTTTAACTCAGCGGTTGGGTTGTTTTAGCCCAGCGGTTGAGTTGTTTTAACTCAGCGGTTGGGTTGTTTTAGGCCAGCGGTTGGGTTGTTTTAGGCCAGCGATTGGGTTGTTTTAGCCCAGCGATTGGGTTGTTTTAGCCCAGCGGTTGGGTTGTTTTAGCCCAGCGGTTGGGTTGTTTTAGCCCAGCGGTTGGGTTGTTTTAGCCCAGCTGTTGGGTTGTTTTAGCCCAGCTGTTGGGTTGTTTTAACTCAGCGGTTGGGTTGTTTTAGCCCAGCGGTTGGGTTGTTTTAGCCCAGCGATTGGGTTGTTTTTAACCCAAACATTTAACCCAACCCCTGGGTTAAAACAACCCAATTGTAAAGACATTTATAATGTGACTAAACTTTGCTTCAAACTAAACAAATGCTTCAGTTTCCACAGACATATAATCATAAATGTGTGTTGAGCATCAGATCCTCATATGAGAATGATTAGTGAACGGTCATGTGACACTGAAGACTGGAGTAATGATGATAAACTCAGGAATAAATCACACTTTACTGTATATTCACATATAGAACAGCTGATCTACACTGGAGTGAGTGTGAGTGTGAGTGTGAGTGTGAGTGTGAGTGTGAGTGTGAGTGTGAGTGAGTGTGAGTGTGAGTGAGTGTGAGTGTGAGTGTGTGAGTGTGAGTGTGAGTGTGAGTGTGAGTGTGAGTGTGAGTGTGAGTGTGTGAGTGAGTGAGTGTGAGTGTGTGAGTGTGTGAGAGTGAGAGAGTGAGAGAGTGAGAGAGTGAGAGAGTGAGA
>CM042243.1:836068-903568 GCA_023566225.1 Romanogobio albipinnatus | reverse complement strand
GACAGAAAGTCGAAATTATGGCATACTATATCGAAATTATGCCATAAGCCAAAATGATTATATAAAAAGTCAAAATTATGACATACTATATCGAAATTATGAGATAAAAAGCCAAAATGATTATATAAAAAGTCAAAATTATGACAGAAAGTTGAAATTATGGCATACTAAATCAAAATTATGAGATAAAAAGCCAAAATGATTATATAAAAAGTCAAAATTATGACAGAAAGTCGAAATTATGACATACTAAATCGAAATTATGAGATAAAAAGCCAAAATGTTTATATAAAAAGTCAAAATTATGGCATACTAAATCGAAATTATGAGATAAAAAGCCAAAATGATTATATAAAAAGTCAAAATTATGACAGAAAGTCGAAATTATGACATACTAAATCAAAATTATGACATAAAAAGCCAAAATGTTTATATAAAAAGTCAAAATTATGGCATACTAAATCGAAATTATGAGATAAAAAGCCAAAATGATTATATAAAAAGTCAAAATTATGACAGAAAGTTGAAATTATGGCATACTAAATCAAAATGATGACATAAAAAGCCAAAATGATTATATAAAAAGTCAAAATTATGACAGAAAGTCGAAATTATGACATACTAAATCAAAATTATGACATAAAAAGCCAAAATGTTTATATAAAAAGTCAAAATTATGGCATACTAAATCGAAATTATGAGATAAAAAGCCAAAATGATTATATAAAAAGTCAAAATTATGACAGAAAGTCGAAATTATGGCATACTAAATCAAAATTATGACATAAAAAGCCAAAATGATTATATAAAAAGTCAAAATTATGACAGAAAGTTGAAATTATGGCATACTAAATCGAAATTATGAGATAAAAAGCCAAAATGATTATATAAAAAGTCAAAATTATGACAGAAAGTTGAAATTATGGCATACTAAATCAAAATTATGACATAAAAAGCCAAAATGATTATATAAAAAGTCAAAATTATGACAGAAAGTCGAAATTATGGCATACTAAATCGAAATTATGACATAAAAAGCCAAAATGATTATATAAAAAGTAAAAAATGACACAGTAAATACAAATGATGACATACTACGTCGAAATTATGACAAAAAACAAACAAAATTATAGTTGAGGGAGTTAGTGTTAATTTCGTCAGACGAGACTAAATATGTTGGTCAACGGCCTTTATTTCCACGACGAGACGAGACGAGACGAGACGAGACGAGACGAGACGAGACGAGACGAGACGAGACGAGACGAGACGTGACGAGACGAGACGAGACGAGACTGCACCAGTGTCCAGAAACGCTCGGGTGTGTTCACACTGGTCATGTGTGGTTGGATTAAAGCGAGCCCTGGTGCGAGTGCTGGGTTAGTGCGGGTCATCTGAACACATGTGAACGCTGCCATCCCAACCCTGAGCGCCACACAAGCGGAGCGAGACGCTAAAGAGACGGGTCTCGTCCGCTTCCAGACCAGCTCTGCTGCGGTTGGAGAAATACTAATGTTCATTTGTAATGCCATCACTGGAGCCTGTATGGCTCTTTAATCAATATACATGTCGTCTAGCTGCTCAGATCATAACTGCTGACTTAATTGTGACATTTTAAAATGTTAATAATCGTGAATAATAGTAAAGAATGCAAGGAAATATAATTTAACCCCCAAAAAACTTTAAAATAGTGCTAAAAGGCAAACTTATGTTTCCTTATATGTACATCAGGCCATATAAATATGAATTGATACTGAAATGGATATTTGTGCCCATCTAATGCTGAGTTTGGGCATCTAGGCGGTGGCGTTGTGGCACATACATTACACACAATATATTGAGGTTTCCTTCGACTAAAATGACGAGACTTTTAGTCGACTAAACTAAAACTAACAAGGACATTTGGCACAAGACTAAGACTAAATTAAAAATAGGGGACAAAATGAGCACTAGCCGGAGGGACAGCGATCGCTCGGGTTTCTTTGTAATATCTTCATTTGTGTTTTGAAGATGAAGTCTCGCGTTTGGAACGAGGAAATGACAGAATCTACATGTGTGGGTGTACTGTCCCTTTAAGGCAAGACACCACAGGCAAATATATGGTTTTTAATTTTCACGCATTGCTCAATTTTAAGATGTTGTGCTGTTTTTGGCATGCGCTCGCATAAAGAAATGCACTTTGAAGTGTTTCTTTTATTGCACTTTATTTGTTGACATCTCCAGCTTTACACACTCTGGATTTATTGTGTGTGTGTGTGTGTGTGTGTGTGTGTGTTCATGTCCAGTTACTCACCTGTGTGTGTGTGTTTCCTTCCGTTGACGGTGTTTTCTCATTTCTGGAGTGATATAAAGAGAAACATCTTTAATATGTGCCACAGGAGTTATGAATCTGCTCTGGAAATGTAATGTATGCAAATGAGATGCGGCCTCATTTGCATATTTGAGCACATTTCTGAATATGTTTGCGGCTGGTGTAAAGCGAGTGTGACGCGGGCCTGTGGTGTCTTGAGCAGGGTGTGTCGTGATGATGTCAGTCTCTGAGTAAGCACCTTGTTATTATTTATGCCCCTTCTGTGTCCTGCACCTCGAGTCACTTTATCTGCTCGCTCTTTAGGGGTTAGTGATGTCATCATGACATCATGAGGCTGTGAGTACGAGCTCACGGCGTACTATTCTTACTTTATAGTGTTTGTAAAAGCAACATTCCTCACACCAGGGACGTCAAACATGTCATTTAGCATTTTTTTAAATCAAATGTTGTACAGGATTGTGTTAAAGGGGCTGTGTGTAGAATTGAGAAGCTCTTGTTATAGCGCAGCTCTCCAGACTGAGCGCTGATATACTTTGATTATATCGTATATTTGACACTAGATCTGACTATGAGACTATAGTTTGCCATCCCAGCACAGAAACGCTCTGAGTGTTATTCTGAACATGAGCACTGAGCGGGAAAGAGCGCGGAACCGCCACATCCTCTCGATTACGGGCTTTAAAGGGCACATCACGCCCCTTCACAAGATGTGGTATAAACCTCTGGTGTGCCCAGAGTGTGTGTGTGACGTTTCAGCTCAAGATCATTTATTATAGCGTCAAAAACACGCCGTTTCTGTGTGTGTCCCTTTAAATGCAAATGAGCTGCTGCTCCCCGCCCCCTTTCAGAAGAGGGCGGAGCTTCAGATACTCCAACAGAACAACAGAACAGGCCAATCTCACGCAGACTAATGTCAGAAATGAGCAGTCGCACATGTTTGAGTCACACACACACACACACACACACGCACGAGAGACACTAAACACTGAACGCTGAGCGGATCATAATCATAATAATAATAATATAAGATGATATTCCATAACTCGTGTGGAGCAGATGAGCTGTTCCGCTGGGTCCTGAAGTCCGTTCTCTACACATGTGGACGTTATACAATAAATGTTTTGGTAAAGTTTTAGCTTGTTTAGTTCTGTGTACTGAAGCGTTCCTCGTTCCTATAGGGGTAAATTGACCCGCGATGGAAGGACCCGTGACTTTTTTAAATTTAAACCACATAAACTCCTCGAATCCAGTCAGTGTGTGTGTGTGTGTGTGTCGTTGAAGTGTGACTAAAGTCCTAGGGTATTGATCACTCCCATGAACACTCAGTTTTTCGGGTCTAAATGACCCGAGGGCAGGATGAGCGTTAAAGGGACAGTTCACCCAAAAATGAAAAGTTAATAAAAATAAAAGTTTCGGTCGGCCGAAAGTTTACTTGATAAAGTTTTAAATATGGATATTTTTCTTACACAAACGCATCGATTGGCTTCAGAAGGCCTTTATTAACACCCCAGAGCCGCGTGGAGCAGTTATATGACGCACAGATGCACTTTTATTGGACTTTAAAAACAGAGCAACTATGAATCAAATTCTAACGCTTGGATTAGCCTGAACTTTAGTAATATAACTCGGATTGTGTTCGTCTGAGAGAAGAATGTCACACACACCTCGGATGAGTTGAGGGAGAGGAAATCATGAGCTCATGTTCATTTTTGGGTGAACTGTCCCTTTAAGAGATGAGTCGTTCACAGACAGATCCGTCTACAGACCTCGAGACGCACGGATAACACTGAACCGCTCTTACACACAGCCCCTTTAACTCTTACCAGTCAAATAATGAGTCGCTTACAGCCATACAGCTGGAGGACCATCTAACCAACACACACACTAAACACTACACACACACACACACACACACACACTACGCACACAACACTACACACACACACTAAACACTACACACACACACACACTACAAAACACTACGCACACACACTACACATACACCACACACACTACACACACTACAAAACACTACGCACACACACACTATGCACACACACACAAACACTACACACACACAACACAGTACACACACACACTACGCACACACACACAAACACTACACACACACAACACAGTACACACACACACTACGCACACACACACTACGCACACACACACAACACAGTACACACACACACTACAAAACACAACACACACTACACCACACTACGCGTGCACACCCTACGCACACACACACACACACACTACACACACACTACAAAACACAACACAGACTACACACACACACCACACACACACTACACAACACACACTACACAGCACACACACACACGCGTAACGGAGCTAGTAGTCTCTGTGCGAGTAAACCTCACTCCTCTGATCTCAAGAGACGCTCTAGCGACTGATGCTAGGGGTCGCAGCCTTTAGTCTCCTTGTTAGAGAGTCCGACTCTCACACCGGCGGACCCGGGTTCGAGTGAAGCTCAAACAGGAGGGGTTACAGACACACACACACACACACACACACACACACAGCAGAAAGAGTGTGAGGATGTTAGTGTGCTGTTCCGAACAGTCATATATTGTACGTGCACTTTCTCTGTGTCTGACCTTTACCCTGTAACTGCGAGAAAACTGTGACGTTCCATTTGATTTAATTGAATATTTTAGGATAATTGTTCTTGTTCCCGCTCCGCTGGCGCGCTTGAGCTGAAGCCGTGTGGAGATATCCTTCCAGTGCTGATGGCACACTGATGCTGCACTTATGCATGATTTACTTTACCCTTCTCTGGAAATGCTTCTTAAATCTGCTCCAATGTACAGTGTTACATTTATATTTTGTATTTCAAATCATTTTTTCCTGAATTAAACAAAAATAAAAAATGTGGAAAATGTCCTGCCCTGGAATAATAAAATAGTTTGTCCCATTATCAGTGTGAACTGAATGATTGCCTCCAGATATGAACTAATCCTGTGTGTGTGGTGTACAATGGAAGATTAAAATACGGAAGAATATTAAAGGCTCAAATGAAACACATCACCGTTTAAAGCAGTAATTATGATGAGATGAGGGACAAAACATGTCCCAAACACACAAAAGCCCTGTTTATGTTAAAAAGTAAGAATGTCAACACAATAAAAGTTGCATCTAAGGGAAATTTCATTGCTTTCATTGCAGACATTCATTGCTTATTCTTTTTAATCATTTCTTTATTATTATGTTAAAAGCACACTCTATAGTTGGAAACACATGGGTGTCACCTTTTTCGTATCATATATTTAAGTAATTATCATAAATTAGGTTTCATTTGAAAGCTTACAAACTCAAAATGCATCCTGTGAAATCCATTTTGAAATCGGACATTGTGTTACCATGGAAACGGCACTCTAATTTATTCTAGCGGGCTCCTCCCCCTAGTGGGCGGCGTCATGTTTCATATTACAACAATTATTTTAACCACTTTATAATCAAAATCTTTTCCAATCTTGGCAAAACACATATCGTCGGAACGGTCTGAGTCTCAAGGGTCCATATTTGGGGACTGTTTTGTGATGGAAGTGATATTTGGACAGAAATTTACAGGAAAATGCATCAAAAAAACAATCAATGGAATTTGAATGACACCCGGTGGCTATTTTTGGTACAGCGCCTAAACAATATCTCATGGGGACTTTAATTTTTGTGATATCAACTTCAAATTTGGAACACAACTTGGTTAGACATATGGCTTTGGTCTTATAGTAGTTTTAGAGTAAAACATTTTTTGTAAAATATATATTTTATCATGGGCGTCAGAAGCAAAAAAAATGTGGGTGGGTCCTCAGAATTTTTTTACTGGAGTAGATGCCAATAAGTACAAATATACCACTTTGCTTACTAAGTGTATAGTTCGGAAAGACAAAATTATGGGAATCGCCGAATCATTGAGAGTGGGGTAAGATGCACAGCGTCTAGTTTTGACACAAATCGACCCGCGGTTGGAGTCCGGCTTTCGCCGAGCTCAATCTTCTCCCTTTTCCCATCACATATCAGATCGGAAAGGCATTTATTTTCAATAAAAATTACGAAAATATTAGAAAAGTGGAAATAAAGCGTCTAACGTGTTTAATAATAAGTGTTTATCGATTAGGGGAAGGTAATCAGATGTGCTGAATGTTAGAGACGATAAAAGTGAGTGGGTCTTGTCCCGCACACATACAATGGTTCCGACGCCCATGTATTTTATATAAAATTAAAATATTCATTACAGTATTTTTCATTTACAGTAGATTTTAACTTCCATAACTTTTTCATACTTTCAAATTTTTCTTTCAGTTCAGCAATAATCTGCAGAGTGTCTTAGACGAGACCAAACTTTGGTCTATATTCCAAAGCACTCTTGAATTACAGCCCTTTAAGTTTGGATAGTGCATTTTCATGTGTATTCTCAAAAAAGGGGGTGACAGTTAAAGGGTTAAGATATAAAACAATACCCCAGATAACAATTTTTGGTTCCCAGAACGTTCCCAGAACAGGCATCCTAACGTTCTCTATTGGTTAGCCAGGAAAGTTTTATTTACGTAAATAGAACGTTCCCTGTTGGTTTGGAGAACGTTCCCCTAACCTTCCCGGAACGTTCCCCTAACCTTATCAGAACGTTCCCCTAACCTTCCCAGAACGTTCCCCTAACCTTCTCAGAACGTTCCCCTAACCTTCCCAGAACGTTCCCCTAACCTTCTCAGAACGTTCCCCTAACCTTCTCAGAACGTTCCCCTAACCTTCCCAGAACGTTCCCCTAACCTTCTCAGAACGTTCCCCTAACTTTCCCAGAACGTTCCCCTAACCTTCTCAGAACGTTCCCCTAACCTTCCCAGAACGTTCCCCTAACCTTCTCAGAACGTTCCCCTAAACTTCCCAGAACGTTCCCCTAACCTTCCCAGAACGTTCCCCTAACCTTCTCAGAACGTTCCCCTAACCTTCTCAGAACGTTCCCCTAACCTTCCCAGAACGTTCCCCTAACCTTCTCAGAACGTTCCCCTAACCTTCCCAGAACGTTCCCCTAACCTTCCCAGAACGTTCCCCTAACCTTCTCAGAACGTTCCCCTAACCTTCCCAGAACGTTCCCTTAACCTTCCCAGAACTTTCCCTAACCTTCCCAGAACGTTCCCCTAACCTTCTCAGAACGTTCCCCTAACCTTCCCAGAACGTTCCCCTAACCTTACCAGAACGTTCCTCTAACCTTCCCAGAACGTTCCCCTAACCTTCCCAGAACGTTCCCCTAACCTTCTCAGAACGTTTCCCTAACCTTCCCAGAACATTCCCCTAACCTTCTCAGAACGTTCCCCTAACCTTCTCAGAACGTTCCCCTAACCTTCCCAGAACGTTCCCCTAACCTTCTCAGAACGTTCCCCTAACTTTCCCAGAACGTTCCCCTAACCTTCTCAGAACGTTCCCCTAACCTTCCCAGAACGTTCCCCTAACCTTCTCAGAACGTTCCCCTAACCTTCCCAGAACGTTCCCCTAACCTTCCCAGAACGTTCCCCTAACCTTCTAAGAACGTTCCCCTAACCTTCTCAGAACGTTCCCCTAACCTTCTCAGAACGTTCCCCTAACCTTCCCAGAACGTTCCCCTAACCTTCTCAGAACGTTCCCCTAACTTTCCCAGAACGTTCCCCTAACCTTCTCAGAACGTTCCCCTAACCCTTCCCGGAACGTTCCCCTAATCTTCCCAGAACGTTCCCCTAACCTTCCCGGAACGTTCCCCTAACCTTCCCAGAACGTTCCCCTAATCTTCCCGGAACGTTCCCCTAACCTTCCCGGAACGTTCCCCTAACCTTCCCGGAACGTTCCCCTAATCTTCCCAGAACGTTCCCCTAACCTTCCCGGAACGTTCCCCTAACCTTCTCAGAACGTTCCCCTAACCTTCCCAGAACGTTCCCCTAACCCTTCCCGGAACGTTCCCCTAACCTTCCCAGAACGTTCCCCTAACCTTCTCAGAACGTTCCCCTAACCTTCCCAGAACGTTCCCCTAACCTTCTCAGAACGTTCCCCTAACCTTCTCAGAACGTTCCCCTAACCTTCCCAGAACGTTCCCCTAACCTTCTCAGAACGTTCCCCTAACCTTCCCAGAACGTTCCCCTAACCTTCTCAGAACGTTCCCCTAACCTTCCCAGAACGTTCCCCTAACCTTCCCAGAACGTTCCCCTAACCTTCTCAGAACGTTCCCCTAACCTTCCCAGAACGTTCCCTTAACCTTCCCAGAACTTTCCCTAACCTTCCCAGAACGTTCCCCTAACCTTCTCAGAACGTTCCCCTAACCTTCCCAGAACGTTCCCCTAACCTTACCAGAACGTTCCTCTAACCTTCCCAGAACGTTCCCCTAACCTTCTCAGAACGTTCCCCTAACCTTCCCAGAACGTTCCCCTAACCGTTCCCAGAACGTTCCCCTAACCTTCTCAGAACGTTCCCCTAACCTTCCCGGAACGTTCCCCTAACCTTCCCAGAACGTTGCCCTAACCCTTCCCGGAACGTTCCCCTAATCTTCCCAGAACGTTCCCCTAACCTTCCCGGAACGTTCCCCTAACCTTCCCAGAACGTTCCCCTAATCTTCCCGGAACGTTCCCCTAACCTTCCCGGAACGTTCCCCTAACCTTCCCAGAACGTTGCCCTAACCCTTCCCGGAACGTTCCCCTAATCTTCCCAGAACGTTCCCCTAACCTTCCCGGAACGTTCCCCTAACCTTCCCGGAACGTTGCCCTAACCCTTCCCGGAACGTTCCCCTAATCTTCCCAGAACGTTCCCCTAACCTTCCCGGAACGTTCCCCTAACCTTCCCAGAACGTTCCCCTAATCTTCCCGGAACGTTCCCCTAACCTTCCCGGAACGTTCCCCTAATCTTCCCAGAACTTTCCCTAACCTTCCCGGAACGTTCCCCTAACCTTCTCTGAACGTTCCCCTAATCTTCCCGGAACGTTCCCCTTACCTTCCCGGAACGTTCCCCTAACCTTCTCAGAACGTTCCCCTAACCTTCCCGGAACGTTCCCCTAACCTTCCCAGAACGTTCCCCTAACCTTCCCGGAACGTTCCCCTAATCTTCCCGGAACGTTCCCCTAACCTTCCCGGAACGTTCCCCTAACCTTCTCAAAACGTTCCCCTAATCTTCCCGGAACGTTCCCCTAACCTTCCCGGAACGTTCCCCTAACCTTCTCAGAACGTTCCCCTAACCTTCCTGGAACGTTCCCCTAACCTTCCCAGAACGTTCCCCTAACCTTCCCGGAACGTTCCCCTAATCTTCCCGGAACGTTCCCCTAACCTTCCCAGAACGTTCCCCTAACCTTCCCGGAACGTTCCCCTAATCTTCCCGGAACGTTCCCCTAACCTTCCCGGAACGTTCCCCTAACCTTCCCAGAACGTTCCCCTAACCTTCCCAGAACGTTCCCCTAACCTTCCCAGAACGTTCCCCTAACCTCTTTACTCTGATATCATTGACCCTGCTGTAGGTCAGTAATCGGCCCATAGGGGATAAGCGGCTGGAAAACGGATGAATGGACGTCAATAATCAGTCGCTGCTACAATCCATGTCTTGTTTTGAACTGATTTAATCAATATAAATAATTCAAGCTCATAAACCTTCATATGGAGGATTAAATAAAATTGAATTATGCCTTAATATGTACATTTCCTAACTTGTATCACTGACACTACCACAACCAGGTTTACGTTTAAGTGCCAAATAACAATGACTTCAACACAATATGTGGTTTTAAAATATGAATTTTATTCACAGACATTAATAATGAATAAAGATGACTTTAACTGGGATGACATCGCATTATTTTCTTAGCACTGAATTAACGGAACGCTTCTCTCTTTTGGTCAGTAAACCAGAACTCCTCGGTTAACATCATGTTGTCTTCAATTACATGTCAAATCTCTCTGAAATCACACTATTTACAGCGGTATATTTATTAATTATAACATATTATTCAATAAAGATCGATAAACTAATGTTAGTCAGTCGGTAAAAACCAAATGACCGTTAATATTTAAATTACGCGAGTGCGCGGCTTTCTGTGGAAGACGGAAGAAAGCGCGTGCTGGAGAGGCGCGCGCAGATCAGAGGCGCGTAGTAACGAAATATACAAATAAACCTTATATTTGTTCCAGAACGTTCTTATTTGGTTCCCCACAAAAATAACCAAACGGGAACCATATGGGAACGTTATGGGAACGTTCTGTGTTTACTGGGACAACAAGTAAATATTGAATTCCATTTTCCATTAAGAATAGCTATAAAAGTGGTGTCCTCACTTTGCGTCAACTTGCGTCAATAATTGTGAATAAATCAGGCAGTGTCATGGGCAGCTTTAACTCTCGGACATATAATTATATATGTTTTAATATTTTAAACAAACAATATCGAAGCGGTCACAGCTTTATCTCCGTCGTTTCTGTAAATAGTTGTGGGATAAATCTTGCCATTTTGATATATTTAATAAGGCAGCTACAAATGTGGAAAGAATCATAAATATATACGTGAGTTTTCTTTCTTGTTTTATTTTATTTGCGGTATGAATTTATCATTTGATGATGACGAGAAGTGAAAGCCATTCACTGATTGGTTGCCGGCGCGCTGACTCCGCCCAACACGGAAGAAGCGTCCGTTGAGGTGACGTCGAATGTTGTTGGCCATGATGGCGTCGTCCACAGAGCAGTGTCTCCTGGAGCTCACGGAGAAGGAAACTCGGGAGAAACTGTCGCACTGGGACCGTCGCGCGGATCCGATGGCGCCGTTAACGGACAAACAGACGGACTCGATCCTTGAGCTCCGCGCAGCCGCAGAAGTGACGCTTCTTCCCGCGGAGGTGAGGGATGTGTAGCCTGTCAGCTAACAGCACAACTCAATGCTCTCATTTACACACTCACTTCTCCTGATGTACACTCAGCCTGCTCTGGCTGGTTAGGCGAGGTGTGTGTGTGTGTGTGTGTGTGTGTGTGTGTGTGTGTGTGTGTGTGTGTGTGTGTGTGTGTGTGTGTGTGTGTGTGTGTGTGTGTGTGTGTGTGTGTGTGTGTGTGTGCCACGTATGAGATCCATTCAGAATGCAAATGAGTCCCTTTAGACTTTTATAACTATTGAAATTGCTTTAGTGTAGTTTAAGAATCCCTAAAGCAGACCCTTCATCTTACTAACTAATAGAGTATTAGTAGAATGTGTGTTAGAAGCATCAAAATAAAGTGTTAGCTGATATTAAGCACAGTCTACTAATACTCTAATGACTGCTAGTTGACATGCAGTTGTAAAGTTACTTGTAGTTAGTAGAATGTGTGTTAGAAGCATCAAAATAAAGTGTTAGCTGATATTAAGCACAGTCTACTAATACTCTAATGACTGCTAGTTGACATGCAGTTGTAAAGTTACTTGTAGTTAGTAGAATGTGTGTTAGGAGCATCAAAATAAAGTGTTAGCAGATATTAAGCACAGTCTACTAATACTCTAATGACTGCTAGTAGACATGTAGTTGTAAAGTTACTTGTAGTTAGTAGAATGTGTGTTAGAAGCATCAAAATAAAGTGTTAGCTGATATTAAGCACAGTCTACTAATACTCTAATGACTGCTAGTAGACATGTAGTTGTAAAGTTACTTGTAGTTAGTAGAATGTGTGTTAGGAGCATCAAAATAAAGTGTTAGCCGATATTAAGCACAGTCTACTAATACTCTAATGACTGCTAGTAGACATGTAGTTGTAAAGTTACTTGTAGTTAGTAGAATGTGTGTTAGAAGCATCAAAATAAAGTGTTAGCTGATATTAAGCACAGTCTACTAATACTCTAATGACTGCTAGTAGACATGTAGTTGTAAAGTTACTTGTAGTTAGTAGAATGTGTGTTAGGAGCATCAAAATAAAGTGTTAGCTGATATTAAGCACAGTCTACTAATACTCTAATGACTGCTAGTTGACATGTAGTTGTAAAGTTACTTGTAGTTAGTAGAATGTGTGTTAGAAGCATCAAAATAAAGTGTTAGCTGATATTAAGCACAGTCTACTAATACTCTAATGACTGCTAGTAGACATGTAGTTGTAAAGTTACTTGTAGTTAGTAGAATGTGTGTTAGGAGCATCAAAATAAAGTGTTAGCCGATATTAAGCACAGTCTACTAATACTCTAATGACTGCTAGTAGACATGTAGTTGTAAAGTTACTTGTAGTTAGTAGAATGTGTGTTAGAAGCATCAAAATAAAGTGTTAGCTGATATTAAGCACAGTCTACTAATACTCTAATGACTGCTAGTAGACATGTAGTTGTAAAGTTACTTGTAGTTAGTAGAATGTGTGTTAGGAGCATCAAAATAAAGTGTTAGCCGATATTAAGCACAGTCTACTAATACTCTAATGACTGCTAGTTGACATGCAGTTGCAAAGTTACTTGTAGTTAGTAGAATGTGTGTTAGGAGCATCAAAATAAAGTGTTAGCCGATATTAAGCACAGTCTACTAATACTCTAATGACTGCTAGTTGACATGTAGTTGTAAAGTTACTTGTAGTTAGTAGAATGTGTGTTAGGAGCATCAAAATAAAGTGTTAGCTGATATTAAGCACAGTCTACTAATACTCTAATGACTGCTAGTTGACATGTAGTTGTAAAGTTACTTGTAGTTAGTAGAATGTGTGTTAGGAGCATCAAAATAAAGTGTTAGCCGATATTAAGCACAGTCTACTAATACTCTAATGACTGCTAGTTGACATGTAGTTGTAAAGTTACTTGTAGTTAGTAGAATGTGTGTTAGGAGCATCAAAATAAAGTGTTAGCTGATATTAAGCACAGTCTACTAATACTCTAATGACTGCTAGTTGACATGTAGTTGTAAAGTTACTTGTAGTTAGTAGAATGTGTGTTAGGAGCATCAAAATAAAGTGTTAGCCGATATTAAGCACAGTCTACTAATACTCTAATGACTGCTAGTTGACATGTAGTTGTAAAGTTACTTGTAGTTAGTAGAATGTGTGTTAGGAGCATCAAAATAAAGTGTTAGCTGATATTAAGCACAGTCTACTAATACTCTAATGACTGCTAGTTGACATGTAGTTGTAAAGTTACTTGTAGTTAGTAGAATGTCTGTCAGGAGCATCAAAATAAAGTGTTAGCTGATATTAAGCACAGTCTACTAATACTCTAATGACTGCTAGTTGACATGTAGTTGTAAAGTTACTTGTAGTTAGTAGAATGTGTGTTAGGAGCATCAAAATAAAGTGTTAGCCGATATTAAGCACAGTCTACTAATACTCTAATGACTGCTAGTAGTCAGTATGTCTGAGGTGTAAGTGAATGAGT
Organism: Romanogobio albipinnatus; assembly: GCA_023566225.1. Classification (NCBI taxonomy): domain Eukaryota; kingdom Metazoa; phylum Chordata; class Actinopteri; order Cypriniformes; family Gobionidae; genus Romanogobio; species Romanogobio albipinnatus. Next base: position 889,926 of record CM042243.1, on the reverse strand, counting down.
TGTGTATGTTCCCTCAGCTGCCCATCGAGGACATCTGCGGCCTGACGTCTCGCTCTCTGCGCTCGTCCTTCACAGCCACTCTGCCCGAGTCCACAGAAGAAGCTCTCCTGCAAGGCTTTCAGATGCTGGAGCTGGAGAATGACCGGATAGAGACGGCTCAACAGGTGCGGCTCCTACACAGTCACTCATAAATCTATAGTAGGAAAGTAAAGTGAGTAATGACATCATCTGTGTGTCAGTTTTTCTCCTGGTTCTCAAAGCTGCAGGTTCAGATGGATCAAGACGAAGCCACTAAATACAGGTGTGTGTCCTTGATTTCTCCGTGTAGCCGCTCCTGTAAATGATTGAGCGTTCAGAGATGTTTGCCCTGTGCTTCACTCCGCAGGAAGACTCGGGATGTTTTGAACGGATATCAGGAGCAGTGCGATGCCATCCTGAAGGATGTGAGCGCCGCTCTGGAGCACCTGGACTCTCTGCAGAAGCAGTATCTCTTCGTGTCCACCAAAACCGGAACGCTTCACGAGGCCTGCGAACAACTGCTGAAGGAGCAGGTCTGATGGGAAACCTCCTGTAATATTACTCCAGTGTAAACCTTGTGTAATATTACTCCAGAGTAAACCTCATGTAATATTACTCCAGAGTAAACCTCGTGTAATATTACTCCAGTGTAAACCTCGTGTAATATTACTCCAGAGTAAACCTCGTGTAATATTACTCCAGAGTAAACCTCGTGTAATATTACTCCAGTGTAAACCTTGTGTAATATTACTCCAGAGTAAACCTCGTGTAATATTACTCCAGAGTAAACCTCGTGTAATATTACTCCAGAGTAAACCTCGTGTAATATTACTCCAGTGTAAACCTTGTGTAATATTACTCCAGAGTAAACCTCGTGTAATATAATCCAGTGTAAACCTCGTGTAATATTACTCCAGTGTAAACTTTTTGTAATATTACTCCAGTGTAAAGCTCTGTGTAATATTACTCCAGTGTAAACCTTCTGTAATATTACTCCAGTGTAAACCTCGTGTAATATTACTCCAGAGTAAACCTTGTGTAATATTACTCCAGTGTAAACCTCGTGTAATATTACTCCAGAGTAAACCTCATGTAATTTTACTCCAGTGTAAACCTCGTGTAATATACTCCAGTGTAAACCTCATGTAATATTACTCCAGAGTAAACCTTGTGTAATATTACTCCAGAGTAAACCTCATGTAATATTACTCCAGTGTAAACCTCATGTAATATACTCCAGTGTAAACCTCATGTAATATTACTCCAGTGTAAACCTCATGTAATATTACTCCAGTTTAAACCTCATGTAATATTACTCCAGTGTAAACCTCATGTAATATTACTCCAGAGTAAACCTCGTGTAATATTACTCCAGTGTAAACCTCGTGTAATATTACTCCAGTGTAAACCTCGTGTAATATTACTCCAGTGTAAACCTCGTGTAATATTACTCCAGAGTAAACCTTGTGTAATATTACTCCAGTGTAAACCTCGTGTAATATTACTCCAGAGTAAACCTTGTGTAATATTACTCCAGTGTAAACCTCATGTAATATTACTCCAGTGTAAACCTCATGTAATATTACTCCAGTTTAAACCTCATGTAATATTACTCCAGTGTAAACCTCATGTAATATTACTCCAGAGTAAACCTTGTGTAATATTACTCCAGTGTAAACCTCGTGTAATATTACTCCAGTGTAAAGCTCTGTGTAATATTACTCCAGAGTAAACCTCATGTAATATTACTCCAGTGTAAACCTCATGTAATATTACTCCAGTTTAAACCTCATGTAATATTACTCCAGTGTAAAGCTTGTGTAATATTACTCCAGTTTAAACCTCATGTAATATTACTCCAGTGTAAACCTCATGTAATATTACTCCAGTTTAAACCTCATGTAATATTACTCAAGTGTAAACCTCATGTAATATTACTCCAGAGTAAACCTTGTGTAATATTACTACAGTGTAAACCTCGTGTAATATTACTCCAGAGTAAACCTCATATAATATTACTCCAGTGTAAACCTTGTTTAATATTACTCCAGAGTAAACCTCGTTTAATATTACTCCAGTGTAAACCTCATGTAATATTACTCCAGTGTAAACCTCATGTAATATTACTCCAGAGTAAACCTCATATAATATTACTCCAGTGTAAACCTTGTTTAATATTACTCCAGAGTAAACCTCATGTAATATTACTCCAGTGTAAACCTCATGTAATATTACTCCAGTGTAAACCTCATGTAATATTACTCCAGTGTAAACCTCATGTAATATTACTCCAGTGTAAACCTCGTTTAATATTACTCCAGAGTAAACCTCGTGTAATATTACTCCAGTGTAAACCTCGTTTAATATTACTCCAGAGTAAACCTCGTGTAATATTACTCCAGTGTAAACCTCATGTAATATTACTCCAGAGTAAACCTCGTGTAATATTACTCCAGTGTAAACCTCGTTTAATATTACTCCAGAGTAAACCTCGTGTAATATTACTCCAGTGTAAACCTTCTGTAATATTACTCCAGAGTAAACCTCGTGTAATATTACTCCAGTGTAAACCTCATGTAATATTACTCCAGTGTAAACCTCGTGTAATATTACTCCAGTGTAAACCTAGTGTAATATTACTCCAGTGTAAACCTCATGTAATATTACTCCAGTGTAAACCTCATGTAATATTACTCCAGTGTAAACCTCATGTAATATTACTCCAGTGTAAACCTCGTTTAATATTACTCCAGAGTAAACCTCGTGTAATATTACTCCAGTGTAAACCTAGTGTAATATTACTCCAGTGTAAACCTCATGTAATATTACTCCAGTGTAAACCTCATGTAATATTACTCCAGTGTAAACCTCATGTAATATTACTCCAGTGTAAACATTGTTTAATATTACTCCAGTGTAAACCTCGTGTAATATTACTCCAGTGTAAACCTAGTGTAATATTACTCCAGTGTAAACCTCATGTAATATTACTCCAGTGTAAACCTCGTGTAATATTACTCCAGTGTAAACCTCGTGTAATATAATCCAGTGTAAACCTCGTGTAATATTACTCCAGTGTAAACCTCATGTAATATTACTCCAGTGTAAACCTCATGTAATATTACTCCAGTGTAAACCTCATGTAATATTACTCCAGTGTAAACCTCGTGTAATATTACTCCAGTGTAAACCTCATGTAATATTACTCCAGTGTAAACCTCATGTAATATTACTCCAGTGTAAACCTAGTGTAATATTACTCCAGTGTAAAGCTCTGTGTAATATTACTCCAGAGTAAACCTCGTGTAATATTACTCCAGTGTAAACCTTCTGTAATATTACTCCAGAGTAAACCTTGTGTAATATTACTCCTGTGTAAACCTCATGTAATATTACTCCAGTGTAAACCTCGTTTAATATTACTCCAGAGTAAACCTCGTGTAATATTACTCCAGTGTAAACCTCGTGTAATATTACTCCAGTGTAAACCTTGTGTAATATTACTCCAGTGTAAACCTCATGTAATATTACTCCAGTGTAAACCTCATGTAATATTACTCCAGTGTAAACCTCGTTTAATATTACTCCAGAGTAAACCTCGTGTAATATTACTCCAGTGTAAACCTAGTGTAATATTACTCCAGTGTAAACCTCATGTAATATTACTCCAGTGTAAACCTCATGTAATATTACTCCAGTGTAAACCTCATGTAATATTACTCCAGTGTAAACATTGTTTAATATTACTCCAGTGTAAACCTCGTGTAATATTACTCCAGTGTAAACCTAGTGTAATATTACTCCAGTGTAAACCTCATGTAATATTACTCCAGTGTAAACCTCATGTAATATTACTCCAGTGTAAACCTCGTGTAATATTACTCCAGTGTAAACCTCATGTAATATTACTCCAGTGTAAACCTCATGTAATATTACTCCAGTGTAAACCTAGTGTAATATTACTCCAGTGTAAAGCTCTGTGTAATATTACTCCAGAGTAAACCTCGTGTAATATTACTCCAGTGTAAACCTTCTGTAATATTACTCCAGAGTAAACCTCGTGTAATATTACTCCTGTGTAAACCTCATGTAATATTACTCCAGTGTAAACCTCGTTTAATATTACTCCAGAGTAAACCTCGTGTAATATTACTCCAGTGTAAACCTCGTGTAATATTACTCCAGTGTAAACCTTGTGTAATATTACTCCAGTGTAAACCTCGTGTAATATTACTCCAGTGTAAAGCTCTGTGTAATATTACTCCAGTGTAAAGCTCTGTGTAATATTACTCCAGTGTAAAGCTCTGTGTAATATTACTCCAGAGTAAATCTTGTGTAATATTACTCCAGAGTAAACCTCGTGTAATATTACTCCAGAGTAAATCTTGTGTAATATTACTCCAGTGTAAACCTTGTGTAATATTACTCCAGTGTAAAGCTCAGTGTAATATTACTCCAGTGTAAACCTTGTGTAATATTACTCCAGTGTGTAAAGTGTGATTACTCACATATGTTCTCTGTGCCGGACAGGCGGAGCTGGTGGATCTCGCTGAGAGCATTCAGGAGAAACTCTCATATTTTAATGAACTGGAGAACATAAACACGGTAACGCCTCGCTGCTGTTTGAGATGTGTTGGGTGTGTGTGTGTGTGTGTGTGTATTAATCGCTCTCCTCCTGCAGAAGCTCAACTCGACAACGCTCTCAGTGAACAGCGACGGATTCATTCCCATGCTTTCCAAATTAGATGAATGCGTTGAATACGTTTCATCACATGTAAGCGAAACATCCCGCACTTATGTTCCGATTATTCTGTGTGTGTGTGTGTGTGTGATGTATTCCTCGTGTTTCCTCTCAGCCGAACTTCAAAGATTACCCAGTGTACCTCAGCAAGTTCAAGCAATGCCTGTCCAAAGCCATGCATCTCATCAAGAGCCACACGGTCAACACCTTGCAGAACCTCACGGGTCAGCTGACCAAAAGGGTGCGTCTGCTGTAGGCTAAAGCCTTGCTGGTTATTGCATCACAGCTGACATCATTTCCTCTGTCCGTGTGTTGGCAGGATCCGCTGGGCGCTCCAAACGCAGACAACGCCTTCACGCTCTACTACGTGAAGTTCAGAGCAGCGGCTCCTAAAGTTCGAGTAAGTCTCGAGTGCATGTCTAGTTTTAAATCAATGCAATGATCCATAACCCTTCCTCAAAAGCCTGATGATCATGTTTGACACTCATGATTTGTGTAATAAATGATGATGGATAATCTCCACAGGTCTTCATTTGACCTTAAACTGGAGCAGAAAGTCTTATAGTCAATATCATGGCATTAAATGAGGACACGTAATTGCAGAATCCATTCATCAAAATGTCATTTACTGTATAAATGTCACGGAATTTGTCTACTTTTAGTCTCTTAAAGGGCCAGTTCATCCATTATGGAAAAATGGAAAACATTGAATTTGGTCAAAATAAAACATTTCATAGGGCCCTAAAAAAGTATTCTTTGTTAAACTTGTAATACATTTCCATTGTTGCATGATTTCAATTGACTAATACAATTTAATGTAACAATTAAAACCGGTCCGGATTTTTAAGTTTGGTCCGAATTAAAATGGCAGGTGTGAACCCTCCCCTGACCACGGTCTGGACCAAACAGAGATAAAGAGGCAGTCTCGCTCCGGATCAAACTGAACAAAGCTTCGGTTCGTTTCTAGTGTGAAAGCATTTTCTGATAATCGGATAAAACGCCAATTTTTAATTTTATTGCTAAAACACACTATTCCACATCCTGTCCTTCAAACACACATGTGTCAGCTGAGTGATATGAACACACACACATAGTGAATATATCTACCATTACATACATTAACCCTCGGTTTACAACCAATAAAACCAGCAATAATAATAATAATAAAATATAGCTGCAAGCAGCCGTTAACGGGGCCAAGCGCAACAGAAGCAAACAAGGAAGAGAGCAGCAGACCAACTGAAAAAATGAGTGGAGACATTTGAAGCAAAAACGTTAAAACACACACATTAAAACATTGAGTTGTATAGAGCCAATGTCATGTTTTGTTCTATTATAGCGCCACCAAGTGGCACAATCCTACACATTTTTTTATGTGTCCTCGGAGTGAGCCCATACATGTGTGTGTCAATTTTGGTGAAAATATCTCATTTCGTTTTGGAGTTATAGACATTTATATGAAAAAACACGTAAAAAATGACTGACACCTGACTGTGATTGGATGTTACTCCCCCTTACTATCAATATTACGACATTTGGGCATTAGTTTATCACTATCGACCTATGTTTCTGAACTTCTGACGCTGGTTTCGTCTCGATCGGACTAGCGGTTTCGACAATATCAGCTAATGTTTTTAAAGCGCTAAATTACAACGCTGCACAAACCATACGCCGAAACCTGGCAAGTCTGGTATTGTTGGACTCTGCAAGGATTCAGGAGACAAAAAAAGTTACTCCCATGAAAATAAGTCAACCTCACCCAAAGTTATAAAAATTCTCCACTAGGTGGCGCTGTTTCGAAACTTCTCAGGCTACTTCAGGGTATCATGCTGATGACCCATACCGAATTTCGTAACAATCCGTTCATGCGATCATAAAATACAGCATTTTAGCACACAATACAAAACGGCCGACCGTCAAAATGGCCGATACTTTTATGATTTTTGGACAAACGGTTCAAAAGTTATTAGCAAAAATAGCCATTTTTCATATCTCCGGACCAGTAGGTGGCGCTGCGCCGAAACGCTGCATGTTGTCTCAGGTCATGCTTGTGATGACGTGTACCAAGTTTGGTTTGAATACGATAAAGCGTTGCGGAGATACAGCCTTAAGTGTGTTTTCGCAAACGTTACGTAAAATTTGCTTGTGTGTTTATTGAAAACAATTTGACGAATCAACTTGAATTCCATGGTTTTTTTGTCAGCATGGTCTGAAGATGATCTGGTTCAATTTTCGTGCAAATCGGATGAACCGTCTAGGACGAGTTCGCAAAAGTAGGTTTTTCGGAAAATTCAAAATGGCGGGAAAATTTCCTCTATGAGTGTGCCAAATTTCATAACTTTTTACCATACGGTTCTATGGGCTGCCATAGACTTCGTGGCGGAAGAAGAAGATGATGAATAATAATAATAAGAACGGGAACGGTTTCAATAGGAGCCTAATAAACAAAATAATCCAAATGAACACAATATAAAAGCAATCCAAAAATAAAATGTTTTGAAGATTTCCAATGATTTTGCTCCCCTAATGTGCTGAGAAGGCCCCCCGGAGCGGAGCCAAACCACCCCAAGAAGATCGCAGATGATGAGCTGGCGTGTAAGGAGTTAAAAGATCAGCCAGATACAGGGGAGCTACATCATGTAAAGCCTTATATGTTAGCATTATTCAAATCTACATGATACCTGACCGGAAGCCAATGTAACGTCTCCAGAATAGGAGTTATATGGTCTCCAGCCCAAGCCCCAGTTAAGATGCTGGCTGCAGAATTTTCTAGATGTTGTAATCTGTTAATTGAAGATTTAGATACTCCAACGAGGAGGGCATTACAATAGTCAATTCATGAGAAAACAAAATAATGAATCAATCTTTCAGCTACAGAGAAAGACAGCATAGGTCGAATACGTGCAATGTTTCTAAGATGAAAAAAACGCATTCTGTATAAATGCATTTAAAGACATGAAGATGAAGAAATCAAGTCTTGTGTTCTGAGAAACGCCACAGAATGAAGAGTTTGAGCTGAAATCTCTGTCATTGGGTGGGAAAGTTGATGTTTATGAACACATCTGCAGAGATTTAATCATAACAAGATCCAAACTTTGAGCTATTACTGGTCACACTGATTAAAGAGTGATGGAGATCTGTTGGGAGTTGTATTGAAGTGTCTCGTTTACATTAGAGAACAGATCGACTGAGCCTTTATTCCTCTGCAATCGCTCTGAAATGTAATCCTGATGAAGTAAAGCTCAGTCGCTTCAGTCCAGATGAAATATTACTAACAATATCGAAGTTATTCTTGCGTTTACTTGATCAAATCAGGTCAGATTTAAAGACGCTGAAGGAGGACGTGTGTACTATTATACTAACAGACATTGACAGTGTAAACGACCAATCAGAGACACTGGAGAAACGGGACTTCACTAAAAAAAACTCTAAATTCTGTCATTTCTTCACACTCCTGTCGTCCCAAACCTTGATTAATGCAGTTGTGTGTGTGTGTGTGTGTGTGTTTCAGAGGCTCATTGAGCAGGTCGAGCAGCGCTCTGAAGCGATCCCAGAGTGAGTGATGGAGGTTTCGTTCATTTAAACCAGTTAAAGTGTGTCTTTCTCCCTCAGACGCCGTGTGATGATGAATAACTGCACGCGTGTGTTTCAGGTATCAGCAGCTCCTGGACGAGATTCACCAGTGTTATCTGGACCAGAGAGAACTTCTGCTCAGCCCCAGTATCAACTCCACCTTCACGGACCTCACCAGCCAGAACAACAGGGATCACTGCGCTCTGGTGAGAGGGAGAACTTCAGGGAGGGATTGTTAACCCTTCAGAGGGATGTATGATTTGATTGAATCGGACAGAAAATGATTTGAGACCATAGTCAAAGTCAATTTTGAGAAATCGAGTCTGACGGTTCCAAAACAAAATCTGACACACACCAAATATCCATAGGGAAAATACAGTGAGGAAAATAAGTATTTGCACACCTGCTATTTTGCAAGTTCTCCCACTTGGAAATCATGGAGGGTCTGAAATTGTCATCGTAGGTGCATGTCCACTGTGAGAGACATAATCTAAAAAAAAAAATCCAGAAATCACAATGTATGATTTTTTTTACTATTTATTTGAATGATACAGCTGCAAATAAGTATTTGAACACCTGTCTATCAGCTAGAATTCTGACCCTCAAAGACCTGTTAGTCTGCCTTTAAAATGTCCACCTCCACTCCATTTATTATCCTAAATTAGATGCACCTGTTTGAGGTCGTTAGCTGCATAAAGACACCTGTCCACCCCATACAATCAGTAAGAATCCAACTACTAACATGGCCAAGACCAAAGAGCTGTCCAAAGACACTAGAGCCAAAATTGTACACCTCCACAAGGCTGGAAAGGGCTCCGGGGAAATTGCCAAGCAGCTTGGTGAAAAAAGGTCCACTGTTGGAGCAATCATTAGAAAATGGAAGAAGCTAAACATGACTGTCAATCTCCCTCGGACTGGGGCTCCATGCAAGATCTCACCTCGTGGGGTCTCAATGATCCTAAGAAAGGTGAGAAATCAGCCCAGAACTACACGGGAGGAGCTGGTCAATGACCTGAAAAGAGCTGGACCACCGTTTCCAAGGTTACTGTTGGTAATACACTAAGACGTCATGGTTTGAAATCATGCATGGCACGGAAGGTTCCCCTGCTTAAACCAGCACATGTCAAGGCCCGTCTTAAGTTTGCCAATGACCATTCGGATGATCCAGAGGAGTCATGGGAGAAAGTCATGTGGTCAGATGAGACCCAAATAGAACTTTTTGGTAGGGATGCACCGATATGAACATTTTGGCCGATACCGATAACCGATAATTCGTTATATTTGGAAGCCAATAACCGATATATTGGCCGATAAATCTAAATACAAATTTTAATAAACTCTGAGAGCCTGATTACAAAAACAAAAGGCTCATCATTAAAAGCCCTAATGTCCCAAACACTTCAACATAAATCAAACCTATACACTACAGTCGCCCATTAGACCCAGTGTGAGATTCCTTACCGCTTCAAATCAATTTTTACACTCCTATGGCCAACTTACTAAAAAAAAAATGTTAACACTTTACAATAAGGTTTAATTTTTGTTAGTATTAGTTAACCAACAATGAATGAACAATACTTCAGCAGGATTTATTCATCTTACTTCATGTTAATCTCAACATATTCAGACCCAGAGTGTGTGTGTGTTAGCATTAGCTCTGCACTGTGAATGGACTGCTAATAAACACACACATTTTATTACTAACATTAGCAAAGGTTATTGCTCTCTGTTTGTTCGTGTTAGTTAATGCATTAACAAATGAGACCTTATTTGTAAAATGTTACCAAAAACATTATTGCCTAAAAAATTAAAATAATATACCTAAATAATGCAAACAAGTTATTGGACAGCATCACTGAGGCTGCATAATAAAGAATCAGAAGAGCATGAAATAACCTCCGCACAGACAATAAGGAAATGGTTTTAATCAAACCGTATTGTTGATGGAAATGATACGAATACAATAAAAGTGCTAGTTATAAAAAATAACGCTTCTGTGTTTTTGAAAAAAATATGTTTAATATTACAGTTATAGTAAACATCTTTAATATTAGTCTAGTCTATTAGGAATAATGCTGCTGTTTGAGAGCTGAAGCTGGAGAGAATGAACGAACAACCGTAAACTGAAGCGCTTAGAAGGTTAATTAACAACTAAACGCATCATATATGAGAACAATCAGATATTTATACAAAATAAATATAATATTACAACTTATATTAGCACAAAATCACGCACAGGTGAAGGCCTATAACTCCTGTGGATGCTCTTCCCCTGTTTGAGAGCTGAAGCTGAAGATGATCACCGGTTCAGTGAAGCACTGCGGGTTACAGACTCAACCAAACGCATCCTATATGACATTAATCAGATGTTTATACTACAAAAACGTAATATTACGACTTGCATATGCTTAAAATGACGCGAATGCACAAGCGAACTTGACTGTGCTGGTCAGAATGCGTTGTGGACGCTGAAACACAACAACTGAACCCAGAGAACTCACAACGTTTAATAACAAAAATATTCTCATTACAGTGTTATGTACAGGACAGGCCCAGTAGTTATGAATGCTGTGCATTTCTGTGTGAAATGCACGCTGAAGCTAAAGACCGGTGCAATGAAGTGCTTTACTGCATCGTTAATTAACTCAACCAAACGCATCCTATATGAGATTATATACACAGAATAATAAATATAATATTACAACTTACAATGGCACAAAAGGCTGTGAATGCACAAGCGAGCTTGACTGTGCTTGTCATGAAGGTGTAACTCCGTGGGCGCTCTTCCCTCAACAAACACGCTGAAACACACGCTCTTACAGCCGTATTCTCATTATCATTATCATTTTATGTAGATTATATTAGACTTGTGCTGCATATGTTGCACGTAACTGTATTTTCCTTTTCGAAGTGATTCCAATCATATTTAGAGCAATTCAAACCCATCATGGTGGATAGCGCGTCTGTCTCAGCTGAAGGAAATAATACAGTATCTATCGGCTTGAATATATCGGTCAAACGTTCTTATTGGACCGATAACATCAAAAATAATAATTTATCGGCCGATAACAATATGTTGCCGATATATCGTGCATCCCTACTTTTTGGGTCGAGGCTGGGTCTTCCAACATGACAATGACCCGAAGCACACAGCCAGGATAACCAAGGAGTGGCTCTGTAAGAAGCATATCAAGGTTCTGGCGTGGCCTAGCCAGTCTCCAGACCTAAACCCAATAGAGAATCTTTGGAGGAGCTCAAACTCCGTGTTTCTCAGCGACAGGCCAGAAACCTGACTGATCTAGAGAAGATCTGTGTGGAGGAGTGGGCCAAAATCCCTCCTGCAGTGCAAACCTGCTGAACAACTACAGGAAACCTTTGACCTCTGTAATCGCAAACAAAGGCTACTGTACCAAATATTAACATTGATTTTCTCAGGTGTTCAAATACTTATTTGCAGCTGTATCATACAAATAAATAGTTAAAAAATCATACATTGTGATTTCTGGATTGTTTTTTAGATTATGTCTCTCACAGTGGACATGCACCTACGATGACACTTTCAGACCCTCCATGATTTCCAAGTGGGAGAACTTGCAAAATAGCAGGTGTTCAAATACTTATTTTCCTCACTGTATATACTCAACTTTTTTTCTCCATGATACCACAATTGTTTGATTAGCATCTAATGACTATTTCTTTTCTTTCGATTAATCTGTTGATTGTTTTTCCGATTAGTCGACTAATCTAACGATTATTTTCCCAGATTAATCTGATGATTCTTTTTTTTACTGATTATTGTATTTCAAAGAGGGTAGTGAATTTGTATATTATTTTAACATGAAATCAATGAATGATGACAGTATTAATTGTATTTCAGGAAGGGTAGTGTATTTATGTCATTTTATAATGAAATATATGAACACAAGAAGCATTTTAAACATGTGTAACTAATGATACTATTCATCATAAAATGTATACAGAGTAGGCCTAATTAGGAAATGTTGTTTATTATAATAGTTGAGTATGATTTACTTATTGATTTGTGTCAATAGTAAATGAAAATGCACTTGTATTATCTGCAAAAGGTTCACATACATCTTTCAGCATAGTGTTAATGTAGAACTAGTCGTCTATTTTGAAGATATTCATGTGCATAAACTACACTGCAAAAACTGCTTTTCTTACTTAGTATTTTTGTCTTGTTTTCAGTCCAAATATCTAAACAATCTTCGATTAAGAAGCATTTACTAGACAAGCAAAAGTTTTTGTCTTATTTTTGGGGAAAATTACTCAAAATGAAGGGAGTTTTTGCTTAAAATAAGCAAAATAATCTGCCAATGGGGTAAGAAAAATAATCTTAATTCAAACAGAAAACAAGATTATTTTGCTTACCCCATTGGCAGATTATTTTGCAAAAACTTCCTTAATTTTGGGTGATTTTCCCCCAAAACAAGACAAAAACTGTTGCTTGTCTAGTAAATGCTTCCTAATCGAAGATTGTTTAGATATTTGGACTGAAAACAAGACAAAAATACTAAGTAAGAAAAGCAGTGTGAAGCTGCCAGAAGACTAGAGGCATACTTTAACTTTAATGTTACTTTAATCATGTAAACTACCTACACTCACCTAAAGGATTATTAGGAACACCTGTTCAATTTCTCATTAATGCAATGATCTAATCAACCAATCACATGGCAGCTGCTTCAATGCATTTAGGGGTGTGGTCCTGGTCAAGACAATCTCCTGAACTCCAAACTGAATGTCGGAATGGGAAAGAAAGGGGATTTAAGCAATTTTGAGCGTGGCATGGTTGTTGGTGCCAGACGGGCCGGTCTGAGTATTTCACAATCTGCTCAGTTACTGGGATTTTCACGCACAACCATTTCTAGGGTTTACAAAGAATGGTGTGAAAAGGGAAAAACATCCAGTATGGGGCAGTCCTGTGGGCCAAAATGCCTTGTTGATGCTAGAGCTCAGAGGAGAATGGGCCGACTGATTCAAGCTGATAGAAGAGCAACTTTGACTGAAATAACCACTCGTTACAACCGAGGTATGCAGCAAAGCATTTGTGAAGCCACAACACGCACAACCTTGAGGCGGATGGGCTACAACAGCAGAAGACCCCACCGGGTACCACTCATCTCCACTACAAATAGGAAAAAGAGGCGACAATTTGCACCAGCTCACCAAAATTGGACAGTTGAAGACTGGAAAAATGTTGCCTGGTCTGATGAGTCTGGATTTCTGTTGAGACATTCAGATGGTAGAGTCAGAATTTGGCGTAAACAGAATGAGAACATGGATCCATCATGCCTTGTTACCATTGTGCAGGCTGGTGGTGGTGGTGTAATGGTGTGGGGGATGTTTTCTTGGCACACTCTAGGCCCCTTAGTGCCAATTGGGCATGGTTTAAATGCCACGGCCTACCTGAGCATTGTTTCTGACCATGTCCATCCCTTTATGACCAGCATGTGCCCATCCTCTGATGGCTACTTCCAGCAGGATAATGCCCCATGGCACAAAGCTCCAATCATTTCAAATTGGTTTCTTGAACATGACAATGAGTTCACTGGACTAAAATGGCCCCCACAGTCCCCAGATCTCAACCCAATAGAGCATCTTTGGGATGTGGTGGAACAGGAGCTTCGATCTCCATCAACTGCAAGATGCTATCCTATCAATATGGGCCAACATTTCTAAAGAATGCTTTCAGCTCCTTGTTGAGTCAATGCCACGTAGAATTAAGGCAGTTCTGAAGGCCAAAGGGGGTCAAACACAGTATTAGTGCGCTATTCCTAATAATCCTTTAGGTTAGTATATTATAATACAGCATGTTATATGCATATATGTTTGGGACAGAGGGGAACCCGGTCGCATTTGCAGCAGATATATGACGTCGACGCGTCGTTGCAGCATTAATGCCTATATATTCAGATCTACTGTACCGCACGGATCTGCTATATTGTCACACACACTATATTTTTCCCCCAAAAGTGAACCAAACCTTCACTTAACAGTTTGTGTGAATACTCGCCATGACCGATATTGTGAAGTGCTGTAATTCTGTGTGTGTGTATCGGGATCTAAGTGTTTGTGCGTACGAGTCTGAACGAGTGAGATTGTTTTCATGGACAGAGAAAAGGCACTCCACTCAGAAAACACACAAATAAAGACACTTTTAGAGGTTTAATTGCTGCATTGGGATCGCTAGACGAGGCTTCATGAACTCATCTTTGTGAAAACCTCAAAATAGACATTTGTCACTTGTTTTGCCTTTGCCTTATTCACTTATTTTGTCAGCAGGGGTCACAATTATTAGGGGCCGCCAAGCGCCTACTAACAGTGATGTTCATAGGCCCCGTTTACACTAGTGCGTTTTTTAAAACGGCGTAATGCAATGAAAACGATCCTTGTCTTCACTGGCGTTCCCACTGCATTTCATTAACGATGTCCGTTTACACTGCCTCTTGCGCATGTAGACCGCATCAGTATTATAAAATACAGTGTTTAACTGCACAACGGCTGCTTAAAAGGACCACAAAGTCAGCAAAGCATGCGGTTCCGTCTCCGTGTTATCGTTTACACGAGGCTGGTCTGTTGCAGAGCCTTTGAGAGAGACGGCTCAGGGCTGTGTTTCCCAAAAGCATTAGCCACCAATGGTCTCCACGATCCACTTAGGCATACAGTGCTTTTGGGAAACGCAGCCCTGGTCTCATATTGTCCCAGCGGCCACGCCTTCGTTTTCAAAAATGTCTGTTTCGGGGGTCTGCAGCGTTTTCAAAAGTCTCCTTTTTCGAGGTTCGGGAGTAGTGTAGATGACCGGCGTAACCGTTATGTGTTTTAAAACGAATAATGATGAAATTTGGCACACTGATAGAGGACAATCTGAACTGACACCACAGCAAATTTGGCGTCTCTAACTCAATCCCTCTAGCGCCACCACCTGTACGAAGTTGCACTTACGTTTCATCTTTAGATCGTGTTTGCAAAAAGTTAATAAAAGCGTTTTAATGGACACAACTGTTTTCGTATAACGCGCCAGCGGATTCGGCGAAGAGCACGTCAAAATGGACGCCGGTCTATTTATCCACAACACTTTAGCATATTGAGACGAGTCTTGGTGCGTGTCATCGCTAGCATAACCTGAGGCGACATACAGCATTTCAGCACAGCGCCACCTACTGGTGCGGAGAATGATAACGGGATTGTTTTTCAAAACTTGTTTTCAAAAACTTGCTCTTTGAAACCAATTCCAAAGTTTGCATTCTCACGACTGTTTTCGGGTAAATAAACCAGAGCCGTTGAAAAACTGTTACGACACTCCCATAGACTCCCACAGGAACTGAGGACTGCGGAAGTGAAGCATGTCACGGAGCAACCAATAGTGCCAGCATTGAACCCCATTCATTTCAGTGTGTCTCAAGCACACTCACTGGCAAACTGATATTTTGAGATTTTATGGCATTAGTTGACCTCTCAGGAATATTAATAGAAGTGGTATTTTATGAAGCACGTTATAGTTGATTGTTATATAATAGAGTTGCAGTTAGATAACGTGAGCAGCACTGCAACAGCTACTATATCCAGATGCTATTGGTCATATTTCAGCAGTGTTTAGTCTGTCTGAGATCTTTCTGTTGAAAGCGTTTCTATGAAGTCAGCCCATTCAAGGAATAACGTATAGCGCCTATGAATAATGAATATGAATAATGCCTGGATAAAAAGAGTTGAATTAAATTGGTTGCCATGTTTTTTTTAAACACGCCTTTCTTGGGTTAAATTCTGTATATGCTAGAATCATTCATTATATTCACCTGTTGTGTATCGAGTATCATAAAATAACATTCGGACGTTAACAACATTTAAATTATAAACGAAATGACCACTATAACCAGTAGATGGCGGAAGAGGAACACTTATTGGCTCATTAGCCATTTTTCTCTTTTTGAATGAATTTTTATAGCTCATCAAATCACTATTATAACTTTAAAATATCTATTTTCGTTACTGTATTTGTACTGAAGTGTTTGTACTTAAGGAAAATCACAGTCTCATGAAAAACAAAAACTTCTGACTAAACTTCCCAATAAATCTTTATTTGAATCGTCTCTGTGCTTTGTTTATGATGAGAGGATTTGTAGATAATGGGAAGATGTAAAACGTAAACTTGCACTAAAATTCATTCAGCGTTTTGAGACTATAAAACTAGTTTTAATCGATATGGATTCTCATTCCTGGTAAATTAAACATATGACTGGTCATTATTTTCAACAGAAATGCCCGTGATTGGTCCTGCTTAATCCTGTTCACACAGATTGACAGCGCGGAGTTGTTTGGAACTATTGAGCGCTCCATGAACCCCGAGATCAAAGAGTGTCGCAACTCTCTTATTATATGGCTCTGAAATAAACGACCAGAACGCATTAAAATGTTTCTTTTTTCAGCTGAAAACGTTGTCGTGTAAGCGGCCCCTAAGTTAATAACTAATGATTTTTACACCTGAAATGAATCCATCAGAAACTGACTTAAACTAGACAATGATGCTCTTCTACAGCCAAAACAATCTCTCTTCATTAATCTCCTGTTATTACTGCGATATATAAATGGTGACTTGACTTGAGATATAAACATGTTTTATTTTTGCTTATAACTTCTGAACAGTTTGTTCGAATATCATAAAACTGGTCTCTTTTGATTCAGAACACCAGAGTCAAATGATATCCATGTTGTCTATTATGGTCATTGAGGATTGTTGTCATAAAATGCTGTGTTTTATGTATTGTTATGAAACTCGTATGTGCACCATCAAAGTTTAGAGACAGCGCCACCGTGTGATCAAATTATATTGAAATTTCAAAACATGCTAGCTTTTGATTAATTTAGCTTATTTGAATTAAACTGGTTTTCGAGTCATACCGCGGACAATCCAATCCAAACCAGTGATGTCATGTTTGGTCAAAATTGCGGTCCGCTACTTTGAATGTCTTTGAAAATGTACTTTTTTTTGACCACCTTCTAGAATAATGGTCCAATTTTCCTCAGATCATATTCAGACTATGCCGGTAAAAAGTTATTAAAAGATTATTGATAGTTTCATAATTGAAATTGATGTGCATGATGCCAAGCTTTGGCATATTAACACCAAAACCACATGACATACATTTGGTGACACCACCAGCTATTGGTCGAAAGTCATAAGCAATTAAATCTTCTTAGGGTTAGGGTCAACGTATTGATTTTTATTTATGAGTTTCATATTTTTGGCTAAAGAAATCTCAAATATCCGCTATATTTTGTTTTTATTTCCCCTGAGCTCTGCATTTGTTGTTGTGGAAGTTCAGTTTGACCATTGCAGTTTTGTTTTTCTTTTGTGTTTGCTCTTGACTGAAAGTTATAGTGTGTTTATGGGACCCTGATCTTAAATATCAAACTCATGAGCTCATGATTCCTGACGCGCTGTGCTGTGCGATCACAGATGCTGTTGGTTTGTGACGTTCTGCCGCTGACTGGAGTTGTTGTGGTTTCAGGTGCGCAGCGGCTGTGCGTTCATGGTCCACGTTTGTCAAGATGAACACCAGCTTTACAATGAGTTCTTCTCCAAACCCACGCCCAAACTGGAGTGAGTACCACAATCATCCACACACAACTCTCATCATTACTGTTGTTCTGACCTGGACTCAAACTGGCCCAAGCAAACGCTCCACTCATGAAGCGCTCACCAGTAAAACAGCGCTCGCTCAAACCCTGATGCACATAAGATGAGATGCGCAATATGTCAGGAGACATGGAGTGGGTCAGACATGATTTTGACCACTCCATTAAGTTTTGCTTTGTAGAAAGCCTTTCTTTAAAGTCAATTTCGTTTTCAATAATCAATGTTTCATCAACCAATTGCCTGGATTTAATAAATAATAAGCAAATATAGCAGACAATATGATCATAGAGGCGCCGGCGTGATTATTAATGAACTGAAAGTCAGCACTAGAAATTTCTACTTTTTAAACAAAACAATTCAAACCCAAAAAGAAATGGGCCACTCTCTGATTATGTACTGCATATGAAATGTGCATTTCTCTTTATAGGCGCGTCCACTACAGTAGAACTATGTTCTGGCCTGCCATCTACTGGCGAAAATTTATTATTTGTCCCGAATTAGGGTTGGGTATCGTTTGGTAAGCAAAATTATCTTAATTCAAACAGAAAACAAGATTATTTTTCTTACCCCATTGGCAGATTATTTTGCTTATTTTAAGCAAAAACTCTCTTAATTTTGAGTTATTTTCCCCCAAAATAAGACAAAACTTTTGCTTGTCTAGTAAATGCTTCTTAATGTAAGATATTTTAGATATTTGGACTGAAAACAAGACAAAAAAACTCCGTAAGAAAAGCAGTTTTTGCAGTGTAATGTGACAAAAGACTCTTTTGTTCTTTTGGACTTTCTATTCATCAAAGAATCCTGAGAAATCAAATGTATCAGTTTCCACAGAAATATGAACTGATAATAATCATAAATCCTCATATGAGAGTGATTAGTGAAGGGTCATGTGACACTGAAGACTGGAGTAATGATGATAAATTCAGGAATAAATCACACTTTACTATATATTCACATAGAGAACAGCTGATCTACACTGGTGTGTGTGTGTGTGTGTGTGTGTGTGTGTGTGTGTGTGTGTGTGTGTGTGTGTGTGTGTGTGTGTGTGTGTGTGTGTGTGTGTGTGTGTGTGTGTGTGTGTGTGTGTGTGTGTGTGTGTGTGTGTGTGTGTGTGTGTGTGTGTGTGTGTGTGTGTGTGTGTGTGTGTGTGTGTGTGTGTGTGTGTGTGTGTGTGTGTGTGTGTGTGTGTGTGTGTGTGTGTGTGTGTGTGAACAGCTGATCTACACTGGAGGAATATTTCAATATCTGCAATACTTTTGAATGCTAGTGTGTATATTTATGCATGTTATTTATATAATTTGTTTATTATGTGGGTCTATTTTTATTTTTGAAGCCTTGCAAGTTAAATCACCATCTACTTTTGTAATATGGAAAATGTTCTGCGTACAAGAGAGAATTTATGTTCTATTTCAATTTTTGTATGAACTATAAAGCTCAGATTTTGATTTGTGACTGAATCTTTGCAGTTAAGTATATTTATGTTATCACAATAGCACATGGTGTGATTGTTGTGTGTTGACAGTGAGCTCCTGGAGAAGCTGTGCCTGTCCCTGTACGACGTCTTGCGGCCTCTGATCATCCATGTGGTCCATCTGGAGACGCTGTCCGAGCTCTGTGGCATCCTGAAGAACGAGATGCTGGAGGATCACGTCCTCAACAACGGTACGAGCAGCTTTATTAATGCTCCCAATACTCCACGTGCAGGACCAGAGTGTGAAATTAACAATTTCTTAAAGTGCCTCTATTATGCTTTTGGGGATATTCCCTTTCATATAGTGAGTAATAGAGCTGTGTGTCGGCCATCTGACCAATCAGAGCAGAGCAGCTCTCAGGGAGGCGGGGTTTAGCGAGACTGAATCTTTGATGGAAGCGTTTCAGACACTGAGAGAGAAGAGCTGATGCTGCGGTGGAGATTATGAGAACATTACAGTGTGTGTGACTTGTGGGGGAGACGCCAGAACAACATTAGGACTTATCAAATCACATAATAGGGGCATTTTAACTCTTAAAAACACACATTTGAATGTAGATGGGAAATGGATTAGTTTCTTTGTGAAATGAGCTGTTTGTGTCACAGTGGTCCAGCTGGCAGCGTTTGATGCGTTAGTGAAGCAGATGCTGGAGGACGTGCAGGAGCGTTTGGTCTACAGGACACACATCTACATCCAGTCCGACATCATCGGGTACAATCCTGCACCGGGAGACCTGGCCTACCCCGACAAACTCGAGATGATGGAGGTGAGCCAAAAGAGGAGCTATTCTGTGTCTTCAGTGTGTGATGTTGAGCATGAACAAGCTCCAACCGCACCCTGCAGAGCTCAAGCAAACGCGTCCTATATGAGCTGAATCAGATATACGGCCATTACAACTTACACCCGCACTGAAGGACGCGAGTGCGCACGTGAACTTGGCCGTGCTCGTTTTTACAGGCTATTATGATTGATCTTCCCCGTCGCGTTCGAGTACTCGAGTACTCTTGCCCATCCCTAATAAAAACTCTACTAGTGTCTGTTATACTGAAAGAACACTTCCGGGAAAGCGTCCGTGTTGTTGTCCTTCAGAATGTGTTGAACGGTGAACGCTCCTCTGACTGCTTTCTCTGTTGCAGAAAATCGCTCAGAGTCTGAAAGAGGAGCAGATGAAGCTGAGCTCGAGCTCTTTCTCTGACGTTCAGCTGGAGGAGTCTGATCACAGAAGGCTCATCAGCTCTGGTGTGTGTGTGTGTGTCGTGACGTATTGTTTCTGGAATCCTCAGATTATAATGTAACTGATCAAATGCTTTGTTTCTCCTGCAGACCCTCGAGCACAGAGTTCAGTTTCTCCTGCAGATCTTCATGGCATGTGGTATCCGACGGTCAGACGCACGCTCGTGTGCCTGTCCAAACTCTACCGCTGCATAGACGTGAGGATTCTCACTGATCTACAATCATTACAACATTTTTTTTTCTGTCATTTTGTCTGTCTGTCGTTTTGTCTGTCTGTCATTTTGTCTGTCTATCCGTCGTTTTGTCTATCCTATTGTCTGTCTGTCTATCATTTTGTCTGTCTATCATTTTGTCTGTCTGTCTGTCATTTTGTCTGTCTGTCATTTTGTCTGTCTGTCATTTTGTCTGTCTGTCTGTCTGTCTGTCATTTTGTCTGTCTGTCTGTCTGTCATTTTGTCTGTCTGTCTGTCTGTCTGTCTGTCATTTTGTCTGTCTGTCTGTCTGTCATTTTGTCTGTCTATCTGTCGTTTTGTCTATCTATCTGTCATTTTGTCTGTCTGTCTGTCTGTCTGTCTGTCATTTTGTCTGTCTGTCTGTCTGTCATTTTGTCTGTCTATCTGTCGTTTTGTCTATCTATCTGTCATTTTGTCTGTCTGTCTATCATTTTGTCTGTCTGTCATTTTGTCTGTCTGTCATTTTGTCTGTCTGTCTGTCTGTCTGTCATTTTGTCTGTCTGTCATTTTGTCTGTCTGTCTGTCTGTCATTTTGTCTGTCTGTCTGTCTGTCATTTTGTCTGTCTGTCTGTCATTTTGTCTGTCTGTCTGTCATTTTGTCTGTCTGTCATTTTGTCTGTCTGTCTGTCTGTCATTTTGTCTGTCTGTCTGTCTGTCATTTTGTCTGTCTGTCTGTCATTTTGTCTGTCTGTCTATCATTTTGTCTGTCTGTCATTTTGTCTGTCTGTCATTTTGTCTGTCTGTCTGTCTGTCATTTTGTCTGTCTGTCATTTTGTCTGTCTGTCTGTCTGTCTGTCATTTTGTCTGTCTGTCTGTCATTTTGTCTGTCTGTCTGTCTGTCATTTTGTCTGTCTGTCTGTCTGTCATTTTGTCTGTCTGTCTGTCATTTTGTCTGTCTGTCTGTCGTTTTGTCTGTCTATCTGTCGTTTTGTCTCTGTCATTTTGTCTGTCTGTCTATCATTTTGTCTGTCTGTCTGTCGTTTTGTCTGTCTATCTGTCGTTTTGTCTCTGTCATTTTGTCTGTCTGTCTGTCATTTTGTCTGTCTGTCTGTCGTTTTGTCTGTCTATCTGTCGTTTTGTCTCTGTCATTTTGTCTGTCTGTCTGTCATTTTGTCTGTCTGTCATTTTGTCTGTCTATCTGTCGTTTTGTCTGTCTGTCATTTTGTCTGTTTGTCTGTCATTTTGTCTGTCTATCAATTTTTCTGTCTATCTGTCATTTTGTCTGTCTGTCTGTCTGTCATTTTGTCTGTCATTTTGTCTCTGTCTATCAATTTGTCTGTCTATCTGTCGTTTTGTCTATCTGTCGTTTTGTCTGTCTGTCATTTTGTCTGTTTGTCTGTCATTTTGTCTCTGTCTATCAATTTGTCTGTCTGTCTGTCATTTTGTCTGTCTATCTGTCATTTTGTCTGTCTGTCATTTTGTCTATCTGTAATTTTGTCTGTCTGTCATTTTGTCTGTCTGTCTAGTTGAGATAATAATGAAATGTGAATTATACACTAATGCGACCTTCAGATTTTCTGGAATATGTTAAATTAGTTTCTTAAATGTAGCTTTAAAACATGAATGTTGTTCATCTTTCCCTCGCCCTCATGCTGCCTCAGGGCTGTCTGACTGACTTTATTTATAAGTGTGTGTTCAGTGAATAATGCCAGCGTTGATCTTGTTCTGTGTGTTGTGTGTGTTGTCCTGCAGAGGGCAGTGTTCCAGGGTCTGTCACAGGAAGCTCTGTCCGCCTGCATCCAGTCTCTGCTCAAAGCCGCTGATGTCATCCAGAAGAGCAAGGTGACCGTCCGCTCATACATCAGGAGTCTGTGAATGAGTCCAGCTTTAGTGAGTGTGTGTTGAGCTCCGGCCAGTGACCGCTGATCTCAGACCTGTGACACGCTGTTCTTCCCTCAGACTCAGATCGACGGGCAGCTCTTCCTCATCAAACACCTCCTCATCATGCGTGAGCAGATCGCCCCGTTCCACGCCGACTTCGCCATTAAAGAGATCTCTCTGGATCTGAAGAAGACCAGAGGTGCGTGCGCTCATGATCCTGGGGTTCTCTCAGGGGATTTCGGTCAGACAACAAATGTCCGATGTTTTCATTCATACAGTGAAGAAGAAATCCAGCATCTATGGACATTTGATATCATAAATGTTGCTGTTTTTATTTTAATGCACACTTATAAATAATAAAAAACAGCCGAAGAGTGTGTGTGTGTGTGTAATGTCAGTGAAGCAGCACCAGATGGCACACCAACACCAGTTTCTCTTCTTCCTCAGACGCCGCGTACAAGATCTTCAACCCCAAGGCTGTGCACCATTTCTTCCGTCTGAACAGCCACAACGCCATCCTGGAGTTCCTGCTGGAGGTGTGTGTGTGTGTGTGTGTGTGTGTGTCTCACTCCAGGCCTCTCACCTGATTGGTCACCCATAATGAGTGACGTGTGGCTTCTCACACCAGGGCTCGCCGGAGATAAAGGAGCACTACATCGACTCGAAGAAAGACGTGGACCGGCATCTGAAGTCCAGCTGTGAGCAGTTCATCCAGCAGCAGACGCACATGTTCGTGGGAAGCCTGGAGGACTTCCTCAGCAAGGTCACGACTCACTCAGTGCATTATGGGTCGACAAACACGTTTAAGTCGAGTGCAAACATGAATGGTGCATATAGTTCCTCTCTCTCTCAGTGTTTCTGAACTCCTGAAACGCCTCCATCTTGAGTTTTCCAACACGCCACAATATTCCTCATAATAATAATTAATGCGCAGAATAAAGGGGCGGGGCCTGGTTGAGTTAGTTAGCCGTGTGTTGAGACTGGCGGTTATGGGAAGGAGTAGGGAATTTCCCAAACACCAATCAAAACACACTGCTCCAGCCGACCAATCAGAGCACTGTGTGCTTTTCAGAAGGAGGGGCTTCATAGAGACCGCGTTACTGACAGACTGGGAAGAGAGGAGCCGCAACAATGGGGAATATGAGGAGATAATCAACACTCAAGCAGGAAAACCTGCTCTAGTAGAGCCCACAATTGATTGTATAATAGAAATTTGGGTATTCATGAGCAGAAATCAGTTGTTAGTGGGCACTTAGGCTTCGTTTTGGTCTGAAAACTGATCTTAATGTAATGGTTTGTGGGTCAAAACGAAGCCTCTCTCCTCTCTGAACCGTGTGTGTGTGTGTGTGTGTGATCACAGGTAGGAGCTTTGAAAACGATGGCTGTCGAAGGAGGACCGACGTACAACCTCTCGCAGCAGCCCTGGGCTCAGCCTGGTGAGAGTTTGACTGATTTTAATTTGACCGTCCATAATTTAAGGTCTTGTGTTCAGTATCATGGCATTAAATCAGAGCTCTATGATTTCTGTGATGGACGGAAGCGCAGAATCCATTCATAAAAACAGAATTTACTGTATAAATGTCACAGAATTGGTCATATTTTGAATAAATCAACTCTTAAAGGGCCAGTTCACCCATTAATGAGAATCCTGTGGTCATTTCCTCTCCTAATGTCCTCAAACCCGTCAGACTTTCCTTCATCATATAAAGCCATGGAGTCTCTTCAGAACATCTGGAAGAATCCGCTCAGTTTCTCTTGATCAACTTTCTCAAGCCGAGTGTGTTGTCTTGATGATGTGTTTTCTGTACTTTCAGCCAAAATCAATGACGTTGTGATGTCCACGTATCGGGTTCTGAAGAACAAGCTGCCCGTCACCTTACAGAGCCTGTCCTTGTATCTGGCCAATAAGGACACAGAGTTCATCCTGTTCAAGCCGGTCAGGGTGAGCATCGACTGGACTCATTCTCATCCAGTCTTGGTTTCAGTTAGAAGGATTGGCGAAGTTAAGGCGGGATTGGTCAGGAGTGTTGTGAGGCGGGGTCAAGAGCAGGAGATGTGACCCGTTCCCTCTTGTTTCAGAACAACATCCAGCAGGTGTTCCAGCGGCTACAGGCGTTCCTGCAGGAGGAGTACAGCGGAGAGGACCTGCAGATCATCGCCTGTCCCTCCATGGAGCAGGTGCTGGACACCACATTCACTCTCACACACTGGACGTTCACTCTGACACACTGGACGTTCACTATCACACACTGGACGTTCACTCTCACACACTGGACGTTCACTATCACACACTGGATGTTCACTCTGACGCACTGGACGTTCACTATCACACACTGGACGTTCACTCTGACACACTGGACGTTCACTCTCACACACTGGACGTTCACTATCACACACTGGACGTTCACTCTCACACACTGGACATTCACAATGACGCACTGGACGTTCACTATCACACACTGGACGTTCACTATCACACACTGGACGTTCACTCTCACACACTGGACGTTCACTCTCACACACTGGACGTTTACTATCACACACTGGACGTTCACTATCACACACTGGACGTTCACTATCACACTGGACGTTCACTATCACACACTGGACATTCACTATCACACACTGGACGTTCACTCTCACACACTGGACGTTCACTCTCACACACTGGACGTTCACTATCACACACTGGACGTTCACTATCACACTGGACGTTCACTATCACACACTGGACATTCACTATCACACACTGGACGTTCACTATCACACACTGGACGTTCACTATCACACACTGGACGTTCACTATCACACACTGGACGTTCACTATCACACACTGGACATTCACTATCACACACTGGACGTTCACTATCACACACTGGACGTTCACTATCACACACTGGACGTTCACTATCACACACTGGACGTTCACTCTGACACACTGGACGTTCACTATCACACACTGGACGTTCACTATCACACACTGGACGTTCACTATCACACACTGGACGTTCACTCTCACACACTGGACGTTCACTATCACACACTGGACGTTCACTCTCACACACTGGACGTTCACTCTCACACACTGGACGTTCACTCTCACACACTGGACGTTTACTATCACACACTGGACGTTCACTCTCACACACTGGACGTTCACTATCACACACTGGACGTTCACTCTCACACACTGGACGTTCACTCTCACACACTGGACGTTCACTATCACGCACTGGACGTTCACTCTGACGCACTGGACGTTCACTCTCACACACTGGACGTTCACTATCACGCACTGGACGTTCACTCTGACACACTGGACGTTCACTATCACACACTGGACGTTCACTATCACACACTGGACGTTCACTATCACACTGGACGTTCACTATCACACACTGGACGTTCACTCTGACACACTGAACGTTCACTATCACACACTGGACGTTCACTATTACACACTGGACGTTCACTATCACACACTGGACGTTCACTATCACACACTGGACGTTCACTATCACACACTGGACGTTCACTATCACACTGGACGTTCACTATCACACACTGAACGTTCACTCTGACACACTGAACGTTCACTCTCACACACTGGACGTTCACTATCACACACTGAACGTTCACTCTGACACACTGGACGTTCACTCTCACACACTGGACGTTCACTCTCACACACTGGACGTTCACTATCACACACTGGATGTTCACTATCACACACTGAACGTTCACTCTCACACACTGAACGTTCACTCTGACACACTGGACGTTCACTATCACACACTGGACGTTCACTATCACACACTGGACGTTCACTATCACACACTGGACGTTCACTATCACACTGGACGTTCACTATCACACACTGGACATTCACTATCACACACTGGACGTTCACTATCACACACTGGACGTTCACTATCACACACTGAACGTTCACTATCACACACTGAACGTTCACTATCACACACTGGACGTTCACTATCACACACTGGACATTCACTATCACACACTGGACGTTCACTATCACACACTGGACGTTCACTATCACACACTGAACGTTCACTATCACACACTGGACGTTCACTATCACACACTGGACGTTCACTATCACACACTGGACGTTCACTATCACACACTGGACGTTCACTATCACACACTGGACGTTCACTCTGACACACTGGACGTTCACTCTGACACACTGGACGTTCACTCTGACACACTGGACGTTCACTATCACACACTGGACGTTCACTATCACACTGGACGTTCACTATCACACACTGGACGTTCACTATCACACACTGGACGTTCACTATCACACACTGAACGTTCACTATCACACACTGAACGTTCACTATCACACACTGGACGTTCACTATCACACACTGGACGTTCACTCTGACACTGGACGTTCACTATCACACACTGGACGTTCACTATCACACACTGGACGTTCACTATCACACACTGGACGTTCACTATCACACACTGGACGTTCACTATCACACACTGGACGTTCACTATCACACACTGGACGTTCACTATCACACACTGAACGTTCACTATCACACACTGAACGTTCACTATCACACACTGGACGTTCACTATCACACTGGACGTTCACTATCACACACTGGACGTTCACTATCACACACTGGACGTTCACTATCACACACTGGACGTTCACTCTGACACACTGGACGTTCACTATCACACACTGGACGTTCACTCTGACACACTGGACGTTCACTCTCACACACTGGACGTTCACTATCACACACTGGACGTTCACTATCACACACTGGACGTTCACTATCACACACTGGACGTTCACTATCACACACTGGACGTTCACTATCACACTGGACGTTCACTATCACACACTGGACGTTCACTCTCACACACTGGACGTTCACTATCACACACTGGACGTTCACTCTCACACACTGGACGTTCACTCTCACACACTGGACGTTCACTATCACACACTGGACGTTCACTCTCACACACTGGACGTTCACTCTCACACACTGGACGTTCACTATCACACACTGGACGTTCACTATCACACACTGGACGTTCACTATCACACACTGGACGTTCACTCTGACACACTGGACGTTCACTATCACACCGGACATGTCACAGGTCATCACATGACCGTCAGAAGTTCAGTAATGTTTCACTGATAATGATGTGAGCAGATAAAGGGAATTGTTTAAGTCTCATGTCCAGTTTCACTTCGAAATGTATTCCAAAGAAAAAATGTGAAATTATATTTTATTTAATTATATAAAAATAGATACATTTAATTAAAATATATTTTATGTAAAATATATTCTTTGTATTTATTATTTATTAATTCATTAATTAAATGGAATAATATCTATGATTTATTGAACGGCCTCTCATCTGTACAGAAGTCAGTGATGTCATCGTCCAGCTCAGGATCTGACCTTAAACACACTGACTGTTGTTCTCCTGTCCAGATCAATCTGCTGCTGTCCGTGAAGTAGCGCTGGGAAAGGAAGCGGGAAACCTCCCTTCATCCTGACCCGTCCAGCAGATCCGGAGACTGACCGCTCTGGATCAGTGTGTGACCGCTGACCGCTCTGTGTGTGACTCTAGCTTTAAAGGACACGGAGCGGACGGTGCGGTCGCAGGCCAGTGTCCACCAGGGGGCGCTGTGAGGCTGTGACATGAAGTGATGCACATATTTATTATTTCTGCAGGAATATTTCCCTCGCTCTGATCAGGACTGGTGGGGTTCAGAGGTCGTGAAGATCCTCTCTAGCTTTGGGCTGTTATTCTATAAGTGTGATATGATATTTGATATGAATGAGCTAAAGCGGACACCTTTGGGACACGTTTGCCTGATTTATTCTGGATGAAAGCTCTCGGCCGATCCTCACGGGACATTAAACACAGACTCAACACAACTCGATCTGTCCTTCATAACACAAGTATCATGTTCAAGAGCTGTTTATTAATATCATAACATACGGATGATGTTCTTCTAACACTAATAATTGAGATGCTGTTATTGGTTGATTGTCTCTCGATCAGTATAATAATAATCAGATGCTATAATAGAAATACATCATAATATTTGCATCTCCTCTACATTATAAATCATTCAGACAGATTTAATGCTTTAGTTCTCGTCTGTTATTGTGTATAAAAGTGATTTTATATGTTACATATTTTACATTCGTGGATCAAGAACTTTCCATTATCATAAAAATAAAGATCTTTTCTTTGTGCTAATAAATGTTTTTGTATTTGTTTTATTTTTATGATGTATATTAAAAATGATTCAGACAGATATAATTCATTTCTGTAAGTGAGGAGAGCAAATAAAATTCTTCAAACAGGGACTAAAATTGATTTGTCAAAACTATGCTTTGCTGAAGTGTTTCTTTCATTGCTAATGTGACCTTTGACCCCACCGACTGAACTAAATGAAGTGTTGCTTGAGCTAAACTGGTCTTATCTGACTGTGATCCATAGTTTTCTATCCAAGAGACAGACGAGCTACTGGTGTTGACTTGGCCTCCAGATTCCCCAGATCTCAATCCAATCGAGCATCTGTGGGAGGAGCTGAACACACAAGGCCCCACCTCGCAACTTACAGGACTTAAAGGATCTGCTGCTAACATCTTAGTGCCAGATACCACAGCACACCTTCAGGAGTCTAGAGGAGTCCACACCTCGACGGGTCATAATGTTATGCCTGATCTGTGTATTTCCTGTTTCAGAGGTGAAGCAATTTTTCATTTCTGCTGATGTCATCAGTCCCTCCTCCAATCAGCTGACTGCACAGCTCAGCGACTTCTACTGTCATCATAACAGATGAAGGTTTGGTATTAAAAGTGTGAAATGCTGTATATGTTTAAATGATAAATAATGCTGTGTGTGTGTGTGTGTGTGTGTGTGTGTGGGATGATGACGGATGCACATCTGCTTCAGCCGTTCCCGCTCGGTCTGAGTTGTGCTGGTTGCCATGGCGATGACCCGTCATCAATCCCTCCACCTGGTAAACTAGTGAGTCAGGAGCTCCAGACAAAAGAACATAATGGAGCAGCTGCTCCTGCGCTCCGACAACACCACACACGCTTGAGAGGGAGGGAGGGAGGGAGGGATGGATATAGACAGATATAGATGGATGGATAGAAGAATTGATGGATGGATGGATATAGATAAATGGATGATATAGACAGATATAGACGGATGGATGGCTGGATAGAGGGATTGATGGATGGATGATGGATATAGATAGAGGGATGGATGGATGGATGATGGATATAGATAGAGGGATGATGGATATAGATAGAGGGATGATGGATGGATGGATGGATGATGGATGATGGATATAGATAGAGGGATGATGGATATAGATAGAGGGATGGATGGATGGATGGATATAGACAGATGGATGGATGGATATAGATGGATGGATGGATGGATATAGATAGAGGGATGGATGGATGATGGATATAGATAGATGGATGGATGGATGGATGGATATAGACAGATGGATGGATGGATATAGATGGATGGATGGATATAGACAGATGGATGGATGGAAATAGACAGATGGATATAGATGGATGGATGGATATAGACAGATGGATGGATGGATATACACAGATGGATGGATGGATATGGATGGATGGATGGATGGATGGAAATAGATGGATGGATGGATGGATATAGATGGATGGATGGATATAGACAGATGGATGGATGGATATAGACAGATGGATATAGATGGATGGATGGATATAGACAGATGGATGGATGGATATACACAGATGGATGGATGGATATGGATGGATGGATGGATGGATGGAAATAGATGGATGGATGGATGGATGGATATAGACAGATGGATGGATGGATATAGATGGATGGATGGATATAGATGGATGGATGGATATAGACAGATTGATGGATGGATATAGATGGATGGATGGATATAGATGGATGGATGGATGGATGGATGGATATAGATAGAGGGATGGATGGATGATGGATATAGATAGAGGGATGGATGGATGATGGATATAGATAGAGGGATGGATGGATGATGGATATAGATAGAGGGATGGATGGATGATGGATATAGATAGATGGATGGATGGATGGATGGATGGATATAGACAGATGGATGGATGGATGGATATAGATGGATGGATGGATATAGACAGATGGATGGATGGAAATAGATGGATGGATGGATATAGACAGATGGATATAGATGGATGGATGGATATAGACAGATGGATGGATGGATATACACAGATGGATGGATGGATATGGATGGATGGATGGATGGAAATAGACAGATGGATGGATGGAAATAGATGGATGGATGGATGGATGGATATAGACAGATGGATGGATGGATATAGATGGATGGATGGATATAGATGGATGGATGGATATAGACAGATGGATGGATGGATATAGACAGATGGATGGATGGATGGATGGATATAGATGGATGGATGGATATAGATGGATGGATGGATATAGATGGATGGATGGATATAGATGGATGGATGGATATAGACAGATTGATGGATGGATATATATGGATGGATGGATGGATATAGATGGATGGATGGATATAGACAGATGGATGGATGGATATAGATGGATGGATGGATGGATATAGATGGATGGATGGATGGATATAGATGGATGGATGGATATAGATGGATGGATGGATGGATATAGATGGATGGATGGATATAGACAGATTGATGGATGGATGGATGGATATAGATGGATGGATGGATATAGATGGATGGATGGATGGATGGATGGATGGATGGATGGATATAGACAGATGGATGGATATGGATGGATGGATGGATGGATGGATGGATTGATATAGATGGATGGATGGATGGATGGATGGATGGATGGATGGATGGATATAGACGGATGGATGGATGGATGGATGGATGGATATAGACGGATGGATGGATGATGGATGGATATAGACAGATGGATGGATATAGACGGATGGATGGATGATGGATGGATATAGGTGGATGGATGGATGGATATAGACAGATGGATGGATGATGGATGGATATAGGTGGATGGATGGGTGGATATAGACAGATGGATGGATGATGGATGGATATAGGTGGATGGATGGATGGATATAGACAGATGGATGGATGATGGATGGATATAGGTGGATGGATGGGTGGATATAGACAGATGGATGGATGATGGATGGATATAGGTGGATGGATGGATGGATATAGACAGATGGATGGATGATGGATGGATATAGGTGGATGGATGGATGATATAGACAGATGGATGGATGATGGATGGATATAGGTGGATGGATGGGTGGATATAGACAGATGGATGGATGATGGATGGATATAGGTGGATGGATGGATGGATATAGACAGATGGATGGATGATGGATGGATATAGGTGGATGGATGGATGGATATAGACAGATGGATGGATGATGGATGGATTGATTGAGAGATAGAGAGACAGACTACATTGCCAAAAGTATTGGGACATTCCTCCAAATCAGTGGGATTATAACAAAGTGGAAGCCATTGGGAACAACAGCAGCTAAGCCACAAAGAGCGGGGTCAGCGCATGCTGAGGGTCACAGAGCGGGGTCAGCGCATGCTGAGGGTCACAAAGCGGGGTCAGCGCATGCTGAGGGTCACAGAGCGGGGTCAGCGCATGCTGAGGGTTTACAGAGCGGGGTCAGCGCATGCTGAGGGTCACAGAGCGGGGTCAGCGCATGCTGAGGGTTTACAGAGCGGGGTCAGCGCATGCTGAGGATCAAAGAGCAGGGTCAGCGCATGCTGAGGGTCACAGAGCGGGGTCAGCGCATGCTGAGGGTCACAGAAGTGGCCAAATTTCTGCAGAGTCAAGAGCTCCAGACCTCCAAACTTCTGTGGCCTTCAGATGAGCTCAAGAACAGTGTGTAGAGCTTCATGGAATGGGTTTCCATGGCCGAGCAGCTCATCCAAGCCTTACATCACCAAGTGCAATGCAAAGCGTGGGATGCAGTGGGGTAAAGCGCGCCGCCACTGGACTCTAGAGAAGTGGAGACGTGTTCTCTGAGTGACCAATCAAGCTTCTCTGTCTGACAATCCCATGGACGAGTCTGGGTTTGGCGGTTGCCAGGAGAACGGGACTTGTGTGAAGTGTAAAGTTTGGTGGAGGGGGAATTATGGGGTGGGGTTGTTTTTCAGGGGTTAGTTCCAGTGAAAGGAACTCTTAATGCAAGGCATTTTGGACAATTTCATGCTCCCAACTTTGTGGGATCAGTTTGGGGACGGCCCCTTCCTGTCCCAGCATGACTGCGCTCCAGTGCACAAAGCATCGCTCCATAAAGACATGGATGAGCGAGTTTGGTGTGGAGGAACTTGAGTCCTGACCTCGACCCGATAGAACACCTTTGGGATGAGCGCTGGATATACGGCTTCATGAACACTTGTTTACTCTGGAATCTCCGAGTCACGGCCCTCAGGCTCTGAATGACACACTGAGTCTGAGATCATGATTTATTGCCTGTAAAACACTGGCGTATATAAACACACACACACACACACACCTACAGAGACAAGATCTGCAGGTAAGCATCACCTTGACTGCTCTCAGGTCCTCATGGAGGGCTCTTTCTCCGTCCTGCTCCTGCTGTGTGTGGGCTTCATCGGCGCTCAGACGGCAGGTCCGGGATCTTCAGCTCAGAATATCTCGTGGAAGTCGCCGATCAGCACAGCGAACAGAACCCCGATGTGCTCGGGCCCGGTGCGGATCCGAGACGCCTTCAGGTACATCA
This sequence comes from Romanogobio albipinnatus, assembly GCA_023566225.1. Taxonomy (NCBI): domain Eukaryota; kingdom Metazoa; phylum Chordata; class Actinopteri; order Cypriniformes; family Gobionidae; genus Romanogobio; species Romanogobio albipinnatus. The sequence goes on along the minus strand of CM042243.1, from coordinate 856,325 downwards.
GCAGTGTGGTGTCGGTTCTGGTGCTGCTGCTCGGGACGGTGGGAAACGTGACCCTGCTGAGGATCATCACCGGACACAGATGCTTGAGGAACGGACCCGGTGTTCTGATCGGTAGTCTGGCGCTGGGCGATCTCCTGCACGTCCTGATCGGCATTCCCATCAATGTTTATAAGGTACCTTTCCTCTGGATTGTTCTGTGCGTTAAGTGTGTTTGATCCAGTGAGCTGACGGTGTGTGTGTTTGATCCGGTGAGCTGACGGAGTGTGTGTCCCGCAGCTGCTGGCGGTAGATTGGCCGTTCGGCGTCCTGCTCTGTAAACTGGTGCCGTTTGTCCAGAAGACCTCAGTGGGGATCACCGTCCTGAGTCTGAGCGCGCTCAGTGTCGACCGGTGAGAGTCTGCTATAATAGCACATGATGGTGTGCTTGACCTGCTCACTGGAGCGGCGTGTGTTCTGTTTAATGTGCTTTACACATACTGGTAAACTGGTCAACTGTTGTTGGTTAATTATTACATATATTGTTACCATTTGGGGTCGCTAACATGTGTCAGAGAGAGTCTCTCCTGCTCATTAATCTGATCATAACTCCAGTAATCAGTGAAATATTCCTCCAGTGTAGATCAGCTGTACACACACACACACACACACACACACACACACACACACACACACACACACACACACACACACACTCCAGTGTAGATCAGCTGTTCTCTATGTGAATATGTAGTAAAGTGTGATTTATTCCTGAATTTATCATCATTACTCCAGTCTTCAGTGTCACATGACAGACAAATAGGGAGAAGGAGACGGATAGATGGATGGATGGATGGATGGATGGATGAGTTTAATGAATAAAGGTTTTCTGAGGGGAACTAACCCAGTGTGTGGTCAATAATGAGATTGATAACTTTGACTGAACTTCTTAATCACGCAGGTTTGAGTTAGTGTGTCACATTCCTGTCAGAAAAAAGAAAATATATACAATTATAGAATGAAAATAAATCCCCTTTTAACAACAAACTGTAGTGTGTGAGGGTTCATCCTCTGATGCCTGTGGTCCTGAAGGTACCGAGTGGTGTCCTCGAGGACTCGCTCCACAGCTCCGGGTCTCCCCCAGTGGACGCTCCTCAGGCTGAGTGTGATCTGGATGGGCTCTGCGCTGCTGGCCGTTCCCGAGGCCGTGGCGTTTGATCTGATCTCCATGGATTACAGAGGAGAGCGTCTGCGGATCTGCCTGCTCCATCCCGTACAGGCCACTGCGTTCATGCAGGTACACACACTCACACTCACACACACACACACACACACTCACTCACTCTCACACACACACACACACAGGATCTCCACATGAGCTGCGGTAATGAGTGGTCAGTGTGAGGAGCGTTTGATGATGATGTTCTTCCTCTAGTTTTATAAAGTGGCGAAGGACTGGTGGCTGTTTGTGTTTTATTTCCTGCTTCCGCTGGCGTGCACCGGCGTCTTCTACTCTCTGATGACCCGGCGGATCTTCAGCGGGAGCGTCCCGGACAGACACACTAAGCAGGTGCACATCCATATTAAATGTTGTAATATGAAACCTGACCCCACCCACTAGGGGGAGGAGCCTGTTAGTAGAATTTAGAGTACCGTTTCTATGGCAACGCTTTCAAAACGGTTTTCACAGGATGAATTTTGAGTTCGTAATCTTTCGAATGATACCTCATTTATATGATATATGATACGAAAAAAGGCGATCCGAATGTAACGAAGCGTCTGTGTTTGTCCCGGCAGAGACGCGAGGCGGCCCAGACCGTCTTCTGTCTGGTTCTGGTGTTCGCCGTCTGCTGGTTTCCTCTTCACCTCAGCAGGATCCTCAAGTTGACCATCTATGATGAACACGACCCCGACAGATGCAGCTTACTGAGGTCAGATATCAGAAAACATATACATAAGCTCCGAGGATCAGCTCCATACACACAGGACATGGAGACTGGACTCTGAACACATTTATAATGAGTGCTTCTCTCGCCTCTTCATTATCTTGGGTGGTGTGTATTGTAATCGTTAGTGTTCTTATTATTATTATTCTGCTTTTGAGTCTATGGCAGCCCATAGAACCGCATACAGGAAAGTTATGAAATTTGGCACACTGATAGAGGACAGTCTGATCTGTCAACATACCAAATCTGGAGTCTCTAACTCAATCCCTCTAGCGCCACCACCTGTCCAAAAATGCACTCACGTTTAATAACGGTTAACAAAAATGTTTCCGCCATTTTGACTTTTCCGAAGTTTTCCGAGTTCTCCTCCTAGGCCATTGCTCTGATATACACAAAAATGTATCCAGATAATATTCAGACCATACCAACATGAAAGTGTTGTGGAATTTAAGTTGATTCGTCAAACCGTTCTCGAATAACGTGCAAACAAATTTGACGAAGTGCACGCCAAAATGAAAATGAGGCTATATCTCCACAGCGCTTTAGTGTATTCTGACCATATTTGGTGTGTGTTATGCCAAGCATGACCTGAGGCGACCTGCACAGTTTCAGTGCAGCGCCACCTGGTGGTCAGGAGATATGAAAAATTATTATTTTTGCTTAGGACTTCTAAATGGGTAGGCCAAAAAATCACCAACTTGCCGAGTTGAGCGATACCCAATTTTTCCATATTGGGCGTCAGCCATTTTGAATTTTGTCTTAAAATGCTATATTTTACGAACGCATTGGCGTATCATTACGAAGCTCGGTATGGGTCATCGCCCTGACAAAAGTTATAATGAAATTTCCAAAAATGTTAATAACTTTTGATTACGTTTGCCAATTGCAATGAAACTCTTAATAGATTCTTTAGGTCATGCCGAGAACCAATTTTGCCATATTTGGCCAAACTTCCTCTCCGCCATTTTGTTTTCTTTTAAAACCTACTTTTTCAAAAGTCCTAGACCGTGTGTCAGATTTTCACCAAAATCGAATCGTATCATCTTCAGACTGTGTCGACAAAACTTTCTGGATTTTGTGTGGATTGACGAAACCGGTTTCGTGTAGCACGTCAGCAAAGTTGAGGCATGATGCCATAATGACACTGAGGCGGTATCTCTTTGACATATTGACACCAAACTTTGTGCGTGTCATTGTTACCTCACTCTGACCACAACACATCAATTTGGTCACAGCGCCACCTATTGGTCAATCATTACCAGTGACTATATTTATGATTTTCAGCCATTTTGCCTAAAATCATCTTTAACTGCTCATTGTTGCAGTCGGTCTGATGCTCCCAGCCGTGCTGGCGTGGCTTATCAGGCCTTCTTTGTGCTTGGCCCCTTAATGGCTGCTTGCAGCTATATTTAGGGGCCAGAGCACCAAAGCTGCGTAGGCACCTATTGAAATCATCAGCATTCCTATTATTATTATTATTATTATTATTATTCTGCCATGGGAGTCTATAGTACCCTCACAGGAAAGTTGTGAAATTTGGCACAATGATAGAGGACAGTCTCAACTGTCCCCATAGCAAATTTGGAGTCTCTAAACCAATCCCTCTAGCACCACCACCTGTCCAAAGTTTTACTCATGTTTATGCTAATAACTTTTGAACCCTAAGGGCTAGAAACAAAATTCCTTGGCTCACGACAATTCCATTGCAAATTTTCCTGGCATTTTGAATTTTCCGAAAAACCTACTTTTGCAAACTCGTCCTAGACGGTTCGTCCGATTTGCACGAAAATGTAACCAGATCATCTTCAGGTGGTGCCGACAAACAGTTATGGAATTCAAGTTGATTCGTCAAATAGTTTTTGATAGACGCGCGGACAAATTTTATGTAACGATTGCGAAAATACACGTAAGGCTATATCTTGTATTCAAACCAAACTTTGTACATGTGATCACAAGCATGACCTGAGACAACATGCAGCGTTTCGGCGCAGCGCCACCTACTGGTCCGGAGATACAAAAAAATGGCTATGGCTTATAACTTCTGAACCGTTTGTCCAAAAATCATCTCAAAAGTCGTCTGATATCCAATTTTACCATATCGGCCATTTTGGCTGTCGGCCATTTTGTATTATGTGCTAAAATGCTGTATTTTATGAACACATGAACGGATTGTTACGAAACTCGGTATGGGTCATCACCTCGATGCCCTAAAGGAGCCTGAGAGGTTTTGAAACAGCGCCACCTAGTGGATAAATTTTTTTCCCAAACGCTTATAACTTTGGGTGTGGTTGACTTATTTTCATGGGAGTAACTTTTTTTGTCTCCTGAATCATTGCCGAGTCCAACGATACCAGACTTGCCAGGTTTCGGCGTATGGTTTGTGCAGCGTTGTAATTAAGCGCTTATAAAACGTCAGCTGATATCTTCGAAACCGCTAGTCCGATCGAGACGAAACCAGCGTCAGAAGTTCAGAAACATAGGTCGATAGCTGAATGCTAATACCCAAATGTCATAATATTGATAGTAAGGGGGAGTAAAATCCAATCAAAGTCAGGTGTCAGTCATTTTTCATGTGTTTTTCATATAAATGTCAATAAATCCAAAACTAAATTAGATATTTTCACCAAAATTGACACACACATGGTTGACACAAAAATGGTAGGATTGTGCCTCTTAGTGGCGCTATTATTAAACACACATTGGCTCTATACAACACATTGTTTTAATGTTGGATTTTAACATTTTTGCTTAAAATGGTCTTCCAATGTCTTCACTCAGTTGGTCTGCTGCTAGCTTCCTTGTTTGCTTCTGTTGCGCTTGGCCCTGGTATTGCTGCTTGCAGCTTTAATTATTATTATTATTTTTACCACTGAGCTTGTTGCGATGCATTATGTGATTTATCGCCATCATAATTAAGCTGATTATTTTCTGTGGGCATCATGTCTTAAAATACCATCTAGCTCACTATAGGGGCCGTAGGGATGCACTGTTTGTAGTGATTGGGATCATATGTGTGTGACGCTGGGATGTTGTTCTAGCACTTTCCTTGTTCTCGACTACATCGGCCTCAACATGGCGTCAGTGAATTCCTGCATCAACCCCGTGGCTCTGTACGCAGTCAGCAAAAGATTCAGAAAATACTTCAAGGTAAGCTCTGCTCCTCACCTCTAGCAAGGTAAGGTGACATTAGTTTGTGATTGAACTGTGTTTGGCAGAGAACATGATGAAAGGAAGCAGAAGAGCAGAATTCATTATCGTGTTGATTGGCTCAGCCGTGAGCGCGGCGCTGGAAGCGATTAAACGAGGATCAGATCTGTAGATTAGCTGAGGCGCACACTTTGTTTACAGATGAATTATGAATAAGTATTATGTATCGCAGGAAATTGGATGTGACGGCAGGTGAACTGTGGATTCTTCTCATTTTATTCTCCCTGACAGAGAAAAGTTGGAGTTTGACTTTACATAAAAGTGACCTTGTGCTCAACATTTCCATAAATCCTGTACAGCGGCTCATGCTAATCTGCTCAGGCACATCATTAGCATATGTTTAGTGCGTCTGCTGTGGTTAATCCTCTGTGCTTCCCGCCAGGCGGCTCTCTGCGCTCCTCGCTTCTGTCCGTCCGGCCCCGTCGTCCTGCAGGAAGAGAGGAGAAGCTTCCTAAGGTCAAAGGTCACAGAGCCACCACCGTCTGACCGCACCGCCCCCGTCAAACAAGAGCCGACAGACACAGGAACGCCTCTCTAATGAGCTTCGCATGTCTAAGACGATCAGATTAGCTCCTGATTATTTGTTTTTGTAAATATAAGATGAATGAAAAGCACTGTTGCATTAAATAAAGTCTGCATAAACATAAAACACACAGAAGATATCATCATCATCATCATCATCATCATCATCAACACACACGGGTCAAAATTATATATTTAAGCCAAAAATCATGTTTCATATTTAGTAAATGTCCTACTGTAAATATATCGTAAATGTATTATTAGTAGTAATATGCATCGCTGAGGACTTAATTTGCACAACTTTAGAGGAGATTTTCCTCAATATTTAGATGTTTTTGCATCATAAGAATCCAGATTTACAAACCACACATCAATGGAGAGATTATTAATTCAGCTTCAGATGATCTATAAATCTCAATTTCATAAAACTGACCCTTATGACCGGTGTTTGGGGAACGCATTACAAGTAACTTGAGTTATGTGATATTACTTTTTCCTAGTAACTAGTAAAGTAACGCATTACTTTTCAAATTTACAACAAAATATCTGAGTTAGTTTTTCTCATTAATTTGACTGACCGCTCTCCTGCCCCCATGTGGAGAGCGAGTGCAGAGGCGTGTGTGTGAAGGGTTATTGTAGTTCCAGACTAAACGTGAGCATTGATTCCTCTCACTTGCACAGTAAAGATTCTGTGCTCCTCAAAATGAATAAAATCAGTCAAATGCAAAAATCAGAGTACTGTGCAAACCTCCAATAATTAAATGTTAAATAAAACAACAATTTTTATGCATAATCTACCTTTATATTTAATGTACCAATGTCTCGCTGCTGACCTTTGATGATGAAAATTACTAGATTTTTTGTTTTTATTGGTAAAACTTTTTTCTCCGGCGTCCTGTTCTCCCGTTATCCAGAGCTGCGCCCTCTACTGTTCATGCGGGAATCTGCAGTTTCCCCTCAGCATGGGGCTTATTATTTCAGTTCTGGTATGAAGAGGTCTTTACCGTTGCACAAAAATTTATAACTTTTTTGTTATAAAAAAAAAACTAAAACAAGCCCAGCCCAGGTGAGAAAAAGTACCGGAAAAGTAACGTAACGCATAACGGGAGTAACACAATATTGTAATGCATTTTCTTTTCAAAGTAACTTTCCCCAACACTGTGTGTGTGTGTGTGCGCGTGTGTGCGCGTGTGTGCGTGTGTGATAATACAAATAATACACTTATTTTGTACCAAATGTGATTATTAAAGTAAAATGTTCTTAACATCAAACCTTGAAATTTGAAACATTTATACACCAGTATATGCAAAAAGAAAATATTATGTTTGTAAATGCAGAAGTGTAGCCGTGTAAGTGTGACCTTTAATGGCTCAAACAATGATTGTGTTATAACTAATAAAGTACAACTGCGCTAAAAGAGTTTGATCTGACAAACATAATCAGTCTCTTCTGCTCATGAATCTGATCATAACTCCAGTGTAGATCAGCTGTACACACACACACACACACACACACACACACACACACACACACACACACACACACACACACACACACACACTCACACTCACACTCACACTCACACTCACACTCACACACACACACTCCAGTGTAGATCAGCTGTTCTCTATGTGAATATATAAGTGTCATTTATTAGAGAGAGTCTTTAGTCACATTATAAATGTCTTCACTGGCACAAACGAAGCTTATCATTGAGAAGACACTGACATCATCACATCTGCTGTCGGCAGGTGAGCCACACACACACACACACACACACACACACACACACTCCCTCAGGGTTTGTTGGCTCAATCCCAGCCATTACACACACACTGCTGTTGTTTTTTCCGGCGCTAATATATATATATAAATGAGCGGCACAGGTCCTGAATCCCCGCTCCAGCGGTCCAGGTGTTCGTGGGTAATTGGACAGACCCCGACGGGTAAAGACAGACATAAACACAACCCGAATAATGAAGTGTGTGTGTCAAACGCCTGACGGATCTGATGACTCCCGCTCCACCCGTCTCAGCGATGGGAATGCTGGAATTTGGCGGTGGATGTGCCTCCACACGAGTGACGGATCTGTGTTTATAATGCGGGGTTACATGTGTGGTGCACTGGGACACTTTACGGCAGACTTGAGGCGGAGACGGAGCGGCGCTGACAGAATGAGGCCGGGGAGGGAAGGGTAGCGCTGGAGACACCTGTCAAACACACAAGACGAGCCGGGATTGGGATATTTCCAGCCGCTGCCTGCCTTTGACCCACATCGCTCACAAACATTAGGATCATTTTGGCAAACACTGTCAGCTAAACCTGGCTCTGTTCTGTCTGCCTGCGAACAAGAGATGATGAAACGCGAGGAGACCTCCGGAGAGATTGATCCAGATGAGCAATCCCAGCAGGATTTACCATTGGGGTTCATCCTCACACAGAGAAGCGGAGCAGGGCCGGCCCTGACCAGTGTGCTGCCCGCAAGATTTGACCTGCTGCCCTTGTATGAAGGTTTAGCTCTACATGTTTTCAGTCTAAGTTGCGGAAACACTGGCACTGTTTTATTTTTTTAATGCATTGATGTTTTTTAATTTGTATTGTTTTATATGATGTCCAGTCCATTCTACCCCGTCATTATGGTCATGATATTATTATTATTTAATTTTTTTAAAAGGCTGATGATAGTTAAACTATACAAAAATAGCCCCTACACCACATTACAGCCTAAACACAGATAACAAGAGTGCATCTGCATTCATGCACAAACTATTGAGAACTAGCAAAAGTGTTTGTTTTCCAGTAGATGCAGCAAACTTCCACTAATATGCACATTCATGTTTTCACCACTGAGAAATTTAGATATTTAATGTGAAATTTACATAAAATGTTGCTATTTTAAATAAACTGTATATAAATATCATTACTAATTTGGGCAAATACATTTTAAAATGTCCATATGTGCCCTTAAAACTGCACAACTGTAGAGTAAAAACATTAGGCTATTAAAAAAGTGATATTACATGCGTTTAAAAAACTGATATGATTCTTTTTGACAAAATCCACTGGAGAACCCAGAACAGCTGCTGGCATATAGTTTAAGGTCAAACTGGAATTAATTAGCGTACATTAGTATTTTACTACTATGCAAATAAATAAACTGTTCATTCATTACAGCACTTTACCTCTGTCTTTACACTGCAATGCTCTTCTTATTCAGTCATTTGTTCTTGTGTCCAGTCCAAACATCAAAAAAATCTTAAATCAAGATGTATTTACTAGTAAAATGACATTAGATCATTTTTCCCTTGTTTTCTGGGGGAAAAATCTAAATGAAGTGAGTTTTAGCTTAAAACTAGCACAATTATCTGCCAAATGTGGTGAGAAAAATGATCTTCTACAAGATTTCAATCAGAAACAAGATTATTTTTCTCACCTATTAAACATCGCATACATTTTAAAATCTTGCTTATTACTTACAAAGCACTAAATGGTTTAGCTCCCCAATACTTGAGCGAGCTCTTAACACATTATACTCCATCACGTCTACTGCGCTCTCTAAACTCTGGCCAGTTGATCATACCGAGAATATCCAGATCAACTGCAGGCGGTCGATCCTTTTCCTATTTAGCTCCTAAACTCTGGAACTCTTCCTAGCATTGTTGGGGAAGCACACACACTCTGTCAGTTTAAATCTAGACTAAACACACATCTCTTTACTGTGGCATACACATAAAACACTTTCTCAATGAAATGATTGTTAGGCTGCATTAACTGGGTCAGCCGGAACCGGGAACACTTCCCATAACACCTGATGTACTCATGACATCATCAGAAGAATGGCATCTACGCTAATGCTAGTCTCTCTGTTTATCCCGAGGTTTACTGCAGTCAGCCGGATCCGGGCCGGATCCAGATCAGATGCTGGACCTGCGCCCAGAGAAGACCAACACATGACCCTGAAGTGTCTGAGAGACCGTGATTAGCCTCCCCCTGAAACTGCCTCATCGACACGGCATCCTCAATAAACCCGTCTCCAGCGGGATGACTCCGATTGTTTGAATATTACAATCTATTATGACCTCTGACCTGTAAAGTTGCCATAATAATTATAATAATAATAATAATAATACGCTGTTTGTTAATTGGCCAGAGGAGAACTGCCCCCCCGACTGAGCCTGGTTTCTCCCAAGGTTTATTTTCCTCCATTCTGCTCCTGATGGGGTTTTGGTTTCCTTGCCACTGTTGCCTCTGCCTTGGCGTGCTCAGTTGGGGACACTACATTTTTCAACTAACATCGTAATAAATCTAATTATTAACTAAATTAACCATATAAACTAAATTACTGATCTAATTACTGATCTAAAGCCCACACTGTCACTGTATGGAAATTGAAATGAACTGATGACATCAAATGGCTATACAGCTGAATAAAATTATGCTGCATTATTTTCCTGTTTAACACTGTAAAGCTGCTCTGAAACAATCTACATTGTTAAAAGCGCGATATAAATAAAGTTGACTTGACTTGACCCCATTGGCAGATCATTGAGCTTGTTTTAAGCATAAACTCACTTAAGAAAAAATATAATTTTACTGATCTAGTAAATGCATCTTGGTTTAAGAATGTTTAGATATTTAGACGAGAAACAAGACAGAAACACTAAATAAGAAGAGCATTTCTGCAGTGTGTCCCTTCTCTTGCCTGCATCAGAGCTTCTGTTTTTATGACACTATAATTCGGCCATCCGTCATAAATGATCAGGCTTTCCCCGTGTCTACACCTGGAGCGAGCGGCCAAGCTCCCTAAACAATGAAAGCAATCCTGTCTATATCAGATGCGTATTAGAGAGGCGGCGCGACACAACAAATCCCCAACGCTAAACTGATCACGCGTTATATTTCTGAGGCGGACCGGGAAGATGCGGGGACTTAGTGAAGTTTTTTTGTGCTTTATTTGGTAATATTTCAAATTAATATGAATAAAATAGTATCAGTAATACATTTTGGTGCCCCTATGGATGAGTGGAGCCCCAGCATTTGCCTATTCCTCCTATGCCACGGGCGGCCCTGAAGCGAAGGGAGCAGTTCATATAGTGTGTGTGTGTGTGTGTGTGTGTGTGTGTTGTTCTCGTCAGGCTCTCAGCGCCGCTGAAGGGCACAGCGGTCAGATAATGTCTCCAGGTGGGAATTGATGCCGATCGTGGCTGTTAATGGCTCTGAGCTCCTGCCAGCGAGCCACTTACCTCATGATGAGGACATGATGTCACAGCGGAGGAGAGGACACTTCCTTCTGTGGCTCGTCTCCAAGAGCTGAGCTTTCACACCGCAATGTGATTCTTAACAACCTAATCTATATCGTGTTGGTCCCCTGACCCGTCGACTCCACTGAAGGTGTGCTGTGGGATCTGGCACCAAGATGTTAGCAGCAGATCCTTTAAGTCCTGTAAGTTGCGAGGTGTGGCCTCCATGGATCGGACTTGCTAGCACATCCCACAGATGCTCGATTGGATTGAGATCTGGGGAATTTGGATCAATGAGCCTCGGCCGCCCATGACCCTGTGGCCGGTTCTCCACTGGTCCTTCACTTTTGATAGAGACTGCCCACTGCAGACCGGGAACACCCCACAAGAGCTGCAGTTCTGGAGATGCTCTGACCCAGTCGTCTAGCCGTCACAATCTGGCCCTTGTCAAACTCGCTCAAATCCTCACGCTTGCCCATTTCTCCTGCTTCTAACACATCAACTCTGAGGACAACATGTTCACTTGCTGCCTAATATACCCCACCCACTAACAGATCACTCACTGGTCATAATGTTATGCCTGATTGCTAAATGAAATGTTTAATTAACACAGCTTTTAGGCTGACAGTCAACATTATGTCAAGGTCAAGCTTCTTTTTACCGAAGGAATGACATTCATCAGTGATCACGAGTCTGAGCCGCTTGATACAAAGTGACAGGAGTCGTTTACTGTGTGTGTGTGTGTGTGTGTGTGTGTGTGTGTGTGTGTGTGTGTGTGTGTGTGTGCGTGTGCGTGTGCGTGTGCGCGTGTGTGTGTGTGTGTGTGTGTGTGTGTGTGTGTGTGTGTGTGTGTGTGTGTGTGTGTGTGCGCGTGTGTGTGTGTGTGTGTGTGTGTGGGGTGGGGGGCTACTCACAAGTTATCAAAATCAAATCTGTCCTATAAATTAATTAGAAATGTTCTGTATAATGATTTGCTGTAAATTAGATGGAAATGAGATGAAATATTCATTGAAATCTCTGGGGCCAAACGCGTCCAAACGGCCCTTCTGTACAGCTGTGTGTGTGTGTGTGTGTGTGTGTGTGTGTGTGTGTGTGTGTGTGTGTGTGTGTGTGTGTGTGTGTGTGTGTGTGTGTGTGTGTGTGTGTGTGTGTGTGTGTGTGTGTGTGTGAGAGAGCAGAAGATAATGAGATTGTACAGAAGCTGCCGCGGGGTTTGAACGTCTCTGCTGTTGTTTGCATTTAAAACCTCATTAACATCTTTCTCTTCTTCTTCTTCTTCTTCTTCACACACTTCCTCAGCACTTCAGCTGCTCGTTCTGATCTGAGACCTGCTGTTCTTCATGTGTGTGAAGTGGCTCTTCTGTCTCGTTTGCTGATTCTGATGCTGTTGCGTCTCGTCTCCTCATCATTCCAGTAAAGAGAGCTGATCCACGAACAGATGAAGAAAAATGTGTGTAGATTTAAAAATAGATTAGTTAATTTAATTTAAAAATTATATCAAATTTAAAATTAATATAAAAATAAATAATATAATAAATGTAAAATAAAAAAAAATTAGAATAAAAAATTAAATATAAGAAAATTATTTTAAACATTTATGAAATAAAACATTTAAATAAAAAAAATTATGAAATAAAAAATTATGAAGAAAAACATTTTGAAAAAAAAATGAAAAAGTATTTTAAAAAAATTGAATAAAAAAGATTAACAAAATTATGAAAAAAATATGTAATAAAAAGAATTATGAAAAAAATTATGAAGTTAAACAAAATGTAATAAAATAATTAAATAAAAAAATATTAAATTGAAAAATATATTAAATAAAAAACAATTAAAACATTTAATCGAATTAAATTGAAAAATATTAAATTCAAAATTGTATTACCAGTAATTATCCAAAATAAATAAACCAGTTAAAGTGCTAAAATGACTAAAACTGAAAATATAAATTAAATTATAAATAAAATATAAAATAACCAGTTAAACAAAAATAAACTAAAATTAAATGAAAGCAAAAAATATAAAAATAGGCGCCATTTCAAAATATGAATAAGTATGTTGTATAATTATCATGGAATGGTGACCCTGAGATCCGCTTCACACAGAGATCACACACAACTGAAGAAACACACACACACACACTATTAGTTAATATAGTGTTATTAGGGAATTAATGACACATTTACTCTTAACAGGTGATTGATCAGCTGATCTCAGAGTCGTGTGTAGCTGCTGATGTAACGGGTTTAGTCCTTCATGAGTCACACAGTATCTCTGATGCAGCTCTAGTGCAGATCTTACTGCAGCCGTGCAGTGAAGCGGTTCCGGGTTCTCTCTGCGGTAGAGTGCTCGCAGCTGCACGCTCGCGTTTGATTGGTTAACAAGTGATACATTTGAGTCGGACCTCCCCTTTTATAGGCCAGACTCCGCCCCGTCTGTGGACACGTGTATACAGTAGATTCAGTGTTAAACATGCGTGCATTATCCTGCAGATGTTCATTCTAAACGTGTCTCTTTAAACGTGTGTATCTCAGTTATGAACAGATAAAGCCATCGCTCCGTTTCTGATGAGTTCGTCATCATAAGTGAGTTTCCATGCCATCTCAACACATCATGAACGTCCAGCGGGAGCGTCCGGTGATTAAAGGGAGCGCTGCGGTGAGGTGCTCCGGATAAGCCTTCAGCAGCAGGACCGATCCCAGCGGCCGCTCAGCCATGAGATTACAACACATCAGCCCTGAGCACCCCATCAGAAACCAGCAAACCCAGAGCGGCAGAGCGGCTCTCACAGGCCTCCAGAGGCTTCATCAGTTCATTCATGAACAGCTGCGTATCGATCTCCCATCCAATCATAATAATCCAGCCGGCTCAGTGTAGTTCAGTGTGTGTGTCTCAGCTCTCTGAGTCACAACAACCCAAGTCGGATTGAAAATGGACAAACCCAGCGGTTGGGTTGTTTTAGCCCAGCGGTTGGGTTGTTTTAGCCCAGCGGTTGGGTTGTTTTAGCCCAGCGGTTGGGTTGTTTTATCCCAGCGGTTGGGTTGTTTTAGCCCAGCGGTTGGGTTGTTTTAGCCCAGCGGTTGGGTTGTTTTATCCCAGCGGTTGGGTTGTTTTAGCCCAGCGGGTGGGTTGTTTTAGCCCAGCGGTTGGGTTGTTTTATCCCAGCGGTTGGGTTGTTTTAGCCCAGCGGGTGGGTTGTTTTAGCCCAGCGGTTGGGTTGTTTTATCCCAGCGGTTGGGTTGTTTTAGCCCAGCGGTTGGGTTGTTTTAGCCCAGCGGTTGGGTTGTTTTATCCCAGCGGTTGGGTTGTTTTAGCCCAGCGGTTGGGTTGTTTTAGCCCAGCGGTTGGGTTGTTTTATCCCAGCGGTTGGGTTGTTTTAGCCCAGCGGTTGGGTTGTTTTATCCCAGCGGTTGGGTTGTTTTAGCCCAGCGGTTGGGTTGTTTTATCCCAGCGGTTGGGTTGTTTTAGCCCAGCGGTTGGGTTGTTTTATCCCAGCGGTTGGGTTGTTTTAGCCCAGCGGTTGGGTTGTTTTAGCCCAGCGGTTGGGTTGTTTTATCCCAGCGGTTGGGTTGTTTTAGCCCAGCGGTTGGGTTGTTTTATCCCAGCGGTTGGGTTGTTTTAGCCCAGCGGTTGGGTTGTTTTAGCCCAGCGGTTGGGTTGTTTTAGCCCAGCGGTTGGGTTGTTTTAGCCCAGGGGTTGGGTTGTTTTAGCCCAGCGATTGGGTTGTTTTAGCCCAGCGATTGGGTTGTTTTAGCCCAGCGATTGGGTTGTTTTAGCCCAGGGGTTGGGTTGTTTTAGCCCAGCGGTTGGGTTGTTTTATCCTAGCGGTTGGGTTGTTTTATCATCTGGGTTGTTTTATCCCAGCGGTTGGGTTGTTTTATCCCAGCGGTTGGGTTGTTTTATCCCAGCGGTTGGGTTGTTTTAGCCCAGGGGTTGGGTTGTTTTAGCCCAGCGATTGGGTTGTTTTAGCCCAGCGATTGGGTTGTTTTAGCCCAGCGATTGGGTTGTTTTAGCCCAGGGGTTGGGTTGTTTTAGCCCAGGGGTTGGGTTGTTTTAGCCCAGCGGTTGGGTTGTTTTATCCTAGCGGTTGGGTTGTTTTATCCCAGCGGTTGGGTTGTTTTAGCCCAGCGGTTGGGTTGTTTTATCCTAGCGGTTGGGTTGTTTTATCATCTGGGTTGTTTTATCCCAGCGGTTGGGTTGTTTTAGCCCAGCGGTTGGGTTGTTTTATCCCAGCGGTTGGGTTGTTTTAACCCAGCGGTTGGGTTGTTTTATCCTAGCGATTGGGTTGTTTTAGCCCAGCGGTTGGGTTGTTTTATCCTAGCGGTTGGGTTTTTTTAGCCCAGCGGTTGGGTTGTTTTAGCCCAGCGGTTGGGTTGTTTTAGCCCAGGGGTTGGGTTGTTTTAGCCCAGCGATTGGGTTGTTTTAGCCCAGCGATTGGGTTGTTTTAGCCCAGCGATTGGGTTGTTTTAGCCCAGCGGTTGGGTTGTTTTAGCCCAGCGGTTGGGTTGTTTTAGCCCAGCGGTTGGGTTGTTTTATCCTAGCGGTTGGGTTGTTTTAGCCCAGCGGTTGGGTTGTTTTAGCCCAGCGGTTGGGTTGTTTTAGCCCAGCGGTTGGGTTGTTTTAGCCCAGGGGTTGGGTTGTTTTAGCCCAGCGATTGGGTTGTTTTAGCCCAGCGATTGGGTTGTTTTAGCCCAGCGATTGGGTTGTTTTAGCCCAGCGATTGGGTTGTTTTAGCCCAGCGATTGGGTTGTTTTAGCCCAGCGGTTGGGTTGTTTTAGCCCAGGGGTTGGGTTGTTTTAGCCCAGGGGTTGGGTTGTTTTATCACACTTTACTATATATTCACATAGAGAACAGCTGATCTACACTGGAGTGAGTGAGTGAGTGAGTGTGTGTGTGTGTGTGTGTGTGTGTGTGTGTGTGTGAACAGCTGATCTACACTGGAGGAAGGTTTCACTGTATTTATGATCAAGTAAGCACATGTATGGTTGTTCTGTTCTACTGAATGCCTGCTGTTTATAGTGGGGTTGTTTGCTGGTGTGACACACATGAGCAGAGCCAGATCTGCCAGCGGAGCTGCTGGTTGGAGGGCGAGAGGATGCTTGTCTTTTATTGGCTTCTCACCTCTTCATGTTGTTAATCCGGCACAGGAGGTTTGACTTTGAGGAGGAGGTGTTCTGAAACGCTTCTCTTGGCTGAAGACGAAGCTGGAACTGTTACACACTCTTAAAGTCCTTTAATGCGCCTTTTACAAGATGTAGAATAAGTCTCTGATGTGTGTGTGTGTGTGTGTGTGTGTGTGTGTGTGTGTGTGTGTGTGTGTGTGTGTGTGTGTGTGTGTGAAGTTCCAGAAATACACACACACATACTCTCTCTCTCACACAAACTCTCACACAAACTCACACACACACACACACACACACATACACTCTTTCAAACACACTCACACACACACACACACACACTCTCTCTCTCTCTCTCTCTCTCTCACACAAACTCATACACACACACATCACTGGACACTACTGGACATCTTGGCATTATATTTTTTGCAATGTTTTCGAAGTTGTGTTTAGTTCCTGTTGAATGACGCCAGGCAGGCAAGCACACACACACACACACACACACACACACACACACACACACACACACACACACACACACACACACACACACACACACACACACACACACACACACACACACACACACACACACACACACACTCACTCACTCACTCAAACACACACTATCTCTCTCTCTCTCTCACACACACACACACACACACACACACACACACACACACACACACACTCAAACACACACTATCTCTCTCTCTCTCTCTCTCTCTCTCTCACACACACACACACACACACACACACACACACACACACTCAAACACACACTATCTCTCTCTCTCTCTCTCTCACACACACACACACACACACACACACACACACACACACACACACACACACACTCACTCAAACACACACTGTGAAGATGTGAAGATACCAGCCACCATAGTCACTTGTTTACCGGGAGCCAGAGCGCCTGACATCAAAGCAAATTTAAAAGTGCTGGCTAAAGCTAATCGTAAATTCTCTAAGATTATTATTCACGTCGGCACTAATGATGTTCGACTTCGCCAGTCGGAGATCACCAAAATTAACATTAAAGAGGTGTGTGAACTCGCTAGTACGATGTCAGAGGCTGTTTATTGTTCTGGTCCGCTCCCCGTTAGAAGGAGTGATGAGATAGTTAGCAGGCTATCATCACTCAATGGCTGGTTGTCTAAGTGGTGTCTGCAAAATAACATAGGGTTCATAGACAATTGGAAAAGTTTTTGGGGCAGACCTGACCTGTTGAAGAAGGATGGCATCCATCCCTCCTGGGGTGGTGCCGCTCTTCTCTCTAGTAATTTGGCTCATAGTCTTAGAGCTAAACCTTGACTCACTAGGGCCCAGGTCAGGAAGCAGACAAACTGGCTAAACCGACCGTCTGCTAGCTGTCTCACGTCACCGGAGTCAGATAAATCCCAGCACATAGAGACTCTTTCACCCAGATATTATCATATAGAGACTGTGTCTGTTCCCCGAATTAGTAAATACAAAAAAATATCAAAACCATTCAACAGTAAAAATTTAATTGATGTCCAACAAATAAACAAAAGAAATAATACAGATGAACAATTGATAAAGCTTGGGTTGCTGAATATTAGATCCCTTTCCCCAAAAGCGCTTATTGTTAATGATATTATTACAGATAATAATCTAGATGTGCTGTGTTTGACAGAAACCTGGCTAAAACCTGACGACTACATTACCTTAAATGAGTCCACCCCCCAAGATTATTGTTATAAACATGAGCCGCGTCTGAAAGGTAAAGGGGGAGGGGTTGCTGTAATTTATAATAATATCTTCAGTATTACTCAGAAGTCTAGCTTCAAATATAATTCCTTCGAAGTTTTGGTGCTTTATGTAACGCTATGTAGTGTACATGACAAAACCCGTTCAACATTGGTGTTAGCTACTGTATACAGGCCACCAGGGCATAATACAGACTTTATCAAAGAATTTGCTGACTTTCTATCAGAATTAGTACTGGCCGTAGATAAAGTACTAATTGTTGGTGATTTTAATATCCATGTAGACAACGAAAAAGACGTATTAGGATTAGCATTTAAAGATACACTAAACTCTATTGGAGTTAGGCAACACGTGTCAGGACCCACTCATCGCCATAATCATACTTTAGACCTAATATTGTCACATGGAATTAATGTTGATACCGTTGAAATTCTGCAGCAGAGCGATGACATCTCAGATCATTACTTAGTATCTTGTATACTTAATTTAGCTAAAGTTGCAAAGCCGCCCCCTCGTTTAAAAAATGGCAGGACAATCACTGCCGCTACTAAAGATTGCTTTTTAAATACTCTTCCTCATCAGTATCATCTCCTCAGCATCCCAGATAGCATAGAAGAACTCGATGTTGCAACAGAAACTATTGACTCTCTCTTTTCCAGTACTTTAGACACAGTTGCTCCTCTGCGCTTAAAGAAGATTAAAGAAAATAGTCCAACGCCGTGGTACAACGAGCACACCCGGGCCCTTAAAACAGCAGCCAGAAAAATGGAGCGCAGCTGGAAGAATACAAAACTAGAGGTCTTTCGAAATTCGTGGAAAGAGCACATGATCGCATACAGAAAGGCCGTAAAAACTGCTAGATCCGCTTATTTCTCAACTCTCTTGGAAGAAAACAAACACAACCCAAGGTATTTATTCGATACAGTGGCTAAATTAACCAAAAATAAAGCTTCAACTTTTGATGATTGTAAACAGCACAGCAGTAATGACTTTATGAACTTCTTCACATGTAAAATTGATAATATTAGGAAGAAAATTTTAACCATGCAGCCGTCTAGTACAGTATCACATCAGACAGAGCATTGTAGTGTCACTGAGGAAAAATTACAATCATTCACTGCTATAGGAGAAGAAGAATTGGCTAAACTCGTTAAATCATCAAAATCAACAACATGTATGCTTGACCCTGTACCGACTAGGCTATTAAAAGAGATGCTACCAGAGGTCATAGATCCTCTTCTTAATATCATTAATTCATCTTTGTCATTAGGATATGTACCGAAAACTTTTAAGTTGGCTATTATTAAACCACTTATTAAAAAACCGCAACTTGATCCTACAGAATTAGTCAATTATAGACCAATCTCAAATCTACCCTTTCTGTCAAAAATACTTGAAAAGGCAGTGTCTTCACAATTATGTTCCTTTTTAGAAAGAAATGGTATCTGTGAGGATTTCCAGTCAGGATTTAGACCGTATCATAGTACTGAGACTGCTCTCATCAGAGTTACAAATGATTTACTCTTATCATCCGATCGTGGCTGTATCTCTCTATTAGTGTTACTCGATCTTAGCGCTGCATTTGATACCATCGACCACAACATTCTTTTGAATAGACTCGAAAATTATGTAGGTATTAGTGGAATTGCTTTATCATGGTTTAAATCATACCTATGCGACCGTTATCAGTTTGTAGCAGTAAATGAAGAGATGTCACACCGATCGCAAGTTCAGTATGGAGTACCACAAGGCTCAGTGCTAGGACCGCTACTCTTCACCCTGTACATGCTACCACTGGGAGATATTATTAGGAAGCATGGCATTAGTTTTCATTGTTATGCTGACGATACTCAGCTCTATATTTCTTCACGCCCTGAAGAAATTTACCAATTCACAAGATTAACGGAATGCATAGCCGCCATAAAACACTGGATGACTGGTAATTTCCTGCAACTCAATTCAGAAAAAACTGAATTTTTAATTATTGGACAAAAAAGCTCCACAAGTAGTAACCTAGAATACTGTCTAACACTTGATGGCTGCTCTGTCAAGTCTTCGTCGTCAGTGAGGAACCTGGGTGTGCTCTTTGATACCAATCTTTCGTTTGAAAGCCACGTTTCTAGCATCTGTAAAACTGCTTTCTACCATCTTAAAAATATATCAAAATTACGGCACATGCTCTCAATGCAAAATGCTGAACAGTTAGTTCATGCGTTCATGACCTCAAGGCTAGATTATTGTAATGCTCTATTGGGTGGTTGCCCTGCTCGCTTAATAAATAAACTCCAGCTGGTCCAAAACGCAGCAGCTCGAGTACTTACTAGAACCAGGAAGTATGACCATATTAGCCCAGTTCTGTCAACATTGCACTGGCTACCTATTAAACATCGCATACATTTTAAAATCTTGCTTATTACTTACAAAGCACTAAATGGTTTAGCTCCCCAATACTTGAGCGAGCTCTTAACATATTATACTCCATCACGTCTACTGCGATCTC
>CM042243.1:783568-831068 GCA_023566225.1 Romanogobio albipinnatus | reverse complement strand
ATGAGAGTCTCCCTCCTCACACTTCAATGTCAGGTAAGAAAACCTGTCCTACATTCTCTCATTTTCTTTTAATGTCCGTGAAGAAGTGGAAGTGCAGAGCTGACGATGTGTGTCCTCCCAGCACATTCGAGGCACTCAGAGCTGCTCCGCGGGGCTTCTTTAATGTCCACGGATCATCAGGAGGTCCGGATATGTCACGCTTGTCACCTTCCTTTAAGTGTGTCTGGCAGGCGTGGGTGCTGGATTAATATTATATAGCCTACGGAAAGACTGTCATATCAGCTCTGAAAGCGGCGTAATCATCGCTGGCCGGTGAAAAGCAGGGCAGATTTCTCATTCTATCCCGAGATGGTAACATCCTTGTTGTCTACATTCAGAGAGAGACTATGGTCACAAATGCTAGACATATATGTGAGGGATCATATACATATCAGGGCTTGTGCATTGATTCTGCTTATTAATAAATGTACATGAACATTGATATG
The DNA here is from genome assembly GCA_023566225.1 of Romanogobio albipinnatus. Taxonomy (NCBI): domain Eukaryota; kingdom Metazoa; phylum Chordata; class Actinopteri; order Cypriniformes; family Gobionidae; genus Romanogobio; species Romanogobio albipinnatus. The sequence continues at coordinate 830,583 of CM042243.1, read as the reverse complement.
AGGGTAGATAATTTCATTATGTGAGATTAATCAAATCAAATCAAATCAAATCACTTTATTGTCACTCTACATATGCACAAGTGCAACAGTAGGTGAAATTCTTAGGTGCAGTTCCGAGCAACATAGCAGTCACGACATGACATGTACAACATTTAAGCAACAACAGATTACACATCTGATGCGCACACAATTACTCACAGCACAGTATACACTACAATAAACAATAAATAAGCTTTAAACAATATACACATACTTACAATATACATATACTTTAAACAATATACACTAAACATACATTAAACAATAACAGTATACATTAAGCTATAGTAATAATATACAATGTGCAGTATACAATATGTTCACAAATTGAAGTCCAAAGTGCAATAGAAGTATGATAAATAAATGTGTATATAATGTGTGTGTATCTACAGTGGGTTGTGCGGAGTGATATTCTGTCCAGTGTGTGTTATGATCCTGATGGATCAGGAGTTAAGTAGTCTGATTGCTTGTGGGAAGAAGCTGTTCTGGAGTCGGCTGGTGCGTGTTCTGATGCTGCGGTACCGTCTGCCTGATGGCAGCAGTGAGAGCAGCCCATGGTTCGGGTAGCTAGAGTCTCTGATGATCCTCTGAGCTCTCTTCACACACCGCCTGGCGTAAATGTCCTGGAGGGAGGGAAGCTCACCTCCGATGATGCAGCTGGCCGTGCGCACTACCCTTTGCAGGGCCTTGCGGCTGCGGGCGGTACTGTTGCCGTACCAGGTGGTGATGCAGCCAGTCAGCAGACTCTCGATGGTGCTGCTGTAGAAGCGTGTGAGGATGTGGCGGTTCATTCCAAACCTCCTCAGCCGTCGCTCGGAATGCCGTCTGGACCCCCGGCTTTACGGACGTTCACCCGCAGGAAGGATCGGGTTACATCCGCTACAGATACGGAGAGTGAACTAACCTCTGTATCTTCAGCCGCGAGCTCTCTCTCCGCGAGGGCGGTGTTAGTTCCCTCAAAGCGAGCATAGAAGGTGTTGAGCTCGTCCGGGAGAGAGGCAGCGGTGTTCACGGTGGAGTTTGTGTTCCCTTTATAGTCCGTGATGGTGTTAATTCCCCGCCACATGCTTCTGGAGTCGGTGGTGTTGAACTGTCCTTCAATCTTGTCCCTGTACTGCCGTTTTGCTGCTCTGATGGTTTCCCGGAGGGCATAACTTGCTTGTTTATGCTCCTCCGCATTACCGGAGTTAAAAGTGAAGGTCCGCGCATTGAGTGCCGCGCGAACATCCCCATTTAGCCACGGCTTCTGGTTTGGGTACAGCCGAATTGTTTTGGTCGGAACAACGTCTTCTACGCACTTCCTGATGAAACACGTTACGCTATCAGCGTAAACCTCGATGTCGTCATCAGAGGCCGACCGGAACATCTCCCAGTCCGCGTGATCAAAACAGTCTTGGAGCATAGAATCTGATTGGTCTGACCAGCACTGGATGGTTCTGAGGGCGGGTGCTTCCTGTTTCAGCCTCTGCCTGTATGCGGGCAAAAGGAGGATGGAAGCGTGATCCGATTTGCCGAATGGTGGGCGCGGGAGGGACTTGTAACAATCCTGGAAGGGAGAGTAGCAGTGGTCCAAAACACGGTTCCCTCGCGTGTTGAAGCTAACATGTTGGTGGTATTTGGGTGCAATGCGTTTGAAGTTGGCTTTGTTAAAGTCCCCAGTCAAAATAAACGCAGCCTCAGGATGCGCGGTTTCCTGCTCACTCACTGTCCTATACAGTTCCTTTAGTGCCCGGTCTGTGTCGGCTTGTGGGGGAATATAGAGTGTTGATGACAGTTATATTTGAGTGAGTGGTGTTTCGCTCCTGAATGAAGCGAAGAGTGAACGAGTCATTGAATCATTAGGTATGATGGCTGTATGACATCAGAGAGGAGACGGCTACGCAGACGATCAGTGTATGACATCAGAGAGGAGACGGCTACGCAGACGATCAGTGTATGACATCAGAGAGGAGACGGCTGCGCAGACGATCAGCGTATGACATCAGAGAGGAGACGGCTACGCAGACGATCAGTGTATGACATCAGAGAGGAGACGGCTACGCAGACGATCAGCGTATGACATCAGAGAGGAGACGGCTACGCAGACGATCAGCGTATGACATCAGAGAGGAGACGGCTGCGCAGACGATCAGCGTATGACATCAGAGAGGAGACGGCTGCGCAGACGATCAGTGTATGACATCAGAGAGGAGACGGCTACGCAGACGATCAGTGTATGACATCAGAGAGGAGACGGCTGCGCAGACGATCAGTGTATGACATCAGAGAGGAGACGGCTGCGCAGACGATCAGTGTATGACATCAGAGAGGAGACGGCTGCGCAGACGATCAGTGTATGACATCAGAGAGGAGACGGCTGCGCAGACGATCAGTGTATGACATCAGAGAGGAGACGGCTGCGCAGACGATCAGTGTATGACATCAGAGAGGAGACGGCTGCGCAGACGATCAGTGTATGACATCAGAGAGGAGACGGCTGCGCAGACGATCAGTGTATGACATCAGAGAGGAGACGGCTGCGCAGACGATCAGTGTATGACATCAGAGAGGAGACGGCTGCGCAGACGATCAGTGTATGACATCAGAGAGGAGACGGCTGCGCAGACGATCAGTGTATGACATCAGAGAGGAGACGGCTGCGCAGACGATCAGTGTATGACATCAGAGAGGAGACGGCTGCGCAGACGATCAGTGTATGACATCAGAGAGGAGACGGCTGCGCAGACGATCAGTGTATGACATCAGAGAGGAGACGGCTGCGCAGACGATCAGCGTATGACATCAGAGAGGAGACGGCTGCGCAGACGATCAGTGTATGACATCAGAGAGGAGACGGCTGCGCAGACGATCAGCGTATGACATCAGAGAGGAGACGGCTGCGCAGACGATCAGCGTATGACATCAGAGAGGAGACGGCTGCGCAGACGATCAGCGTATGACATCAGAGAGGAGACGGCAGCGCAGACGATCAGCGTATGACATCAGAGAGGAGACGGCTGCGCAGACGATCAGTGTATGACATCAGAGAGGAGACGGCTGCGCAGACGATCAGCGTATGACATCAGAGAGGAGACGGCTGCGCAGACGATCAGTGTATGACATCAGAGAGGAGACGGCTGCGCAGACGATCAGTGTATGACATCAGAGAGGAGACGGCTGCGCAGACGATCAGCGTATGAAATCAGAGAGGAGACGGCTGCGCAGACGATCAGCGTATGACATCAGAGAGGAGACGGCTGTGCAGACGATCAGCGTATGACATCAGAGAGGAGACGGCTGTGCAGACGATCAGCGTATGACATCAGAGAGGAGACGGCTGCGCACACGATCAGCGTATGACATCAGAGAGGAGACGGCTGCGCAGACGATCAGCGTATGACATCAGAGAGGAGACGGCTGCGCAGACGATCAGTGTATGACATCAGAGAGGAGACGGCTGCGCAGATGATCAGTGTATGACATCAGAGAGGAGACGGCTGCGCAGACGATCAGTGTATGACATCAGAGAGGAGACGGCTGCGCAGACGATCAGCGTATGACATCAGAGAGGAGACGGCTGTGCAGACGATCAGCGTATGACATCAGAGAGGAGACGGCTGTGCAGACGATCAGCGTATGACATCAGAGAGGAGACGGCTGCGCACACGATCAGCGTATGACATCAGAGAGGAGACGGCTGCGCAGACGATCAGTGTATGACATCAGAGAGGAGACGGCTGCGCAGACGATCAGTGTATGACATCAGAGAGGAGACGGCTGCGCAGACGATCAGTGTATGACATTAGAGAGGAGACGGCTGCGCAGACGATCAGTGTATGACATCAGAGAGGAGACGGCTGCGCAGACGATCAGTGTATGACATCAGAGAGGAGACGGCTGCGCAGACGATCAGTGTATGACATCAGAGAGGAGACGGCTGCGCAGACGATCAGTGTATGACATCAGAGAGGAGACGGCTGCGCAGACGATCAGTGTATGACATCAGAGAGGAGACGGCTGCGCAGATGATCAGTGTATGACATCAGAGAGGAGACGGCTGCGCAGACGATCAGTGTATGACATCAGAGAGGAGACGGCTGCGCAGACGATCAGTGTATGACATCAGAGAGGAGACGGCTGCGCAGACGATCAGTGTATGACATCAGAGAGGAGACGGCTGCGCAGACGATCAGTGTATGACATCAGAGAGGAGACGGCTGCGCAGACGATCAGCGTATGACATCAGAGAGGAGACGGCTGCGCAGACGATCAGTGTATGACATCAGAGAGGAGACGGCTGCGCAGATGATCAGTGTATGACATCAGAGAGGAGACGGCTGCGCAGACGATCAGCGTATGACATCAGAGAGGAGACGGCTGCGCACACGATCAGCGTATGACATCAGAGAGGAGACGGCTGCGCAGACGATCAGTGTATGACATCAGAGAGGAGACGGCTGCGCACACGATCAGCGTATGACATCAGAGAGGAGACGGCTGCGCAGACGATCAGCGTATGACATCAGAGAGGAGACGGCTGGGCAGACGATCAGCGTATGACATCAGAGAGGAGACGGCTGCGCAGACGATCAGTGTATGACATCAGAGAGGAGACGGCTGCGCAGACGATCAGTGTATGACATCAGAGAGGAGACGGCTGCGCAGACGATCAGTGTATGACATCAGAGAGGAGACGGCTGCGCAGACGATCAGTGTATGACATCAGAGAGGAGACGGCTGCGCAGACGATCAGTGTATGACATCAGAGAGGAGACGGCTGAGCAGACGATCAGTGTATGACATCAGAGAGGAGACGGCTGCGCAGAAGATCAGTGTTTGACATCAGAGAGGAGACGGCTGCGCAGACGATCAGTGTATGACATCAGAGAGGAGACGGCTGCGCAGATGATCAGCGTATGACATCAGAGAGGAGACGGCTGCGCAGACGATCAGTGTATGACATCAGAGAGGAGACGGCTGCGCAGACGATCAGTGTATGACATCAGAGAGGAGACGGCTGCGCAGACGATCAGTGTATGACATCAGAGAGGAGACGGCTGCGCAGACGATCAGTGTATGACATCAGAGAGGAGACGGCTGCGCAGATGATCAGCGTATGACATCAGAGAGGAGACGGCTGCGCAGACGATCAGTGTATGACATCAGAGAGGAGACGGCTGCGCAGATGATCAGCGTATGACATCAGAGAGGAGACGGCTGAGCAGACGATCAGTGTATGACATCAGAGAGGAGACGGCTGCGCAGATGATCAGCGTATGACATCAGAGAGGAGACGGCTGCGCAGACGATCAGTGTATGACATTAGAGAGGAGACGGCTGCGCAGATGATCAGCGTATGACATCACAGAGGAGACGGCTGCGCAGACGATCAGTGTATGACATCAGAGAGGAGACGGCTGTGCAGACGATCAGTGTATGACATCAGAGAGGAGACGGCTGTGCAGACGATCAGCGTATGACATCAGAGAGGAGACGGCTGCGCAGACGATCAGCGTATGACATCAGAGAGGAGACGGCTGCGCAGACGATCAGCGTATGACATCAGAGAGGAGACGGCTGCGCAGACGATCAGCGTATGACATCAGAGAGGAGACGGCTGCGCAGACGATCAGCGTATGACATCAGAGAGGAGACGGCTGCGCAGACGATCAGTGTATGACATCAGAGAGGAGACGGCTGCGCAGACGATCAGTGTATGACATCAGAGAGGAGACGGCTGCGCAGACGATCAGTGTATGACATCAGAGAGGAGACGGCTGCGCAGACGATCAGCGTATGACATCAGAGAGGAGACGGCTGCGCAGACGATCAGCGTATGACATCAGAGAGGAGACGGCTGTGCAGACGATCAGCGTATGACATCAGAGAGGAGACGGCTGCGCAGACGATCAGCGTATGACATCAGAGAGGAGACGGCTGCGCAGACGATCAGCGTATGACATCAGAGAGGAGACGGCTGCGCAGACGATCAGTGTATGACATCAGAGAGGAGACGGCTGCGCAGACGATCAGCGTATGACATCAGAGAGGAGACGGCTGCGCAGACGATCAGTGTATGACATCAGAGAGGAGACGGCTGCGCAGACGATCAGCGTATGACATCAGAGAGGAGACGGCTGGGCAGACGATCAGTGTATGACATCAGAGAGGAGACGGCTGCGCAGACGATCAGTGTATGACATCAGAGAGGAGACGGCTGCGCTGATGATCAGTGTATGACATCAGAGAGGAGACGGCTGCGCAGACGATCAGTGTATGACATCAGAGAGGAGACGGCTGCGCAGATGATCAGTGTATGACATCAGAGAGGAGACGGCTGCGCAGACGATCAGCGTATGACATCAGAGAGGAGACGGCTGTGCAGACGATCAGTGTATGACATCAGAGAGGAGACGGCTGCGCAGACGATCAGTGTATGACATCAGAGAGGAGACGGCTGCGCTGATGATCAGTGTATGACATCAGAGAGGAGACGGCTGCGCAGACGATCAGTGTATGACATCAGAGAGGAGACGGCTGCGCAGATGATCAGTGTATGACATCAGAGAGGAGACGGCTGCGCTGATGATCAGCGTATGACATCAGAGAGGAGACGGCTGCGCAGATGATCAGTGTATGACATCAGAGAGGAGACGGCTGTGCAGACGATCAGTGTATGACATCAGAGAGGAGACGGCTGCGCAGACGATCAGTGTATGACATCAGAGAGGAGACGGCTGCGCAGACGATCAGTGTATGACATCAGAGAGGAGACGGCTGCGCAGACGATCAGTGTATGACATCAGAGAGGAGACGGCTGCGCAGACGATCAGTGTATGACATCAGAGAGGAGACTGCTACGCAGACGATCAGCGTATGACATCAGAGAGGAGACGGCTACGCAGACGATCAGTGTATGACATCAGAGAGGAGACGGCTACGCAGACGATCAGTGTATGACATCAGAGAGGAGACGGCTACGCAGACGATCAGTGTATGACATCAGAGAGGAGACGGCTACGCAGACGATCAGTGTATGACATCAGAGAGGAGACGGCTGCGCAGACGATCAGCGTATGACATCAGAGAGGAGACGGCTGCGCAGACGATCAGTGTATGACATCAGAGAGGAGACGGCTACGCAGACGATCAGCGTATGACATCAGAGAGGAGACGGCTACGCAGACGATCAGTGTATGACATCAGAGAGGAGACTGCTACGCAGACGATCAGCGTATGACATCAGAGAGGAGACGGCTACGCAGACGATCAGTGTATGACATCAGAGAGGAGACTGCTACGCAGACGATCAGCGTATGACATCAGAGAGGAGACGGCTACGCAGACGATCAGTGTATGACATCAGAGAGGAGACGGCTACGCAGACGATCAGTGTATGACATCAGAGAGGAGACGGCTACGCAGACGATCAGCGTATGACATCAGAGAGGAGACGGCTACGCAGACGATCAGTGTATGACATCAGAGAGGAGACGGCTACGCAGACGATCAGTGTATGACATCAGAGAGGAGACTGCTACGCAGACGATCAGCGTATGACATCAGAGAGGAGACGGCTACGCAGACGATCAGTGTATGACATCAGAGAGGAGACGGCTACGCAGACGATCAGCGTATGACATCAGAGAGGAGACTGCTACGCAGACGATCAGCGTATGACATCAGAGAGGAGACGGCTACGCAGACGATCAGTGTATGACATCAGAGAGGAGACGGCTACGCAGACGATCAGTGTATGACATCAGAGAGGAGACGGCTACGCAGACGATCAGCGTATGACATCAGAGAGGAGACGGCTACGCAGACGATCAGTGTATGACATCAGAGAGGAGACTGCTACGCAGACGATCAGCGTATGACATCAGAGAGGAGACGGCTACGCAGACGATCAGTGTATGACATCAGAGAGGAGACGGCTACGCAGACGATCAGTGTATGACATCAGAGAGGAGACGGCTACGCAGACGATCAGTGTATGACATCAGAGAGGAGACGGCTACGCAGACGATCAGCGTATGACATCAGAGAGGAGACGGCTACACAGACGATCAGTGTATGACATCAGAGAGGAGACTGCTACGCAGACGATCAGCGTATGACATCAGAGAGGAGACGGCTACGCAGACGATCAGTGTATGACATCAGAGAGGAGACGGCTACGCAGACGATCAGCGTATGACATCAGAGAGGAGACGGCTGCGCAGACGATCAGTGTATGACATCAGAGAGGAGACTGCTACGCAGACGATCAGCGTATGACATCAGAGAGGAGACGGCTACGCAGACGATCAGTGTATGACATCAGAGAGGAGACGGCTACGCAGACGATCAGCGTATGACATCAGAGAGGAGACGGCTACGCAGACGATCAGTGTATGACATCAGAGAGGAGACTGCTACGCAGACGATCAGCGTATGACATCAGAGAGGAGACTGCTACGCAGACGATCAGCGTATGACATCAGAGAGGAGACGGCTGTGCAGACGATCAGTGTATGACATCAGAGAGGAGACGGCTACGCAGACGATCAGCGTATGACATCAGAGAGGAGACGGCTGCGCAGACGATCAGCGTATGACATCAGAGAGGAGACGGCTACGCAGACGATCAGTGTTTGACATCAGAGAGGAGACGGCTACGCAGACGATCAGTGTATGACATCAGAGAGGAGACGGCTACGCAGACGATCAGTGTATGACATCAGAGAGGAGACTGCTACGCAGACGATCAGCGTATGACATCAGAGAGGAGACGGCTGTGCAGACGATCAGTGTATGACATCAGAGAGGAGACGGCTACGCAGACGATCAGCGTATGACATCAGAGAGGAGACGGCTGCGCAGACGATCAGTGTATGACATCAGAGAGGAGACGGCTGTGCAGACGATCAGTGTATGACATCAGAGAGGAGACGGCTGCGCAGACGATCAGTGTATGACATCAGAGAGGAGACGGCTGTGCAGATGATCAGCGTATGACATCAGAGAGGAGACGGCTACGCAGACGATCAGCGTATGACATCAGAGAGGAGACGGCTACACAGACGATCAGTGTATGACATCAGAGAGGAGACGGCTGTGCAGATGATCAGCGTATGACATCAGAGAGGAGACGGCTACGCAGACGATCAGTGTATGACATCAGAGAGGAGACGGCTACGCAGACGATCAGCGTATGACATCAGAGAGGAGACGGCTGCGCAGACGATCAGTGTATGACATCAGAGAGGAGACGGCTGCGCAGACGATCAGCGTATGACATCAGAGAGGAGACGGCTACGCAGACGATCAGTGTATGACATCAGAGAGGAGACGGCTACGCAGACGATCAGCGTATGACATCAGAGAGGAGACGGCTGCGCAGACGATCAGCGTATGACATCAGAGAGGAGACGGCTGCGCAGACGATCAGCGTATGACATCAGAGAGGAGACGGCTGCGCAGACGATCAGCGTATGACATCAGAGAGGAGACGGCTGCGCAGACGATCAGCGTATGACATCAGAGAGGAGACGGCTGCGCAGACGATCAGCGTATGACATCAGAGAGGAGACGGCTGCGCAGACGATCAGCGTATGACATCAGAGAGGAGACGGCTGCGCAGACGATCAGCGTATGACATCAGAGAGGAGACGGCTGCGCAGACGATCAGCGTATGACATCAGAGAGGAGACGGCTGCGCAGACGATCAGCGTATGACATCAGAGAGGAGACGGCTGCGCAGACGATCAGCGTATGACATCAGAGAGGAGACGGCTGCGCAGACGATCAGTGTATGACATCAGAGAGGAGACGGCTGCGCAGACGATCAGTGTATGACATCAGAGAGGAGACGGCTGCGCAGACGATCAGTGTATGACATCAGAGAGGAGACGGCTGCGCAGACGATCAGTGTATGACATCAGAGAGGAGACGGCTACGCAGACGATCAGTGTATGACATCAGAGAGGAGACGGCTACGCAGACGATCAGTGTATGACATCAGAGAGGAGACGGCTGCGCAGACGATCAGTGTATGACATCAGAGAGGAGACGGCTACGCAGACGATCAGTGTATGACATCAGAGAGGAGACGGCTGCGCAGACGATCAGTGTATGACATCAGAGAGGAGACGGCTACGCAGACGATCAGTGTATGACATCAGAGAGGAGACGGCTGCGCAGACGATCAGTGTATGACATCAGAGAGGAGACGGCTGCGCAGACGATCAGTGTATGACATCAGAGAGGAGACGGCTACGCAGACGATCAGTGTATGACATCAGAGAGGAGACGGCTGCGCAGACGATCAGTGTATGACATCAGAGAGGAGACGGCTACGCAGACGATCAGTGTATGACATCAGAGAGGAGACTGCTACGCAGACGATCAGCGTATGACATCAGAGAGGAGACGGCTACGCAGACGATCAGTGTATGACATCAGAGAGGAGACGGCTGCGCAGACGATCAGCGTATGACATCAGAGAGGAGACGGCTGCGCAGACGATCAGTGTATGACATCAGAGAGGAGACGGCTGCGCAGACGATCAGCGTATGACATCAGAGAGGAGACGGCTGCGCAGACGATCAGTGTATGACATCAGAGAGGAGACGGCTGCGCAGACGATCAGCGTATGACATCAGAGAGGAGACGGCTGCGCAGACGATCAGTGTATGACATCAGAGAGGAGACGGCTGCGCAGACGATCAGTGTATGACATCAGAGAGGAGACGGCTGCGCAGACGATCAGTGTATGACATCAGAGAGGAGACGGCTGCGCAGACGATCAGCGTATGACATCAGAGAGGAGACGGCTGCGCAGACGATCAGCGTATGACATCAGAGAGGAGACGGCTGCGCAGACGATCAGCGTATGACATCAGAGAGGAGACGGCTGCGCAGACGATCAGCGTATGACATCAGAGAGGAGACGGCTGCGCAGACGATCAGCGTATGACATCAGAGAGGAGACGGCTGCGCAGACGATCAGCGTATGACATCAGAGAGGAGACGGCTGCGCAGACGATCAGCGTATGACATCAGAGAGGAGACGGCTGCGCAGACGATCAGCGTATGACATCAGAGAGGAGACGGCTGCGCAGACGATCAGCGTATGACATCAGAGAGGAGACGGCTGCGCAGACGATCAGCGTATGACATCAGAGAGGAGACGGCTGCGCAGACGATCAGCGTATGACATCAGAGAGGAGACGGCTGCGCAGACGATCAGCGTATGACATCAGAGAGGAGACGGCTGCGCAGACGATCAGTGTATGACATCAGAGAGGAGACGGCTGCGCAGACGATCAGCGTATGACATCAGAGAGGAGACGGCTGCGCAGACGATCAGTGTATGACATCAGAGAGGAGACGGCTGCGCAGACGATCAGCGTATGACATCAGAGAGGAGACGGCTGCGCAGACGATCAGCGTATGACATCAGAGAGGAGACGGCTGCGCAGACGATCAGTGTATGACATCAGAGAGGAGACGGCTACGCAGACGATCAGTGTATGACATCAGAGAGGAGACGGCTGCGCAGACGATCAGTGTATGACATCAGAGAGGAGACGGCTGCGCAGACGATCAGTGTATGACATCAGAGAGGAGACGGCTGCGCAGACGATCAGTGTATGACATCAGAGAGGAGACGGCTGCGCAGACGATCAGTGTATGACATCAGAGAGGAGACGGCTGCGCAGACGATCAGTGTATGACATCAGAGAGGAGACGGCTGCGCAGACGATCAGTGTATGACATCAGAGAGGAGACGGCTGCGCAGACGATCAGTGTATGACATCAGAGAGGAGACGGCTGCGCAGACGATCAGTGTATGACATCAGAGAGGAGACGGCTGCGCAGACGATCAGTGTATGACATCAGAGAGGAGACGGCTGCGCAGACGATCAGTGTATGACATCAGAGAGGAGACGGCTGCGCAGACGATCAGCGTATGACATCAGAGAGGAGACGGCTGCGCAGACGATCAGCGTATGACATCAGAGAGGAGACGGCTGCGCAGACGATCAGCGTATGACATCAGAGAGGAGACGGCTGCGCAGACGATCAGTGTATGACATCAGAGAGGAGACGGCTGCGCAGACGATCAGCGTATGACATCAGAGAGGAGACGGCTACGCAGACGATCAGTGTATGACATCAGAGAGGAGACGGCTGCGCAGACGATCAGCGTATGACATCAGAGAGGAGACGGCTGCGCAGACGATCAGCGTATGACATCAGAGAGGAGACGGCTGCGCAGACGATCAGCGTATGACATCAGAGAGGAGACGGCTGCGCAGACGATCAGTGTATGACATCAGAGAGGAGACGGCTGCGCAGACGATCAGCGTATGACATCAGAGAGGAGACGGCTACGCAGACGATCAGTGTATGACATCAGAGAGGAGACGGCTGCGCAGACGATCAGTGTATGACATCAGAGAGGAGACGGCTGCGCAGACGATCAGTGTATGACATCAGAGAGGAGACGGCTGCGCAGACGATCAGTGTATGACATCAGAGAGGAGACGGCTGCGCAGACGATCAGTGTATGACATCAGAGAGGAGACGGCTGCGCAGACGATCAGTGTATGACATCAGAGAGGAGACGGCTGCGCAGACGATCAGTGTATGACATCAGAGAGGAGACGGCTGCGCAGACGATCAGCGTATGACATCAGAGAGGAGACGGCTACGCAGACGATCAGCGTATGACATCAGAGAGGAGACGGCTGCGCAGACGATCAGCGTATGACATCAGAGAGGAGACGGCTGCGCAGACGATCAGTGTTTGACATCAGAGAGGAGACGGCTGCGCAGACGATCAGCGTTTGACATCAGAGAGGAGACGGCTGCGCAGACGATCAGCGTTTGACATCAGAGAGGAGACGGCTGCGCAGACGATCAGTGTATGACATCAGAGAGGAGACGGCTGCGCAGACGATCAGTGTATGACATCAGAGAGGAGACGGCTGCGCAGACGATCAGCGTATGACATCAGAGAGGAGACGGCTACGCAGACGATCAGTGTATGACATCAGAGAGGAGACGGCTGTGCAGACGATCAGTGTATGACATCAGAGAGGAGACGGCTGCGCAGACGATCAGTGTATGACATCAGAGAGGAGACGGCTGCGCAGACGATCAGTGTATGACATCAGAGAGGAGACGGCTGCGCAGACGATCAGTGTATGACATCAGAGAGGAGACGGCTGCGCAGACGATCAGTGTATGACATCAGAGAGGAGACGGCTGCGCAGACGATCAGTGTATGACATCAGAGAGGAGACGGCTGCGCAGACGATCAGTGTATGACATCAGAGAGGAGACGGCTGCGCAGACGATCAGTGTATGACATCAGAGAGGAGACGGCTGCGCAGACGATCAGTGTATGACATCAGAGAGGAGACGGCTGCGCAGACGATCAGTGTATGACATCAGAGAGGAGACGGCTGCGCAGACGATCAGTGTTTGACATCAGAGAGGAGACGGCTGCGCAGACGATCAGTGTATGACATCAGAGAGGAGACGGCTGCGCAGACGATCAGTGTATGACATCAGAGAGGAGACGGCTGCGCAGACGATCAGTGTATGACATCAGAGAGGAGACGGCTGCGCAGACGATCAGTGTATGACATCAGAGAGGAGACGGCTGCGCAGACGATCAGCGTATGACATCAGAGAGGAGACGGCTGCGCAGACGATCAGTGTATGACATCAGAGAGGAGACGGCTGCGCAGACGATCAGTGTTTGACATCAGAGAGGAGACGGCTGCGCAGACGATCAGTGTATGACATCAGAGAGGAGACGGCTGCGCAGACGATCAGTGTATGACATCAGAGAGGAGACGGCTGCGCAGACGATCAGTGTATGACATCAGAGAGGAGACGGCTGCGCAGACGATCAGTGTATGACATCAGAGAGGAGACGGCTGCGCAGATGATCGACAGCAGACAAGAAAAAATGTTTGGGCAGTTTATGCAAATACCAGTGAGGTATTTCCTTTAGCGTTTAGAAAGATGCAGGTTGTGCCGGAGTTTATACTGGATTTAGTGCGGAAATCATATTGTTTATGCGGTTGTTACATATATGTTAAATATATTGCAGTTTGGATGCGTTCATTGTGATTATTCTGGCCGGGTTTACAAAAAATGATCAGATTGACAGCATATCTTTACTTAATTAAACATTAAGCCGAGGCGTTTTAGTGGCGTTCGACCCGCGCGTTTCGCTTGATATTTGCATAAAGTCGAACAGCTCAACATTTTGACGCTCTCAATGCTGAAAACAGTTGAATAATAAAACATTAAACATCACTAAATTCAATTCTAATAGCCCTCATATACTGTAGGCCTATATGGTATATTTGCTTCCGTGCTCTAGTTAGGCGTCAGCATGTGTCAGCATCTCTGACTCTGAATAGGTCATGAACCTGTCACAAGGAGAAAGTCAATGCACTTCTCAAAATATCCGTTAGTGCATAAAAAATAGAGCTGCGCATAAACCTCAACCCCTTTGAGACACAAATCTCCTGTCTAAGCATAATGCTAAAATGTCTGAACATTTGCTGAAGGCAGTGTGAGTTTGTTCACTTCTGACATGGACATTCTCAGACACTTCATGCCAGAGTCAATTTGGTTTCCTGTAGAGTGGCTCATGTTACCCCACTGATTCCTCCTTCGTCACGGCCGCAGAAAGCTCTCTGAAATCTGCTTTACACATCATTAAATCTGAATCGCTCCTGCTGCTTTAGGAACTTCCTGTCCCGCCTGTTTGCAGGAACAACAATAAATAATGAATAATAAATAAATAAATGAAGACAGAGACTAGACAGCCTTCAAATTATTGAAGTGGATAAGGTCGTTTTTACATTTGAAATATCATATTTTATTCAGATGACTTTTTCCAGCAACTGAAGCACAGAACTCATGTAAGTTTAAGATGATGAGAGAGAGGGAAATGCATCGCTTTAATACATTAATACACAGTTTGAGCGATGGATCTGGCCATCTGTACAAAAAATCATCATGTATTTCTGCTTCATTTTACATCATAAACATGTTTTAAATGTGTCATTTTATTAGCAAATGCACCCCAGATTTCAAACCTGAAAAGCCTTACAGTACATTTAATATCTCAGTGGGTTAATTCATGGATTAGCTAAAGGATTACTGTCGTGTTATCTTATTTAACCAAGCCTAAGCTTAATGAGTTATTAATGCCATGCATGGTTAAAACACCAGATGATATTACCTTGAGAACTTGTTAATTGCCTGGAGGCGTGCAATGCAGGTATTAATTTTCATGTAAAGCTGAAGATTTAATATTAGTGCCACTTGCAGACTGTTGTCCAAATGTGGACTTCGTTTGGTTCCTCTGGCTCAGAAACAATACAACACATTAGTTAATGCAATGCATTTATTCATCTTTCCTAATGTAAGTAAATACACATGTTCACAGTGCATTAACTAATGGTAACAGATGTAGAAATTAACATTCGCTAAGATTAATAAATACTGTGTATATCGTTCAAAAAGCACCTACTCATCTAGTTATATGTTTATTTGTGCTGTATATCAAAACACATCCAAGTCTGACATTTGTTAGTTACATTGAGTCGCTTATTTTTATGTTGAAAATCCCTAATTCCAGCTCAAACGGCCTCACACGAGACCCAGCACGCGAGCCGCCCACCAGCGGCAGGGCATGATGACCCTGCACACCGGCCGACAGCCGTGGTAGTTGTAGGGCCACGGCCAGTATCCCCCGAGTGGCTCACACACGCGCTCGCAGTGGGTGTGACTGCGATGGCATTCGGTACAGCAGATCCCATTGTGGTCCAGCATGGGATCGAACACCATGTGTCCTTCTGAACCCTCCTGATTCTGCTGGAGAGAGGAGATAGATGGGCACCCGTTCAGTGTCACATGATCCTTCAGGAATCATTCTGATATGATTATTATCAGTGTTGAAAACATAAGGCATCGCTCACGTGATAAGGGTTCTCAGGGTTAAACTCTGGCCCTGTCGGCCGTTCGTCCTCTCTGACTGAACTCGTGGAGTTTCGACGTCTCGCCGGTTGTCGGTTTAATCCACCCGTATTCTGCCGTCTCACTCGCGTCACACTTCTCCTCTTCCTCAACGCTTCAGAAACAGCCAGCGGAGATGGAGAAGGAAGATAAGCAGCATTAAAGAGCGAGACGTTTCTAAGCTTTGGGTGGTAATGACCTCAATAATGTATCGGCCTGATGAACGACATCGTACAATACCTTATCATAGCATTACCTTCAACTTTATCATTGTGTTTATTTAGTCGAATTAGGAAGTACCTCTGGAGTTTGCAGGATGATGCCAGTAAATGGGCAGATCTCCACAGAATCTCAGTATCTCAGGGCTCAGAAAACTGCTGTCCTTCAGCGGCTCTTCAGATGCAATCCAAACCAGAGATGCCACATCCGATTTTACTGCCACGGTGTCTTCCTCCTATTGGAAATTAAAACTGAGGATTGAACACAGAAAAACTAAAACTTCTGCCTCTTCCAGGCTTAAAAGTATATATTTATATAGTGGTAGTGAGGTAGTGGGCGTGTTGAAAGGTAGTGGGTGTGTCGAAAGGTAGGGGGAGTGTCAAAATGTAGTGGGTGTGTCTCAACGGTAGTGGGCGTTCCAAAATATAGTGGGCGTGTCTCAAAGGTAGTGGGTGTTCCCAAATGTAGTGGCCGTGTCTCAAAGGTAGTGAGTGTTCCCAAATGTAGTGGGTGTACCAAAATGTAGTGGGCGTTCCAAAATGTAGTGGGTGTACTAAAATATAGTGGGCGTGTCTCAAAGGTAGTGGGTGTTCCCAAATGTAGTGGCCGTGTCTCAAAGGTAGTGAGTGTTCCCAAATGTAGTGGGCGTTCCAAAATGTAGTGGGTGTACTAAAATGTAGTGGGTGTACCAAAATGTAGTGGGTGTTCCAAAATATAGTGGGCGTGTCTCAACGGTAGTGGGCGTTCCAAAATATAGTGGGCGTGTGTCAAAGGAAGCGGCGTTCCAAAATTCCAAAATGTAGTGGGTGTACCAAAATGTAGTGGGCATGTCTAAAGGTAGTGGGCGTGTCTAAAGGTAGTGGGTGTGCCAAAAGGTAGTGGGCGTGTCTAAAGGTAGTGGGCATTCCAAAATGTAGTGGGCGTTCCAAAATATAGTGGGCGTGTCTCAAAGGTAGTGGGTGTTCCCAAATGTAGTGGCCGTGTCTCAAAGGTAGTGAGTGTTCCCAAATGTAGTGGGCGTTCCAAAATGTAGTGGGTGTACTAAAATGTAGTGGGTGTACCAAAATGTAGTGGGTGTTCCAAAATATAGTGGGCGTGTCTCAACGGTAGTGGGCGTTCCAAAATATAGTGGGCGTGTGTCAAAGGAAGCGGCGTTCCAAAATTCCAAAATGTAGTGGGTGTACCAAAATGTAGTGGGCATGTCTAAAGGTAGTGGGCGTGTCTAAAGGTAGTGGGTGTGCCAAAAGGTAGTGGGCGTGTCTAAAGGTAGTGGGCATTCCAAAATGTAGTGGGCGTACCAAAATGTAGTGGGCATGTCTAAAGGTAGTGGGTGCGTCTAAAGATAGTGGGTGTGCCAAAAGGTAGTGGGCGTTCCAAAATGTAGTGGGCATGTCTAAAGGTAGTGGGTGCGTCTAAAGATAGTGGGTGTGCCAAAAGGTAGTGGGCGTGTCTAAAGGTAGTGGGCATACCAAAATGTAGTGGGCATGTCTAAAGGTAGTGGGTGTGTCTAAAGGTAGTGGGTGCGTCTAAAGATAGTGGGTGCGTCTAAAGATAGTGGGTGTGCCAAAAGGTAGTGGGCGTGTCTAAAGGTAGTGGGCATTCCAAAATGTAGTGGGCGTTCCAAAATGTAGTGGGCGTTCCAAAATGTAGTGGGTGTACCAAAATGTAGTGGGCATTCCAAAATGTAGTGGGCGTACCAAAATGTAGTGGGTGTACCAAAATGTAGTGGGCATTCCAAAATGTAGTGGGCGTTCCAAAATGTAGTGGGCATTCCAAAATGTAGTGGGTGTACCAAAATGTAGTGGGCATTCCAAAATGTAGTGGGTGTACCAAAATGTAGTGGCCGTTCCAAAATGTAGTGGGCATGTCTAAAGGTAGTGGGTGCGTCTAAAGATAGTGGGTGTGCCAAAAGGTAGTGGGCGTGTCTAAAGGTAGTGGGCATTCCAAAATGTAGTGGGCATTCCAAAATGTAGTGGGTGTACCAAAATGTAGTGGGCATTCCAAAATGTAGTGGGTGTACCAAAATGTAGTGGCCGTTCCAAAATGTAGTGGGCGTGTCTAAAAGTAGTGGGTGCGTCTAAAGATAGTGGGTGTGCCAAAAGGTAGTGGGCGTGTCTAAAGGTAGTGGGCATTCCAAAATGTAGTGGGCGTTCCAAAATGTAGTGGGTGTACCAAAATGTAGTGGGCGTACCAAAATGTAGTGGGCGTACCAAAATGTAGTGGGCGTTCCAAAATGTAGTGGGTATACCAAAATGTAGTGGGCGTGTCTAAAGGTAGTGGGTGCGTCTAAAGATAGTGGGTGTGCCAAAAGGTAGTGGGAGTGTCTAAAGGTAGTGGGCGTTCCAAAATGTAGTGGGCGTACCAAAATGTAGTGGGCGTACCAAAATGTAGTGAGCGTACCAAAATGTAGTGGGCGTACCAAAATGTAGGGGGCGTACCAAAATGTAGTGGGCGTACCAAAATGTAGTGGGCGTTCCAAAATGTAGTGGGCGTACCAAAATGTAGTGGGCGTACCAAAATGTAGTGAGCGTACCAAAATGTAGTGGGTGTACCAAAATGTAGTGGGCGTACCAAAATGTAGTGGGCGTACCAAAATGTAGTGGGTGTACCAAAATGTAGTGGGCGTACCAAAATGTAGTGAGCGTACCAAAATGTAGTGGGTGTACCAAAATGTAGTGGGCGTACCAAAATGTAGTGGGCGTACCAAAATGTAGTGGGCGTACCAAAATGTAGTGGGCGTACCAAAATGTAGTGAGCGTACCAAAATGTAGTGGGTGTACCAAAATGTAGTGGGCGTACCAAAATGTAGTGGGCGTACCAAAATGTAGTGGGCGTACCAAAATGTAGTGGGCGTACCAAAATGTAGTGGGCGTACCAAAATGTAGTGGGTGTACCAAAATGTAGTGGGCGTACCAAAATGTAGTGAGCGTACCAAAATGTAGTGGGTGTACCAAAATGTAGTGGGCGTACCAAAATGTAGTGGGCGTACCAAAATGTAGTGAGCGTACCAAAATGTAGTGGGCGTACCAAAATGTAGGGGGCGTACCAAAATGTAGTGGGCGTACCAAAATGTAGTGGGCGTTCCAAAATGTAGTGGGCGTGTCTAAAGGTAGTGGGTGCGTCTAAAGATAGTGGGTGTGCCAAAAGGTAGTGGGCGTGTCTAAAGGTAGTGGGCATTCCAAAATGTAGTGGGCATTCCAAAATGTAGTGGGTGTACCAAAATGTAGTGGGCATTCCAAAATGTAGTGGGTGTACCAAAATGTAGTGGCCGTTCCACAATGTAGTGGGCGTGTCTAAAGGTAGTGGGCGCGTCTAAAGATAGTGGGTGTGCCAAAAGGTAGTGGGCGTGTCTAAAGGTAGTGGGCATTCCAAAATGTAGTGGGCGTTCCAAAATGTAGTGGGTGTACCAAAATGTAGTGGGCGTACCAAAATGTAGTGGGCGTACCAAAATGTAGTGGGCGTTCCAAAATGTAGTGGGCGTTCCAAAATGTAGTGGGTATACCAAAATGTAATGGGCATTCCAAAATGTAGTGGGCGTGTCTAAAGGTAGTGGGTGCGTCTAAAGATAGTGGGTGTGCCAAAAGGTAGTGGGCGTGTCTAAAGGTAGTGGGTGTTCCAAAATGTAGTGGGCGTGTCTAAAGGTAGTGGGTGCGTCTAAAGATAGTGGGTGTGCCAAAAGGTAGTGGGCGTGTCTAAAGGTAGTGGGCGTTCCAAAATGTAGTGGGCGTTCCAAAATGTAGTGGGTGTACCAAAATGTAGTGGCCGTTCCAAAATGTAGTGGGCGTGTCTAAAGGTAGTGGGTGCGTCTAAAGATAGTGGGTGTGCCAAAAGGTAGTGGGCGTGCCAAAAGGTAGTGGGCGTGTCTAAAGGTAGTGGGCGTTCCAAAATGTAGTGGGCGTTCCAAAATGTAGTGGGTGTCCAAAATGTAGTGGGCGTACCAAAATGTAGTGGGCGTACCAAAATGTAGTGGGTGTACCAAAATGTAGTGGGTGTACCAAAATGTAGTGGGCGTTCCAAAATGTAGTGGGTGTACCAAAATGTAGTGGGCGTTCCAAAATGTAGTGGGCGTACCAAAATGTAGTAGGCATGTCTAAAGGTAGTGGGCGTGTCTAAAGGTAGTGGGTGTGTCTAAAGATAGTGGGTGTGCCAAAAGGTAGTGGGCGTGTCTAAAGGTAGAGGGCATACCAAAATGTAGTGGGTGTTCCAAAATATCGTGGGCGTTCCAAAATGTAGTGGGTATACCAAAATGTAGTGGGCATTCCAAAATGTAGTGGGCGTACCAAAATATAGTGGGCGTTCCAAAATATAGTGGGTGTACCAAAATGTAGTGGGTATACCAAAATGTAGCGGGTATACCAAAATGTAGTGGGTGTACCAAAATGTAGTGGGTATACCAAAATGTAGCGGGTATACCAAAATGTAGTGGGTGTACCAAAATGTAGTGGGTGTACCAAAATGTAGTGGGCGTACCAAAATATAGTGGGCGTTCCAAAATGTAGTGGGCATTCCAAAATGTAGTGGGTATACCAAAATGTAGTGGGTGTACCAAAATGTAGTGGGTGTACCAAAATGTAGTGGGTATACCAAAGTGTAGTGGGCATTCCAAAGTGTAGTGGGCGTACCAAAATATAGTGGGTGTTCCAAAATGTAGTAGGCGTTCCAAAATGTAGTGGGTGTACCAAAATATAGTGGCCGTTCCAAAATGTAGTGGGTGTACCAAAATGTAGAGGGCATTCCAAAATGTAGTGGGCGTACCAAAATGTAGAGGGCATTCCAAAATGTAGTGGGTGTACCAAAATGTAGAGGGCATTCCAAAATGTAGTGGGTGTACCAAAATGTAGAGGGCATTCCAAAATGTAGTGGGTGTACCAAAATGTAGTGGGTATACCAAAATGTAGTGGGTGTACCAAAATGTAGTGGGTGTACCAAAATGTAGTGGGTATACCAAAGTGTAGTGGGCATTCCAAAGTGTAGTGGGTGTACCAAAATATAGTGGGTGTTCCAAAATGTAGTGGGTGTACCAAAATGTAGTGGGTGTACCAAAATATAGTGGCCGTTCCAAAATGTAGTGGGTATACCAAAATGTAGTGGGCATTCAAAAATGTAGTGGGTATACCAAAATGTAGTGGGTGTACCAAAATGTAGTGGGTGTACCAAAGTGTAGTGGGCATTCAAAAATGTAGTGGGTATACCAAAATGTAGTGGGCGTTCCAAAATGTAGTGGGTGTACCAAAATATAGTGGCCGTTCCAAAATGTAGTGGGTGTACCAAAATGTAGTGGGCGTTCCAAAATGTAGTGGGTGTACCAAAATATAGTGGCCGTTCCAAAGTGTAGTGGGTGTACCAAAATGTAGAGGGCATTCCAAAATGTAGTGGGTGTACCAAAATGTAGTGGGTGTACCAAAATGTAGTGGGTGTACCAAAATGTAGTGGGTATACCAAAGTGTAGTGGGCATTCAAAAATGTAGTGGGTGTACCAAAATGTAGTGGGTGTACCAAAATGTAGTGGGTATACCAAAATGTAGTGGGTGTACCAAAATGTAGTGGGTGTACCAAAATGTAGTGGGTATACCAAAGTGTAGTGGGCATTCAAAAATGTAGTGGGTATACCAAAATGTAGTGGGTGTACCAAAATGTAGTGGGTGTACCAAAGTGTAGTGGGCATTCAAAAATGTAGTGGGTGTACCAAAATGTAGTGGGCGTTCCAAAATGTAGTGGGTGTACCAAAATATAGTGGCCGTTCCAAAATGTAGTGGGTGTACCAAAATGTAGTGGGCATTCAAAAATGTAGTGGGTGTACCAAAATGTAGTGGGTGTACCAAAATGTAGTGGGTATACCAAAATGTAGTGGGCATTCAAAAATGTAGTGGGTGTACCAAAATGTAGTGGGTGTACCAAAATGTAGAGGGCATTCCAAAATGTAGTGGGTGTACCAAAATGTAGTGGGTGTACCAAAATGTAGTGGGTGTACCAAAATGTAGTGGGTATACCAAAGTGTAGTGGGCATTCAAAAATGTAGTGGGTGTACCAAAATGTAGTGGGTGTACCAAAATGTAGTGGGTATACC
This sequence comes from Romanogobio albipinnatus, assembly GCA_023566225.1. Taxonomy (NCBI): domain Eukaryota; kingdom Metazoa; phylum Chordata; class Actinopteri; order Cypriniformes; family Gobionidae; genus Romanogobio; species Romanogobio albipinnatus. The sequence continues at coordinate 808,244 of CM042243.1, read as the reverse complement.
AAAATGTAGTGGGTGTACCAAAATGTAGTGGGTGTACCAAAATGTAGTGGGTATACCAAAGTGTAGTGGGCATTCAAAAATGTAGTGGGTATACCAAAATGTAGTGGGTGTACCAAAATGTAGTGGGTGTACCAAAGTGTAGTGGGCATTCAAAAATGTAGTGGGTGTACCAAAATGTAGTGGGCGTTCCAAAATGTAGTGGGTGTACCAAAATATAGTGGCCGTTCCAAAATGTAGTGGGTGTACCAAAATGTAGTGGGTGTTCTAAAATGTAGTGGGCATTCCAAAATGTAGTGGGTGTACCAAAATATAGTGGGTGTTCTAAAATGTAGTGGGCATTCCAAAATGTAGTGGGTGTACCAAAATGTAGTGGGTGTACCAAAGTGTAGTGGGCATTCCAAAGTGTAGTGGGCGTACCAAAATATAGTGGGTGTTCCAAAATGTAGTGGGTATACCAAAGTGTAGTGGGCATTCCAAAGTGTAGTGGGTGTACCAAAATGTAGTGGGTATACCAAAGTGTAGTGGGCATTCCAAAGTGTAGTGGGCGTACCAAAATATAGTGGGTGTTCCAAAATGTAGTGGGCGTTCCAAAATGTAGTGGGTGTACCAAAATATAGTGGCCGTTCCAAAATGTAGTGGGTGTACCAAAATATAGTGGCCGTTCCAAAATGTAGTGGGTATACCAAAATGTAGTGGGTGTACCAAAATGTAGTGGGCATTCCAAAATATAGTGGGCGTACCAAAATGTAGTGGGCGTACCAAAATGTAGTGGGCATGTCTAAAGGTAGTGGGCGTGTCTAAATGTAGTGTGTCTGTCTAAAGATAGTGGGTGTGCCAAAAGGTAGTGGGCGTGTCTAAAGGTAGTGGGCATTCCAAAATGTAGTGGGCGTACCAAAATGTAGTGGGCGTACCAAAATGTAGTGGGCATTCCAAAATGTAGTGGGCGTACCAAAATGTAGTGGGCATGTCTAAAGGTAGTGGGCGTGTCTAAATGTAGTGGGTGTGTCTAAAGATAGTGGGTGTGCCAAAAGGTAGTGGGCGTGTCTAAAGGTAGTGGGCATTCCAAAATGTAGTGGGCGTACCAAAATGTAGTGGGCGTACCAAAATGTAGTGGGTGTACCAAAATGTAGTGGGTGTACCAAAATGTAGTGGGCGTGTCTAAAGGTAGTGGGCATTCCAAAATGTAGTGGGCGTACCAAAATGTAGTGGGTGTACCAAAATGTAGTGGGCGTACCAAAATGTAGTGGGCGTACCAAAATGTAGTGGGCGTACCAAAATGTAGTGGGTGTACCAAAATGTAGTGGGTGTACCAAAATGTAGTGGGCGTACCAAAATGTAGTGGGCGTACCAAAATGTAGTGGGTGTACCAAAATATAGTGGCCGTTCCAAAATGTAGTGGGTGTACCAAAGTGTAGTGGGTGTACCAAAATATAGTGGGTGTTCCAAAATGTAGTGGGCATTCCAAAATGTAGTGGGTGTACCAAAATATAGTGGGTGTTCCAAAATGTAGTGGGCATTCCAAAATGTAGTGGGTATACCAAAATGTAGTGGGTGTACCAAAATGTAGTGGGCGTTCCAAAATGTAGTGGGTGTACCAAAATATAGTGGGTGTTCCAAAATGTAGTGGGCGTTCCAAAATGTAGTGGGTGTACCAAAATATAGTGGGTGTACCAAAATGTAGTGGGTGTACCAAAATGTAGTGGGCATTCCAAAGTGTAGTGGGCGTACCAAAATATAGTGGGTGTTCCAAAATGTAGTGGGCGTTCCAAAATGTAGTGGGTGTACCAAAATATAGTGGGTATACCAAAGTGTAGTGGGCATTCCAAAGTGTAGTGGGCGTACCAAAATATAGTGGGTGTTCCAAAATGTAGTGGGCATTCCAAAATGTAGTGGGTGTACCAAAATATAGTGGCCGTTCCAAAATGTAGTGGGTGTACCAAAATGTAGTGGGTATACCAAAGTGTAGTGGGCATTCCAAAGTGTAGTGGGCGTACCAAAATATAGTGGGTGTTCCAAAATGTAGTGGGCGTTCCAAAATGTAGTGGGTGTACCAAAATATAGTGGCCGTTCCAAAAGTTAGTGGGTGTACCAAAATATAGTGGCCGTTCCAAAATGTAGTGGGTATACCAAAATGTAGTGGGTGTACCAAAAAGTAGTGGGCATGTCTAAAGGTAGTGGGCGTGTCTAAATGTAGTGGGTGTGTCTAAAGATAGTGGGTGTGCCAAAAGGTAGTGGGCGTGTCTAAAGGTAGTGGGCATTCCAAAATGTAGTGGGCGTACCAAAATGTAGTGGGCGTACCAAAATGTAGTGGGCATGTCTAAAGGTAGTGGGCGTGTCTAAATGTAGTGGGTGTGTCTAAAGATAGTGGGTGTGCCAAAAGGTAGTGGGCGTGTCTAAAGGTAGTGGGCATTCCAAAATGTAGTGGGCGTACCAAAATGTAGTGGGCGTACCAAAATGTAGTGGGCGTACCAAAATGTAGTGGGCATTCCAAAATGTAGTGGGCGTACCAAAATGTAGTGGGCATGTCTAAAGGTAGTGGGCGTGTCTAAATGTAGTGGGTGTGTCTAAAGATAGTGGGTGTGCCAAAAGGTAGTGGGCGTGTCTAAAGGTAGTGGGCATTCCAAAATGTAGTGGGCGTACCAAAATGTAGTGGGCGTACCAAAATGTAGTGGGTGTACCAAAATGTAGTGGGCGTTCCAAAATGTAGTGGGCGTTCCAAAATGTAGTGGGCGTACCAAAATGTAGTGGGCATGTCTAAAGGTAGTGGGCGTGTCTAAATGTAGTGGGTGTGTCTAAAGATAGTGGGTGTGCCAAAAGGTAGTGGGCGTGTCTAAAGGTAGTGGGCATTCCAAAATGTAGTGGGCGTACCAAAATGTAGTGGGTGTACCAAAATGTAGTGGGTGTACCAAAATGTAGTGGGCGTACCAAAATGTAGTGGGTGTACCAAAATGTAGTGGGCGTTCCAAAATGTAGTGGGTGTACCAAAATGTAGTGGGCGTTCCAAAATGTAGTGGGTGTACCAAAATGTAGTGGGCGTTCCAAAATGTAGTGGGCGTACCAAAATGTAGTGGGCGTTCCAAAATGTAGTGGGTGTACCAAAATGTAGTGAGCGTACCAAAATGTAGTGGGTGTACCAAAATGTAGTGGGCGTACCAAAATGTAGTGAGCGTACCAAAATGTAGTGGGAGTACCAAAATGTAGTGGGCGTACCAAAATGTAGTGGGCGTTCCAAAATGTAGTGGGCGTACCAAAATGTAGTGGGCGTTCCAAAATGTAGTGGGCGTACCAAAATGTAGTGGGCGTTCCAAAATGTAGTGGGCGTACCAAAATGTAGTGGGCGTACCAAAATGTAGTGGGCGTACCAAAATGTAGTGGGCGTACCAAAATGTAGTGGGTGTACCAAAATGTAGTGGGCGTACCAAAATGTAGTGGGTGTACCAAAATGTAGTGGGCGTACCAAAATGTAGTGAGCGTACCAAAATGTAGTGGGAGTACCAAAATGTAGTGGGTGTACCAAAATGTAGTGAGCGTACCAAAATGTAGTGGGAGTACCAAAATGTAGTGGGCGTACCAAAATGTAGTGGGCGTTCCAAAATGTAGTGGGCGTACCAAAATGTAGTGGGCGTACCAAAATGTAGTGGGTGTACCAAAATGTAGTGGGCGTACCAAAATGTAGTGGGTGTACCAAAATGTAGTGGGCGTACCAAAATGTAGTGAGCGTACCAAAATGTAGTGGGAGTACCAAAATGTAGTGGGCGTACCAAAATGTAGTGGGCATTCCAAAATGTAGTGGGCGTACCAAAATGTAGTGGGCGTACCAAAATGTAGTGAGCGTACCAAAATGTAGTGGGAGTACCAAAATGTAGTGGGCGTACCAAAATGTAGTGGGCATTCCAAAATGTAGTGAGCGTACCAAAATGTAGTGGGAGTACCAAAATGTAGTGGGCGTACCAAAATGTAGTGAGCGTACCAAAATGTAGTGAGCGTACCAAAATGTAGTGGGAGTACCAAAATGTAGTGGGCGTACCAAAATGTAGTGGGCATTCCAAAATGTAGTGGGCGTACCAAAATGTAGTGGGCGTACCAAAATGTAGTGAGCGTACCAAAATGTAGTGGGCGTACCAAAATGTAGTGAGCGTACCAAAATGTAGTGGGCGTACCAAAATGTAGTGGGCATTCCAAAATGTAGTGGGCGTACCAAAATGTAGTGGGCGTACCAAAATGTAGTGAGCGTACCAAAATGTAGTGGGAGTACCAAAATGTAGTGAGCGTACCAAAATGTAGTGGGTGTACCAAAATGTAGTGGGCGTACCAAAATGTAGTGAGCGTACCAAAATGTAGTGGGAGTACCAAAATGTAGTGGGCGTACCAAAATGTAGTGGGCATTCCAAAATGTAGTGGGCGTACCAAAATGTAGTGGGCATTCCAAAATGTAGTGGGCGTACCAAAATGTAGTGGGCGTACCAAAATGTAGTGGGCATTCCAAAATGTAGTGGGCGTACCAAAATGTAGTGGGCATTCCAAAATGTAGTGGGAGTACCAAAATGTAGTGGGCGTACCAAAATGTAGTGAGCGTACCAAAATGTAGTGGGCGTACCAAAATGTAGTGGGCATTCCAAAATGTAGTGGGCGTACCAAAATGTAGTGGGCGTACCAAAATGTAGTGAGCGTACCAAAATGTAGTGGGAGTACCAAAATGTAGTGAGCGTACCAAAATGTAGTGGGTGTACCAAAATGTAGTGGGCGTACCAAAATGTAGTGAGCGTACCAAAATGTAGTGGGAGTACCAAAATGTAGTGGGCGTACCAAAATGTAGTGGGCATTCCAAAATGTAGTGGGCGTACCAAAATGTAGTGGGCGTTCCAAAATGTAGTGGGCGTACCAAAATGTAGTGGGTGTACCAAAATGTAGTGGGCGTTCCAAAATGTAGTGGGCGTACCAAAATGTAGTGGGCGTTCCAAAATGTAGTGGGTGTACCAAAATGTAGTGGGCGTTCCAAAATGTAGTGGGCGTACCAAAATGTAGTGGGTGTACCAAAATGTAGTGGGCGTTCCAAAATGTAGTGGGCGTACCAAAATGTAGTGGGCGTTCCAAAATGTAGTGGGTGTACCAAAATGTAGTGGGTGTACCAAAATGTAGTGGGCGTTCCAAAATGTAGTGGGCGTACCAAAATGTAGTGGGCGTTCCAAAATGTAGTGGGTGATGCATGCTGTTCCCTGTCTCAGAATAAACAGAACGATAGTGTGTGTTGGTGTGGACACTAATAGTTAGCGCTATAGCTATCGATTGTTGTTTGATCCTGACATAAAGCATTGGCTCAACCAATGAGCTGGACTTCCTCTTTGACAGACAGCAGATGGGGGCGTGGTCAGGAAACGGTATGAAATTCTGTTTAGGGATGCCAATGGTGTCGAAATGACGCACTTCAGCTGTATATTTATAGACTCAATTACAGCTAATTCCCTTTCATTAAGCTATAAAGGGTTTATCCTGATTTAATCAAGTGTCTCATTTACCTGGACATTCTGCCGGTTTATGAAACACGATGAACATTAATTTCTGCAGGAATATATTTTTAGACATCAATTTCATCAGAGTGATACTGTCAGAATAACCTCTAAATGCGCAGAGGAACGGACGGCTTGTAGAGTTAATAATGTGGATGATGGGGATAATGCTCACCTCAGAGAGTTCAGATCTGACTTGTGATTTGATGTAACATTTCTCTTTCCCAGGAAACTTGACTGCTGTGATTCCCTGAGGAAAGAGGGCCGTTATTTCATGAATAGCTCTGGAATATGATGAACGGGTTCATTGTGTGCCACTCACTGCTTTAAAGTCTTGAACTTCCACAATTTTCCTGTCTCCAGCGTCGGAGTAATCTTCTGTCATCTTTATATCGATGTTCCTGCTGTAGATGGCCTGTTGAGCAGCATAATAAACTCACAGGCACAGCTCCAGAGGGAGGAGGGAATGCTGTGTGGATTATTGGCGGAATAAATGATAATTGTTCTAATAATGCCTGTAATGTGTGGCGTGCGTTTAACAGATTTTGCTGGTCTGGTCACTTCTGCTTCTGTTGGGAAGCGATGCATGCTGATCTGTTCACACTGCGGGATTATAACCCAGCACACAGACCTCTTTGTTTGCCGTCTTTAACCTGCTGGATATTTTTGGGATTCCTGAAATCAATGCCCACTGATGGCCGCCAATGCAAACACAAGCCGCCTCATTGATCCCTCCTGACACTTTGCTGAGACAAACTGCTATTGAAATATTTTCAGGCTCAAACTCATTGCATGTGTGCGTTGAATATCGACACGTCCGCACTATTGCATCAGGATGCCGTTCTAGAGCGCATTGAGCAAAATTGTGTGCTGGCGATTATGCAACGCAGAATATTAAAAATATAAGCAGTGTTACAGAATTGCACATTAAACCCAAAACACAGAACAATCAAGAAGAAGAAATAGTTTCCATCGGTACACAGCGGCATCTCTGTAGTAAATTCTATCATTCCACCTTGATTTACTCTCTTTAACCCGCTGGGGTTCTTCATTTATGGGTCACACTCAGGACCTTCGGGTCAAAAATGACCCCCATAGGAAATGAATGGGAAATTATTTTTTTGTGCATACGATCTACAAATCAGTCAGGATGCAGAAAATAAAAGGACTCAGCAGTGAAGGGGTGAATCTCTAAAACATCAAGAGTGCAAAACTCACACACACAAAAACACACGCACACACAAATGAGCGCGTGCCATTCCAAAAGCTAATTGTGTTTTTGTGTGTGTGTGTGAGTTTAGCACTCAGTGAGATTCACCCCTTCACTGCTGAGTCCTTTTATTTTCTGCATCCTGGCTGATTTGTAGATCGTATGCACAAAAAAACTAATTTCCCATTCATTTCCTATGGGGGTCATTTTTGACTCGATATTTTTTTTTTTTACGACCACTAATGGTGCGTTCACACCGGACGCGATTCGCGCGAGTGATTTACATGTTAAGTCAATGCAGAGACGCGAAATGGCATTCTGCGGCGCGATTCGCACGAATGAGGCGGCGAGATTTGCGCGATTCGCACGATTGAGGCGGCGCGAATGACGCGAATTGAGCGTTTTGAACGCACGATTCGCGCGAATCGCTCAAGTTGAAAAATCTGAACTCTAGCGGATATTTCGCGCCGCGTTAACCAATCACGAGCTTGCTCTAGTAGTGACGCATTTACAAGCGGAGGCAGAAATCCCAACAACAATGGAGGACAAGATAATCGTGGCCGTATGTGGAGACCCGGAGCTGTATGATACATGATCCTATCACTACAGGAACAGGAATAAAAAGGATCTTGCTTGGAAGAAAGTGAGTTACCCTCTCAACAAAATCTATGTCAGCCATTTCACAACGAGACAGGAGCAGAAAAAAAGAGCCAGAGCCAGCGGCAAATGTGAGAAGGACTAGCCGAGGAAAGGCGGGTCTCGCCGGGTAAACGAGCGCGGAATGTCACTGATCGCCTGGATCTCACAACTCCGAAAACGCCAGATAAAATGCTCAAATAGGCTCTTTTTATAAATTAACCACAGATTTGAGCTTTAAACAACTATATTATCGCCTGAAAAAGTCTTTAAACTACGTTTTGTCACATTAATAGTAGTATTTTTTACAAAAAATTTCTACATATAGGCTCATATAGGCTCATATAGGGCAGAAGCCCCTCACTTGACGCGAATTCGCGTCTGTTGTGTAGTTGTCACACGCAAATTTCACGCAAATACATTTAAACTCAAAATGTTCAAGCGTCCACCTTCGCGCGAATCGCGTCCGGTGTGAACGCACCATTAGACTTTTCAAATCCTGTCCCCAATTTTTTTTGGGGTGTTCATATCCCAAGTACCAATAAAGTCACCAAGTTTCGGACCATTCCGATGAATCTACGATTTTTAAACATTTTTTATAAAACGAACCGCAGAGGGTTAAGGCAGTTCAACTTCAGTTTTTGTTTGATAGACACTCCCAAAAATCATATTTTTGACTGAACGTTTGCACAAATTTTGAGCACAAAGGGTTTCGACTGCTGTCCTGGTGATTCTACCTATATTACGAATATTACAATTAAATAATACTTAATCGATATGTCATCCGCAATAAACCCGTCTCCAGCGTGTTGCCTTCGATCCTTCGAATATTCCGATCTATTATGACCTCTGACCTGTAAAGGTGCCAGAATAATAATAATAATAATAATAATAATAATACGCTGTTTGTTAATTGGCCAGAGGAGAACTGCCCCCCCGACTGAGCCTGGTTTCTCCCAAGGTTTATTTTCCTCCATTCTGCTCCTGATGGGGTTTTGGTTTCCTTGCCACTGTTGCCTCTGGCTTGGCGTGCTCAGTTGGGGACACTAAATGTTCAACTAAACATCGAAATAAATCTAATTAATAAACTAAATTATCCATATAAACTAAATGACTGATCTAATTATTGATCTAAAGCCCACACTGCCACCGTATGGAAATTGAAATGAACTGATGACATCAAATGGCTATACAGCTGAATAAAATTATGCTGCATTATTTTCCTGTTTAACACTGAAACAATCTACATTGTTAAAAGCGCTTTATAAATAAAGTTGACTTGACTTACTTCTTTTTCTGTGACTTTCCACAGGTAGAACGCTCCAATGCCTCCGAACAGCAGCAGCACGGCCCCCGCGATGAAGGCGATGACCGCCGTCCTCCTGAGACGCAGGAACCCGCCGGGCTTCAAGCTACTGTAAGCCTTACACACCGCACAAACAGACACAGATCAAGAATAATAGAGTAATAAAGTGAAGCGATGCCGTGATTAAAGATATAAGGACACGTCATCTACCTCACCCGGAGCCTTCTCTGGTGTTTCCTCCATGGTGTTCTCGCGTCTACTGAAAGCAAAGCTTTGTGACTTTCCGCAGCTTCTCTCGAGTTTCTCTCATGTAGGTGAGAGAGAGGAAAAATTCAGGGAAAATAAACAAGATCCCGGAGAAACTCAAGACTGGAATTCCTCTCCGGGGATTTTCTGTGGCCTGAGAAAACATACGGCTGAGAGCGGCGATTTAGACCATTCATGCACAGTTTAAATGAATTCATGTAAATTGAGAGCCAAGAACAGGCTGGAATTCACTCTACTGGTCCCTCTGTAAATCACTGGAGGCTTTCAAAAGCATATTTTTTAATTTAATTCAACAAAGTTAAGGAATGTCCTTCAGTTTTAGGGTTAGATCTGATCTAATTTGTGACGATAAAACCAGTCATAAGGGACAATTCTTTGAAATTGAGATTTATAGATCATCTTCAGCTGAATGAATAATCTCTCCATTGATGTGTGGTGTGTAAATTTGCAAAAACATCTAAATATTGAGAAAATCTCCTTTAAAGTTGTGCAAATGAAGTCCTCAGCAATGCATATTACTACTAATAATACATTTATGATATATTTACGGTCGGACATTTACTAAATATGGAACATGATCTTAATATCCTGATGATTTTTGGCATAAATGTATATTTTTGACCCGTGTGTGTTGGCACAGATACACCCGTGAGACGCACGACTGCTGTTGAGCTCAGGGGCATATTTCGTAAAAATTCACATTTTTAAGTTTCAGAATATTCAGAGCGGATATTATTTCTCTAAATATGTAATGATAGTTTGATTACAGCCACAATGATTTGTTCTAAATGCTATAATCTTTTGGTTTTTAGGGGCCAAGCACCGAAAGTGCGAAGGCTCCTATTGAAACTGTTCCCGTTCTTATTATTATTATTCATCTTCTTCTTCCGCCACGAAGTCTATGGCAGCCCATAGAACCGTATGGTAAAAAGTTATGAAATTTGGCACACTCATAGAGGACAGTCTGAAGTGACACCATAGCAAATTTGGAGTCTCTAACTCAATCCCTCTAGCGCCACCACCTGTCCAAAGTTGCACTCATGTTTATGCTAATAACTTTTGAACCATAAGAGATAGAGACAAAATTATTTTTTCCTCTGATTCCTTGGCTCAAGCCGATTCGATTGCATAATAATAATTTTCCCGCCATTTTGAATTTTCCGAAAAACCTACTTTTGCGAACTCGTCCTAGACAGTTTATCCGATTTGCACGAAAATTTAACCAGATCATCTTCAGACAATGCGGACAAAAAAAACATGGAATTCAAGTTGATTCGTCAAATCGTTCTCAATAAACACACAAGCAAATTTAATGTAACGTTTGCGAAAACACACTTAAGGCTGTATCTCCGCAACACTTTATCGTATTCAAACCAAACTTGGTACACGTCATCACAAGCATGACCTGAGGCAACATGCAGCGTTTCGGCGCAGCGCCACCTACTGGTCTGGAGATACGAAAAATGGCTATTTTTGCTTATAACTTCTGAACTGTTTGTCCAAAAATCATAATTGTCTGTCGGCCATTTTGAATTATGTGCTAAAATGCTGTATTTTATGAACGCATGAACGGATTGTTACGAAACTCGGTATGGGTCATCAGCACGATGCCCTGAAGGAGTCTGAGAAGTTTCGAAACAGCGCCACCTAGTGGATAATTTTTTTCCCAAACGCTTATAACTTTGGGTGGGTTTGACTTATTCTCATGGGAGTAACTTTTTTAGTCTCCTGAATCCTTGCAGAGTCCAACAATACCAGACTTGCCAGGCTTCAGCGTATGGTTTGTGCAGCGTTGCAATTTAGCGCTTTAAAAACATTAGCTGATATCTTCGAAACCGCTAGTCCGATCGAGACGAAACCAGCGTCAGAAGTTCAAAAACATAGGTCGATAGTGATGAACTAATGCCCAAATGTCGTAATATTGATAGTAAGGGGGTGTAACATCCAATCACAGTCAGGTGTCAGTCATTTTTCATGTGTTTTTTCATATAAATGTCTATAACTCCAAAACGAAACAAGATATTTTCACCACAATTGACACACACATGTATGGGCTCACTCCGAGGACACATAAAAGAAATGGTAGGATTGTGCCACGTGGTGGCGCTATAATAGAACAAAACATGAAATTCCCATTGACTACAATGCAGTATTATGATATAAAATGCTATACTTTACAAATGAATTGTTGTATCATTACGAAACTTGGTATGTGCCATCAGCACCATGCCTTTAAGCTACTGAAAAGGTTTGAAAACAGCACCGCCATGTGGTCCATACTTATAATGAAAAGATCTCTTGAGGCGAGATCTCTGCAATGATATATTGACACCAATCTTTGCATGTGTCATTGTTCCCTTATTCTGACCACACCATATCAATTTTGTAACTGTGCCACCTATTGGTTGAAAGTGATAAATCATTAAATCATTATTATTGACTGTATTTATCATTTTACAGCTATATTGCCTAAAATCACCTTAATAGGTCTTTAATTGCTCATTGCTGCAGTTGATCTGACACTGCCAGCCATTTTGGCACGTCTTGTCTTCTTCTTTGCGCTTGGCCCCGATAATGGCTGCTTGCAGCTATATTTTTGCTTGTTTTTGGTGCAATACATTTTAAAAAAATTATATTTTCACATTTTGTATCACTAGTAGTCAAAAGTATTCTCGTGACTATTTTGCATGTCAGAATGACAGTAAACACAAATGTTTGAGCTTCTTTGTCTGGATTTCAGCTCATTCTGGACATTCATCAAGCAACAATTCCTCAGAAACATGTGATGATACTTTGACTTCTCTTCATCTGGTACAATTCAAATCACAATTGATTATTATCCGCTCTTCCCGCGTGCATCAATCACTGACCACTGCAGACCGGGAACATGTTCAGATCAAAAGGACTTTAAGATCATAAATTGCATTTATACTTTTCACAGGATTCATCAAGGATACAAAACACTGTAGATTTGATCATAACTTATTTTATTTCTCATGTTTTTATTTCGTAGAAAGCAACGACTTGTGTAAGTAAATATTATAAAAGTGTTAACATTTGTAGCTTTTAAAAAAAATGACATTTGATGTGTGTTACAGTGCGACCAAAGTGACAAACACAATCACATTATAATCATCCAAAACATGCCATGAGGAAAAACAGGTAATATTATTAAAAAATATACTTTGAATGTACAAAACATCAATGCAGTCAGAGAGAGGAGTGTGTGCAGCAGCACGAGCGTGAGTGTGTCAGGCTGTATCTGTGAATCTGCCGGGACTGTGGGTGGCGTGCGTGAACACTTGTCCGTCTGTGTCCTCAGCGTCTCGCCTCTGTGACTGCGGAGAGCAGACGTGAATGTAATCGTACTGACTCTGCTGATCTTCTGTGAGGCTGTGCAAGGCCACACTTCTGGCCGTCTGTGTGTCGCAGCTGCTCCGCGTCCTTGAGAAGGTCGAGAGATGTCTGGTGTTAAGGGTTCTGCTGACAGACGGGCTCCAACATCTGTCCGAGTGGCCCAGGATCCGGCATTCACTGGTACATGCCCACAGACCTGGAAAACACCATTCCTGATTACTACACATCAGGTCAAGTGCAGTCAGCCTTTATACAGTACAGATAAACAGGAGAATAACACAACCAGTGATCAAACTTCATCAAATATGAGACTCTCAAATTCAGCCGTGAAGCAGCTCAACAGAACACATTATTCAGATCAGTTCAGCTCAGTCTGGATGGAAGCTCGTTTCTGATTAATTGTCAGAATTCCAGGAAAAATATCAACATTGTGAGATGCAAACTTAGAATTATGAGAAAAATATCAACATTGTGAGATGCAAACTTAGAATTATGAGACAAATGTCAACATTGTGAGATGCAAACTTAGAATTATGAGAAAAATATCAACATTGTGAGATGTAAACTTAGAATTATGAGAAAAATATCAACATTGTGAGATGTAAACTTAGAATTATGAGAAAAATATCAACATTGTGAGATGTAAACTTAGAATTATGAGAAAAATATCAACATTGTGAGATGCAAACTTAGAATTATGAGACAAATGTCAACATTGTGAGATGTAAACTTAGAATTATGAGACAAATGTCAACATTGTGAGATGCAAACTTAGAATTATGAGAAAAATGTCAACATTGTGAGATGCAAACTTAGAATTATGAGACAAATGTCAACATTGTGAGATGTAAACTTAGAATTATGAGACAAATGTCAACATTGTGAGATGCAAACTTAGAATTATGAGAAAAATGTCAACATTGTGAGATGCAAACTTAGAATTATGAGACAAATGTCAACATTGTGAGATGTAAACTTAGAATTATGAGACAAATGTCAACATTGTGAGATGTAAACTTAGAATTATGAGACAAATGTCAACATTGTGAGATGTAAACTTAGAATTATGAGAAAAATATCAACATTGTGAGATGCAAACTTAGAATTATGAGACAAATGTCAACATTGTGAGATGCAAACTTAGAATTATGAGAAAAATGTCAACATTGTGAGATGTAAACTTAGAATTATGAGAAAAATGTCAACATTGTGAGATGTAAACTTAGAATTATGAGAAAAATATCAACATTGTGAGATGTAAACTTAGAATTATGAGAAAAATATCAACATTGTGAGATGCAAACTTAGAATTATGAGACAAATGTCAACATTGTGAGATGCAAACTTAGAATTATGAGACAAATGTCAACATTGTGAGATGTAAACTTAGAATTATGAGACAAATGTCAACATTGTGAGATGTAAACTTAGAATTATGAGACAAATGTCAACATTGTGAGATGCAAACTTAGAATTATGAGACAAATGTCAACATTGTGAGATGTAAACTTAGAATTATGAGACAAATGTCAACATTGTGAGATGTAAACTTAGAATTATGAGACAAATGTCAACATTGTGAGATGTAAACTTAGAATTATGAGAAAAATGTCAACATTGTGAGATGCAAACTTAGAATTATGAGAAAAATGTCAACATTGTGAGATGTAAACTTAGAATTATGAGAAAAATATTCAACATTGTGAGATGCAAACTTAGAATTATGAGAAAAATATCAACATTGTGAGATGTAAACTTAGAATTATGAGAAAAATATCAACATTGTGAGATGTAAACTTAGAATTATGAGAAAAATATCAACATTGTGAGATGCAAACTTAGAATTATGAGACAAATGTCAACATTGTGAGATGTAAACTTAGAATTATGAGAAAAATGTCAACATTGTGAGATGTAAACTTAGAATTATGAGAAAAATGTCAACATTGTGAGATGTAAACTTAGAATTATGAGACAAATGTCAACATTGTGAGATGCAAACTTAGAATTATGAGAAAAATGTCAACATTGTGAGATGTAAACTTAGAATTATGAGAAAAATGTCAACATTGTGAGATGTAAACTTAGAATTATGAGAAAAATATCAACATTGTGAGATGCAAACTTAGAATTATGAGAAAAATATCAACATTGTGAGATGCAAACTTAGAATTATGAGAAAAATATCAACATTGTGAGATGCAAACTTAGAATTATGAGAAAAATATCAACATTGTGAGATGCAAACTTAGAATTATGAGAAAAATGTCAACATTGTGAGATGTAAACTTAGAATTATGAGAAAAATATCAACATTGTGAGATGCAAACTTAGAATTATGAGAAAAATATCAACATTGTGAGATGCAAACTTAGAATTATGAGAAAAATATCAACATTGTGAGATGCAAACTTAGAATTATGAGAAAAATGTCAACATTGTGAGATGCAAACTTAGAATTATGAGAAAAATATCAACATTGTGAGATGCAAACTTAGAATTATGAGAAAAATATCAACATTGTGAGATGCAAACTTAGAATTATGAGGAAAATATCAACATTGTGAGATGCAAACTTAGAATTATGAGAAAAATGTCAACATTGTGAGATGCAAACTTAGAATTATGAGAAAAATGTCAACATTGTGAGATGTAAACTTAGAATTATGAGAAAAATATTCAACATTGTGAGATGCAAACTTAGAATTATGAGAAAAATGTCAACATTGTGAGATGTAAACTTAGAATTATGAGAAAAATGTCAACATTGTGAGATGTAAACTTAGAATTATGAGAAAAATATTCAAAATTGTGAGATGTAAACTTAGAATTATGAGAAAAATATTCAACATTGTGAGATGTAAACTTAGAATTATGAGAAAAATGTCAACATTGTGAGATGCAAACTTAGAATTATGAGAAAAATATTCAACATTGTGAGATGCAAACTTAGAATTATGAGAAAAATATCAACATTGTGAGATGCAAACTTAGAATTATGAGACAAATGTCAACATTGTGAGATGTAAACTTAGAATTATGAGACAAATGTCAACATTGTGAGATGCAAACTTAGAATTATGAGACAAATGTCAACATTGTGAGATGCAAACTTAGAATTATGAGAAAAATATCAACATTGTGAGATGTAAACTTAGAATTATGAGAAAAATGTCAACATTGTGAGATGCAAACTTAGAATTATGAGACAAATGTCAACATTGTGAGATGTAAACTTAGAATTATGAGAAAAATGTCAACATTGTGAGATGTAAACTTAGAATTATGAGAAAAATGTCAACATTGTGAGATGCAAACTTAGAATTATGAGACAAATGTCAACATTGTGAGATGTAAACTTAGAATTATGAGACAAATGTCAACATTGTGAGATGCAAACTTAGAATTATGAGACAAATGTCAACATTGTGAGATGCAAACTTAGAATTATGAGAAAAATATCAACATTGTGAGATGTAAACTTAGAATTATGAGAAAAATGTCAACATTGTGAGATGCAAACTTAGAATTATGAGACAAATGTCAACATTGTGAGATGTAAACTTAGAATTATGAGACAAATGTCAACATTGTGAGATGTAAACTTAGAATTATGAGAAAAATGTCAACATTGTGAGATGCAAACTTAGAATTATGAGACAAATGTCAACATTGTGAGATGCAAACTTAGAATTATGAGAAAAATGTCAACATTGTGAGATGTAAACTTAGAATTATGAGAAAAATAGTCAACATTGTGAGATGTAAACTTAGAATTATGAGAAAAATGTCAACATTGTGAGATGTAAACTTAGAATTATGAGAAAAATATTCAACATTGTGAGATGCAAACTTAGAATTATGAGACAAATGTCAACATTGTGAGATGTAAACTTAGAATTATGAGAAAAATATCAACATTGTGAGATGTAAACTTAGAATTATGAGAAAAATATTCAACATTGTGAGATGCAAACTTAGAATTATGAGAAAAATGTCAACATTGTGAGATGTAAACTTAGAATTATGAGAAAAATGTCAACATTGTGAGATGTAAACTTAGAATTATGAGAAAAATATTCAACATTGTGAGATGTAAACTTAGAATTATGAGAAAAATATTCAACATTGTGAGATGTAAACTTAGAATTATGAGAAAAATATCAACATTGTGAGATGTAAACTTAGAATTATGAGATAAATATCAACATTGTGAGATGTAAACTTAGAATTATGAGAAAAATGTCAACATTGTGAGATGTAAACTTAGAATTATGAGACAAATGTCAACATTGTGAGATGTAAACTTAGAATTATGAGACAAATGTCAACATTGTGAGATGCAAACTTAGAATTATGAGAAAAATATCAACATTGTGAGATGTAAACTTAGAATTATGAGAAAAATGTCAACATTGTGAGATGCAAACTTAGAATTATGAGACAAATGTCAACATTGTGAGATGCAAACTTAGAATTATGAGAAAAATGTCAACATTGTGAGATGTAAACTTAGAATTATGAGAAAAATGTCAACATTGTGAGATGTAAACTTAGAATTATGAGAAAATGTCAACATTGTGAGATGCAAACTTAGAATTATGAGAAAAATGTCAACATTGTGAGATGTAAACTTAGAATTATGAGAAAAATATTCAACATTGTGAGATGCAAACTTAGAATTATGAGAAAAATGTCAACATTGTGAGATGCAAACTTAGAATTATGAGAAAAATGTCAACATTGTGAGATGCAAACTTAGAATTATGAGAAAAATATCACATTGTGAGATGTAAACTTAGAATTATGAGAAAAATGTCAACATTGTGAGATGTAAACTTAGAATTATGAGAAAAATATCAACATTGTGAGATGCAAACTTAGAATTATGAGAAAATGTCAACATTGTGAGATGCAAACTTAGAATTATGAGAAAATGTCAACATTGTGAGATGTAAACTTAGAATTATGAGAAAAATTTCAACATTGTGAGATGTAAACTTAGAATTATGAGAAAAATGTCAACATTGTGAGATGCAAACTTAGAATTATGAGACAAATGTCAACATTGTGAGATGTAAACTTAGAATTATGAGAAAAATATTCAACATTGTGAGATGTAAACTTAGAATTATGAGAAAAATATTCAACATTGTGAGATGCAAACTTAGAATTATGAGAAAAATATCAACATTGTGAGATGCAAACTTAGAATTATGAGGAAAATGTCAACATTGTGAGATGTAAACTTAGAATTATGAGAAAAATGTCAACATTGTGAGATGCAAACTTAGAATTATGAGACAAATGTCAACATTGTGAGATGTAAACTTAGAATTATGAGAAAAATGTCAACATTGTGAGATGTAAACTTAGAATTATGAGAAAAATGTCAACATTGTGAGATGCAAACTTAGAATTATGAGACAAATGTCAACATTGTGAGATGTAAACTTAGAATTATGAGAAAAATGTCAACATTGTGAGATGTAAACTTAGAATTATGAGAAAAATGTCAACATTGTGAGATGTAAACTTAGAATTATGAGAAAAATGTCAACATTGTGAGATGCAAACTTAGAATTATGAGAAAAATGTCAACATTGTGAGATGTAAACTTAGAATTATGAGAAAAATATTCAACATTGTGAGATGCTAAACTTAGAATTATGAGAAAAATATTCAACATTGTGAGATGTAAACTTAGAATTATGAGAAAAATGTCAACATTGTGAGATGTAAACTTAGAATTATGAGAAAAATATCAACATTGTGAGATGCAAACTTAGAATTATGAGAAAAATGTCAACATTGTGAGATGCAAACTTAGAATTATGAGAAAAATGTCAACATTGTGAGATGCAAACTTAGAATTATGAGACAAATGTCAACATTGTGAGATGTAAACTTAGAATTATGAGAAAAATATCAACATTGTGAGATGTAAACTTAGAATTATGAGAAAAATGTCAACATTGTGAGATGTAAACTTAGAATTATGAGAAAAATGTCAACATTGTGAGATGCAAACTTAGAATTATGAGACAAATTTCAACATTGTGAGATGTAAACTTAGAATTATGAGAAAAATATTCAACATTGTGAGATGTAAACTTAGAATTATGAGAAAATGTCAACATTGTGAGATGTAAACTTAGAATTATGAGAAAAATATCAACATTGTGAGATGCAAACTTAGAATTATGAGAAAAATGTCAACATTGTGAGATGCAAACTTAGAATTATGAGACAAATGTCAACATTGTGAGATGTAAACTTAGAATTATGAGAAAAATGTCAACATTGTGAGATGTAAACTTAGAATTATGAGAAAAATGTCAACATTGTGAGATGTAAACTTAGAATTATGAGAAAAATGTCAACATTGTGAGATGCAAACTTAGAATTATGAGAAAAATGTCAACATTGTGAGATGCAAACTTAGAATTATGAGAAAAATGTCAACATTGTGAGATGCAAACTTAGAATTATGAGAAAAATGTCAACATTGTGAGATGTAAACTTAGAATTATGAGAAAAATATCAACATTGTGAGATGCAAACTTAGAATTATGAGAAAAATAGTCAACATTGTGAGATGCAAACTTAGAATTATGAGACAAATGTCAACATTGTGAGATGTAAACTTAGAATTATGAGAAAAATGTCAACATTGTGAGATGTAAACTTAGAATTATGAGAAAAATGTCAACATTGTGAGATGTAAACTTAGAATTATGAGAAAAATGTCAACATTGTGAGATGTAAACTTAGAATTATGAGAAAAATATTCAACATTGTGAGATGTAAACTTAGAATTATGAGACAAATGTCAACATTGTGAGATGTAAACTTAGAATTATGAGACAAATGTCAACATTGTGAGATGTAAACTTAGAATTATGAGGAAAATGTCAACATTGTGAGATGTAAACTTAGAATTATGAGAAAAATGTCAACATTGTGAGATGCAAACTTAGAATTATGAGACAAATGTCAACATTGTGAGATGTAAACTTAGAATTATGAGAAAAATATTCAACATTGTGAGATGTAAACTTAGAATTATGAGACAAATGTCAACATTGTGAGATGTAAACTTAGAATTATGAGAAAAATGTCAACATTGTGAGATGTAAACTTAGAATTATGAGAAAAATGTCAACATTGTGAGATGTAAACTTAGAATTATGAGACAAATGTCAACATTGTGAGATGTAAACTTAGAATTATGAGAAAAATGTCAACATTGTGAGATGTAAACTTAGAATTATGAGAAAAATGTCAACATTGTGAGATGTAAACTTAGAATTATGAGAAAAATATCAACATTGTGAGATGCAAACTTAGAATTATGAGAAAAATATCAACATTGTGAGATGCAAACTTAGAATTATGAGAAAAATATCAACATTGTGAGATGCAAACTTAGAATTATGAGAAAAATGTCAACATTGTGAGATGTAAACTTAGAATTATGAGAAAAATATCAACATTGTGAGATGCAAACTTAGAATTATGAGAAAAATATCAACATTGTGAGATGCAAACTTAGAATTATGAGAAAAATGTCAACATTGTGAGATGCAAACTTAGAATTATGAGACAAATGTCAACATTGTGAGATGTAAACTTAGAATTATGAGAAAAATGTCAACATTGTGAGATGCAAACTTAGAATTATGAGAAAAATATCAACATTGTGAGATGCAAACTTAGAATTATGAGAAAAATATCAACATTGTGAGATGTAAACTTAGAATTATGAGAAAAATATCAACATTGTGAGATGTAAACTTAGAATTATGAGAAAAATATTCAACATTGTGAGATGCAAACTTAGAATTATGAGAAAAATGTCAACATTGTGAGATGTAAACTTAGAATTATGAGAAAAATGTCAACATTGTGAGATGTAAACTTAGAATTATGAGAAAAATATTCAACATTGTGAGATGTAAACTTAGAATTATGAGAAAAATATTCAACATTGTGAGATGTAAACTTAGAATTATGAGAAAAATAGTCAACATTGTGAGATGTAAACTTAGAATTATGAGAAAAATATCAACATTGTGAGATGTAAACTTAGAATTATGAGAAAAATGTCAACATTGTGAGATGCAAACTTAGAATTATGAGAAAAATATTCAACATTGTGAGATGTAAACTTAGAATTATGAGACAAATGTCAACATTGTGAGATGTAAACTTAGAATTATGAGAAAAATGTCAACATTGTGAGATGCAAACTTAGAATTATGAGACAAATGTCAACATTGTGAGATGCAAACTTAGAATTATGAGAAAAATATTAACATTGTGAGATGTAAACTTAGAATTATGAGAAAAATGTCAACATTGTGAGATGTAAACTTAGAATTATGAGAAAAATGTCAACATTGTGAGATGCAAACTTAGAATTATGAGAAAAATGTCAACATTGTGAGATGTAAACTTAGAATTATGAGAAAAATATTCAACATTGTGAGATGCAAACTTAGAATTATGAGAAAAATGTCAACATTGTGAGATGCAAACTTAGAATTATGAGAAAAATGTCAACATTGTGAGATGCAAACTTAGAATTATGAGAAAAATATTCAACATTGTGAGATGTAAACTTAGAATTATGAGAAAAATATCAACATTGTGAGATGTAAACTTAGAATTATGAGAAAAATATCAACATTGTGAGATGCAAACTTAGAATTATGAGAAAAATATTCAACATTGTGAGATGCAAACTTAGAATTATGAGAAAAATATCAACATTGTGAGATGTAAACTTAGAATTATGAGAAAAATATCAACATTGTGAGATGCAAACTTAGAATTATGAGAAAAATGTCAACATTGTGAGATGCAAACTTAGAATTATGAGAAAAATATCAACATTGTGAGATGCAAACTTAGAATTATGAGACAAAATGTCAACATTGTGAGATGCAAACTTAGAATTATGAGAAAAATGTCAACATTGTGAGATGCAAACTTAGAATTATGAGAAAAATATCAACATTGTGAGATGCAAACTTAGAATTATGAGAAAAATGTCAACATTGTGAGATGCAAACTTAGAATTATGAGAAAAATGTCAACATTGTGAGATGCAAACTTAGAATTATGAGACAAATGTCAACATTGTGAGATGCAAACTTAGAATTATGAGACAAATGTCAACATTGTGAGATGCAAACTTAGAATTATGAGAAAAATGTCAACATTGTGAGATGCAAACTTAGAATTATGAGAAAAATGTCAACATTGTGAGATGTAAACTTAGAATTATGAGAAAAATGTCAACATTGTGAGATGCAAACTTAGAATTATGAGACAAATGTCAACATTGTGAGATGTAAACTTAGAATTATGAGAAAAATATTCAACATTGTGAGATGCAAACTTAGAATTATGAGAAAAATATTCAACATTGTGAGATGCAAACTTAGAATTATGAGAAATATCAACATTGTGAGATGCAAACTTAGAATTATGAGGAAAATGTCAACATTGTGAGATGTAAACTTAGAATTATGAGAAAAATGTCAACATTGTGAGATGTAAACTTAGAATTATGAGAAAAATGTCAACATTGTGAGATGCAAACTTAGAATTATGAGACAAATGTCAACATTGTGAGATGTAAACTTAGAATTATGAGAAAAATGTCAACATTGTGAGATGTAAACTTAGAATTATGAGAAAAATGTCAACATTGTGAGATGTAAACTTAGAATTATGAGAAAAATGTCAACATTGTGAGATGCAAACTTAGAATTATGAGAAAAATGTCAACATTGTGAGATGTAAACTTAGAATTATGAGAAAAATATTCAACATTGTGAGATGTAAACTTAGAATTATGAGAAAAATATTCAACATTGTGAGATGTAAACTTAGAATTATGAGAAAAATGTCAACATTGTGAGATGTAAACTTAGAATTATGAGAAAAATATCAACATTGTGAGATGCAAACTTAGAATTATGAGAAAAATGTCAACATTGTGAGATGCAAACTTAGAATTATGAGACAAATGTCAACATTGTGAGATGCAAACTTAGAATTATGAGACAAATGTCAACATTGTGAGATGTAAACTTAGAATTATGAGAAAAATATCAACATTGTGAGATGTAAACTTAGAATTATGAGAAAAATGTCAACATTGTGAGATGTAAACTTAGAATTATGAGAAAAATATTCAACATTGTGAGATGTAAACTTAGAATTATGAGAAAAATATTCAACATTGTGAGATGTAAACTTAGAATTATGAGAAAAATATCAACATTGTGAGATGTAAACTTAGAATTATGAGATAAATATCAACATTGTGAGATGTAAACTTAGAATTATGAGAAAAATGTCAACATTGTGAGATGCAAACTTAGAATTATGAGAAAAATATCAACATTGTGAGATGTAAACTTAGAATTATGAGACAAATGTCAACATTGTGAGATGTAAACTTAGAATTATGAGAAAAATGTCAACATTGTGAGATGCAAACTTAGAATTATGAGACAAATGTCAACATTGTGAGATGCAAACTTAGAATTATGAGAAAAATATTAACATTGTGAGATGTAAACTTAGAATTATGAGAAAAATGTCAACATTGTGAGATGTAAACTTAGAATTATGAGAAAAATGTCAACATTGTGAGATGCAAACTTAGAATTATGAGAAAAATGTCAACATTGTGAGATGTAAACTTAGAATTATGAGAAAAATATTCAACATTGTGAGATGCAAACTTAGAATTATGAGAAAAATGTCAACATTGTGAGAT
Source organism: Romanogobio albipinnatus (assembly GCA_023566225.1). NCBI lineage: Eukaryota > Metazoa > Chordata > Actinopteri > Cypriniformes > Gobionidae > Romanogobio > Romanogobio albipinnatus. The sequence continues at coordinate 785,163 of CM042243.1, read as the reverse complement.
GCAAACTTAGAATTATGAGAAAAATGTCAACATTGTGAGATGCAAACTTAGAATTATGAGAAAAATATCAACATTGTGAGATGTAAACTTAGAATTATGAGAAAAATATCAACATTGTGAGATGTAAACTTAGAATTATGAGAAAAATATCAACATTGTGAGATGCAAACTTAGAATTATGAGAAAAATATTCAACATTGTGAGATGCAAACTTAGAATTATGAGAAAAATATCAACATTGTGAGATGTAAACTTAGAATTATGAGAAAAATATCAACATTGTGAGATGCAAACTTAGAATTATGAGAAAAATGTCAACATTGTGAGATGTAAACTTAGAATTATGAGAAAAATATCAACATTGTGAGATGCAAACTTAGAATTATGAGAAAAATGTCAACATTGTGAGATGCAAACTTAGAATTATGAGACAAATGTCAACATTGTGAGATGCAAACTTAGAATTATGAGAAAAATATCAACATTGTGAGATGCAAACTTAGAATTATGAGAAAAATGTCAACATTGTGAGATGCAAACTTAGAATTATGAGAAAAATGTCAACATTGTGAGATGCAAACTTAGAATTATGAGAAAAATATCAACATTGTGAGATGCAAACTTAGAATTATGAGAAAAATGTCAACATTGTGAGATGCAAACTTAGAATTATGAGACAAATGTCAACATTGTGAGATGCAAACTTAGAATTATGAGACAAATGTCAACATTGTGAGATGCAAACTTAGAATTATGAGAAAAATGTCAACATTGTGAGATGCAAACTTAGAATTATGAGAAAAATGTCAACATTGTGAGATGTAAACTTAGAATTATGAGAAAAATGTCAACATTGTGAGATGCAAACTTAGAATTATGAGACAAATGTCAACATTGTGAGATGTAAACTTAGAATTATGAGAAAAATATTCAACATTGTGAGATGTAAACTTAGAATTATGAGAAAAATATCAACATTGTGAGATGCAAACTTAGAATTATGAGAAAATATCAACATTGTGAGATGCAAACTTAGAATTATGAGGAAAATGTCAACATTGTGAGATGTAAACTTAGAATTATGAGAAAAATGTCAACATTGTGAGATGTAAACTTAGAATTATGAGAAAAATGTCAACATTGTGAGATGCAAACTTAGAATTATGAGACAAATGTCAACATTGTGAGATGTAAACTTAGAATTATGAGAAAAATGTCAACATTGTGAGATGTAAACTTAGAATTATGAGAAAAATGTCAACATTGTGAGATGTAAACTTAGAATTATGAGAAAAATGTCAACATTGTGAGATGCAAACTTAGAATTATGAGAAAAATGTCAACATTGTGAGATGTAAACTTAGAATTATGAGAAAAATAGTCAACATTGTGAGATGTAAACTTAGAATTATGAGAAAAATATTCAACATTGTGAGATGTAAACTTAGAATTATGAGAAAAATGTCAACATTGTGAGATGTAAACTTAGAATTATGAGAAAAATATCAACATTGTGAGATGCAAACTTAGAATTATGAGAAAAATGTCAACATTGTGAGATGCAAACTTAGAATTATGAGAAAAATGTCAACATT
>CM042243.1:765741-780741 GCA_023566225.1 Romanogobio albipinnatus | reverse complement strand
CACGTTCCCCGCGTGATTCATGATGGCAAACCGGGACACGCTGTTCGTGTCCGAGTCGAAAAGCTCGTAGCTTATTTCCCCGTTCAATCCCGAGTCTTGATCGCTGGCCAGGATGGTGGTGATGCACGTGCCCGGGAGCTGATTCTCCTCAATGAAGCCTTCGTATATCTTGGCGCTGAACGCCGGGGCGTTATCGTTGACGTCCGTGAGCCGTATATCGTAATGAGTTACGGTGCGTAACGGCGGAACGCCGAAGTCCTCCGCCACTACGGTCAAGTTATACTCCGCAATCTTTTCCCGGTCCAGAGGTGCCATGGTGACGATGGTGTAGCTGCCCTCGTACGCCCGCTTGAGCCGGAAGTTTCCGTGTCCTCCGTTCAGAGTGCAACTCACCTGTCCGTTCGCCCCGCCGTCCCGGTCTCTAATGCTGATCAGAGCCACCAGGATGTCCACACCTGTAGCTTCACTGACGTGCGCGACACCGTCGGTCACCGGAGCGATGGACGTGATGATGATTTCCGGAGGGTTGTCGTTCACGTCGATGATGTTGATGGTGATTTTGCACGGGGACGGCACCGGATTGTGCCCTAAATCACTCGCTCGCACGTCGATTTCATACACCTGCTCGTCTTCATAATCAACAGGGCTTTGCAATGTCAAAATCCCGGTTTTGTAATCCAGTTTAAATAGTTGCCTGATCTTCGTTGTCACCTGTTTACCGAATTCATACACGACCTGCCCGTTCGGCCCCTCGTCCGGGTCCGCGGCGGTGAGCTCCAGCAGGAGGGATTCGGCTGGGGTGTCCTCTGGCACGTCCACAGAGTAATGGCTGTGCTCAAACAGAGGGCTGTTGTCATTGGAGTCCTTCACTTTGATGGTGACATTAGTGGCACCGGTTTTCTCCGGATGCCCTCCGTCCGCCGCCACCAGCCTCAGCGCGTAAAGCGCTCGGGACTCCCGGTCCAGCTCTTTAACGAGCACCAGCTCCGCATATTTAACCCCATCCACTCGCGTTATGACATCGACGCTGAAGTGAGTGTTCTCGCTCAGGTGGTAGCTTTGGATAGAGTTCGAGCCCACGTCCGCGTCCTCGGCGGCGTCCAGCGCGATGCGCGTCCCCAGCGCCGCGCTCTCGGAGATCTCGACCGCGCACTCGGCTCGCGGGAACACCGGCGAGTTGTCGTTCACGTCCAGCACCTCCACCTCGACGTGGAAGAGCTCGAACTGCTCGGCGGACACGAAGGCGACGTCGAAAGTGATTACGCACCGCGGGTTGCGCTTGCAGATGCGCTCGCGGTCGACGCGCTCCTCCACCGTCAGCCTCCCGTCGCTCTCCCTGAACCGGATGAAGGATCCGGTGGACGGACTCATGAGCTTAAACCTGATGCCGCTGAAAGAGCGCGTTTTGTCCGGGCTCCAGGTGACATTGCCGGCTAGAGTTCCGATGAGCATCGGCGGTCGGACCTCCTCGTGGATCTGATACCTCACGGTTCGCTCCTCACACGCGACCTCTGACACCAGCGCGATGCAGAAGAGCAGCTCCGGGACTGCGAGCACCCGCGCGAGCTCCATCCTCCTCGGCGCACCTGCGCGTCTGAGAGTCGCTGCTGTTCATCAGACTCTCGCTGCTACAGCGCGCAGCGTCTCTGACCCCTCCCGCGACACACACACACACACACACACACGCACACACACACACACACACACACACCATCAGCACACCTTCACACGGGTCTGATCCGCGTGGGATCAGCGGGACCTGTCGCTCTTTCTCCTGCATTCTCATCATTTGTCCTAATTATGCATGAAAATATGCGATTTAAATATTATATATAAATGCATGTTTGCATGAAGCATCACTCGGATTCTGATTTTATCCAACACACACACACACACACACACACACACACACACACACACACACACACACACACACACACACACACACACACACACACACACACACACACACACACACACTCACACACACTCACACACACACACACAGAAATGCTGTTTTAATATATTATGATCTCATATCAGATGACTACTCAGAGCTCTTGTCTAATGCATTATAGAGAGCTGCTTTAATCTCTGTGAATGTGTAACAATGGGTAGATGAGTGTTATAATGTATTATAAGTGCGGTTATGATTATTCATGAGCCCCTGCAATGCATCACAATTACAGTTTTTGCCTATAGCTTGAACACTGTTTGCAACACTTCGGCTCATTGTGTCAAACTCTACACACACGAGACACACACACTGGGAAATAAACTCTTCACATCTGCTGTGTGTGGAACTGAAACTCTGCTGTCAAAACTACACTCTAAACAATGGGCTCCACCCCCAGAAGCTCTTCTAGACACTTTGTAGAAAAATGCAACCACAGATTGTCATTGGTTTGGTTCTTTACTGTACACAGCACTGTAACATCTCAATGGGACAGTGATATGAGCTGTACTGTATGTTCCACAGAACTGCCATTTTCTGTTGCAAAAGGAGCCTGATGTGATGCGGTACAGTAAATACTGTAGATCCAGTCTGGAGTGGAGAGTTGAAGACCTGTTTCCCGTCTGAATGTCCTCATGATGGATGCTCTGTGAACCGGCTCAGGTGTGTGTGTGTGTGTGTGTGGACTCTGCACAGCTTCCTTCATGTCAGGCCATGATTTATTATTTATGTCCGTACATGATCCACCAACTTTGCTCTAATATCATCTGAAATATTGTTCAGTGCATAGCCTCTTCGACCATGTCCTACTTCCTCTTCCTCTGCCTCTTCCTCTTCCTCTGCCTCTGCCTCTTCCTCTGCCTCTGCCTCTTCCTCTGCCTCTGCCTCTTCCTCTGCCTCTGCCTCTTCCTCTGCCTCTTCCTCTTCCTCTGCCTCCATGCTTGCAAAATCCTCAAAATGGCTCAACTGAGGCCTATTTGTGATTGGCTGATTGGTGATCAGTTTTGTAAGGAAGTGTTTTCAATCACACAATGTGTTTTGTATTTTGAATAGATGTGTTTTCCCAATGGTACCCCCACTTTTGTTCAAGGTACACTCTAAAAAATGCTGGGTTAAAAACAACCTAAGTTGGGTTGAAAATGGACTAACCTAGCAATTGGGTTGTTTTAACCCAGCAATTGGGTCGTTTAAACCGAGCAATTGGGTCGTTTTAACCCAGCAATTGGGTTGTTTTAACCCAGCAATTGAGTTGTTTTAACCCAGCAAATGGGTCGTTTTAACCCAGCAATTGGGTCGTTTTAACCCAGCAATTGGGTTGTTTTAACCCAGCAATTGAGTTGTTTTAACCCAGCAATTGGGTTGTTTTGACCCAGCAATTGGGTCGTTTTAACCCAGCAATTGGGTCGTTTTAACCCAGCAATTGGGTTGTTTTAACCCAGCAATTGGGTTGTTTTAACCCAGCAATTGGGTCGTTTTAACCCAGCAATTGGGTCGTTTTAACCCAGCAATTGGGTCGTTTTAACCCAGCAATTGGGTTGTTTTGACCCAGCAATTGGGTCGTTTTAACCCAGCAATTGGGTCGTTTTAACCCAGCAATTGGGTTGTTTTAACCCAGCAATTGAGTTGTTTTAACCCAGCAAATGGGTTGTTTTAACCCAGCGATTGAGTTGTTTTAACCCAGCGATTGAGTTGTTTTAAACCAGCGAATGGGTCGTTTTAACCCAGCAATTGAGTTGTTTTAACCCAGCGATTGAGTTGTTTTAACCCAGCAAATGGGTCGTTTTAACCCAGCAATTGAGTTGTTTTAACCCAGCGAATGGGTCGTTTTAACCCAGCGATTGGGTTGTTTTAACCCAGCAATTGGGTTGTTTTGACCCAGCAATTGGGTCGTTTTAACCCAGCAATTGGGTTGTTTTAACCCAGCAAATGGGTCGTTTTAACCCAGCAATTGAGTTGTTTTAACCCAGCGAATGGGTCGTTTTAACCCAGCGATTGGGTCGTTTTAACCCAGCGATTGAGTTGTTTTAACCCAGCAATTGGGTCGTTTTAACCCAGCAATTGGGTTGTTTTAACCCAGCAATTGAGTTGTTTGAACCCAGCAAATGGGTCGTTTTAACCCAGTAATTGAGTTGTTTTAACCCAGCAATTGGGTCGTTTTAACCCAGCAATTGGGTTGTTTTAACCCAGCAATTGAGTTGTTTTAACCCAGCAAATGGGTCGTTTTAACCCAGCAATTGAGTTGTTTTAACCCAGCAATTGAGTTGTTTTAACCCAGCGAATGGGTCGTTTTAACCCAGCAATTGAGTTGTTTTAACCCAGCGATTGAGTTGTTTTAACCCAGCGAATGGGTAGTTTTAACCCAGCGATTGGGTCGTTTTAACCCAGCGATTGGGTCGTTTTAACCCAGCGATTGGGTCGTTTTAACCCAGCAATTGGGTCGTTTTAACCCAGCAATTGGGTTGTTTTAACCCAGCAATTGAGTTGTTTTAACCCAGCAAATGGGTCGTTTTAACCCAGCAATTGAGTTGTTTTAACCCAGCAATTGAGTTGTTTTAACCCAGCGATTGAGTTGTTTTAACCCAGCGATTGAGTTGTTTTAACCCAGCAATTGAGTTGTTTTAACCCAGCGATTGAGTTGTTTTAACCCAGCGATTGAGTTGTTTTAAACCAGCGAATGGGTCGTTTTAACCCAGCAATTGAGTTGTTTTAACCCAGCGATTGAGTTGTTTTAACCCAGCGAATGGGTAGTTTTAACCCAGCGATTGGGTCGTTTTAACCCAGCGATTGGGTCGTTTTAACCCAGCGATTGGGTTGTTTTAACCCAGCAATTGAGTTGTTTTAACCCAGCAAATGGGTCGTTTTAACCCAGCAATTGAGTCGTTTTAACCCAGCAATTGAGTCGTTTTAACCCAGCGATTGAGTTGTTTTAACCCAGCCATTGAGTTGTTTTAACCCAGCGATTGAGTTGTTTTAACCCAGCGAGTGAGTTGTTTTAACCCAGCGAATGGGTCGTTTTAACCCAGCAATTGAGATGTTTTAACCCAGCGATTGAGTTGTTTTAACCCAGCGATTGAGTTGTTTTAACCCAGCGAATGGGTCGTTTTAACCCAGCGATTGGGTCGTTTTAACCCAGCGATTGGGTTGTTTTAACCCAGCGATTGGGTTGTTTTAACCCAGCGATTGGGTTGTTTTAACCCAGCAATTGGGTTGTTTTAACCCAGTGAATGGGTCGTTTTAACCCAGCAATTGGGTCGTTTTAACCCAGCAATTGGGTTGTTTTAACCCAGTGAATGGGTCGTTTTAACCCAGTGAATGGGTTGTTTTAACCCAGCATTTGGGTTGTTTTAACCCAGCAATTGAGTTGTTTTAACCCAGCGAATGGGTTGTTTTAACCCAGCGAATGGGTTGTTTTAACCCAGTGAATGGGTTGTTTTAACCCAGTGAATGGGTTGTTTTAACCCAGCAGTTGGGTTGTTTTAACCCAGCAATTGGGTTGTTTTAACCCAGCAATTGGGTTGTTTTAACCCAGTGAATGGGTTGTTTTAACCCAGCAGTTGGGTTGTTTTAACCCAGCAATTGGGTTGTTTTAACCCAGCAATTGGGTCGTTTTAACTCAGTGAATGGGTCGTTTTAACCCAGCGATTGAGTTGTTTTAACCCAGCGATTGAGTTGTTTTAAACCAGCGAATGGGTCGTTTTAACCCAGCGATTGAGTTGTTTTAACCCAGCGATTGAGTTGTTTTAACCCAGCGAATGGGTCGTTTTAACCCAGCAATTGAGTTGTTTTAACCCAGCGAATGGGTTGTTTTAACCCAGTGAATGGGTTGTTTTAACCCAGCAGTTGGGTTGTTTTAACCCAGCAATTGGGTTGTTTTAACCCAGCAATTGGGTTGTTTTAACCCAGCAATTGGGTCGTTTTAACTCAGTGAATGGGTCGTTTTAACCCAGCAATTGAGTTGTTTTAACCCAGCGATTGAGTTGTTTTAACCCAGCGAATGGGTCGTTTTAACCCAGCAATTGAGTTGTTTTAACCCAGCGAATGGGTCGTTTTAACCCAGCAATTGAGTTGTTTTAACCCAGCGAATGGGTCGTTTTAACCCAGCAATTGAGTTGTTTTAAACCAGCGAATGGGTCGTTTTAACCCAGCGATTGAGTTGTTTTAACCCAGCGAATGGGTCCATTTAACCCAGCAAATGGGTCGTTTTAACCCAGCATTTGGGTTGTTTTAACCCAGTGAATGGGTCGTTTTAACCCAGCATTTGGGTTGTTTTAACCCAGTGAATGGGTCGTTTTAACCCAGCAATTGGGTTGTTTTAACCCAGCATTTGGGTTGTTTTAACCCAGTGAATGGGTTGTTTTAACCCAGGGAATGGGTTGTTTTAACCCAGTGGTTGGGTTAAATGTTTGCTTAAAACAACCCAATTGCTGGGTTAAAACAACCCAAATGCTGGGTTAGTCCATTTTCAACCCAACTTGGGTTATTTTTAACCCAGCATTTTTTAGAGTGTTATTGAGTTTTATCAAATATAACTGTGCTTGAAATAACAGTTTTCCAGTTAAAGGTGCAGTGTGTAGTCTTTATGAGGATCTATTGACAGAGACGCAATATAATACACATAACTCTGTTTTCAAGACCGTAGCCGTTTCTATCTACACACTCCAGTGAAGCCGCCATTTTGTGCTGCCATGTTTCTATTCGCGAATGGGTCGTTTTAACCCAGCAATTGAGTTGTTTTAACCCAGCGAATGGGTTGTTTTAACCCAGTGAATGGGTTGTTTTAACCCAGCAGTTGGGTTGTTTTAACCCAGCAATTGGGTTGTTTTAACCCAGCAATTGGGTTGTTTTAACCCAGCAATTGGGTCGTTTTAACTCAGTGAATGGGTCGTTTTAACCCAGCAATTGAGTTGTTTTAACCCAGCGATTGAGTTGTTTTAACCCAGCGAATGGGTCGTTTTAACCCAGCAATTGAGTTGTTTTAACCCAGCGAATGGGTCGTTTTAACCCAGCAATTGAGTTGTTTTAACCCAGCGAATGGGTCGTTTTAACCCAGCAATTGAGTTGTTTTAAACCAGCGAATGGGTCGTTTTAACCCAGCGATTGAGTTGTTTTAACCCAGCGAATGGGTCCATTTAACCCAGCAAATGGGTCGTTTTAACCCAGCAATTGGGTTGTTTTAACCCAGCAATTGGGTTGTTTTAACCCAGTGAATGGGTTGTTTTAACCCAGCATTTGGGTTGTTTTAACCCAGTGAATGGGTCGTTTTAACCCAGCATTTGGGTTGTTTTAACCCAGTGAATGGGTCGTTTTAACCCAGCAATTGGGTTGTTTTAACCCAGCAATTGAGATGTTTTAACCCAGCGATTGAGTTGTTTTAACCCAGCGATTGAGTTGTTTTAACCCAGCGAATGGGTCGTTTTAACCCAGCGATTGGGTCGTTTTAACCCAGCGATTGGGTTGTTTTAACCCAGCGATTGGGTTGTTTTAACCCAGCGATTGGGTTGTTTTAACCCAGCAATTGGGTTGTTTTAACCCAGTGAATGGGTCGTTTTAACCCAGCAATTGGGTCGTTTTAACCCAGCAATTGGGTTGTTTTAACCCAGTGAATGGGTCGTTTTAACCCAGTGAATGGGTTGTTTTAACCCAGCATTTGGGTTGTTTTAACCCAGCAATTGAGTTGTTTTAACCCAGCGAATGGGTTGTTTTAACCCAGCGAATGGGTTGTTTTAACCCAGTGAATGGGTTGTTTAACCCAGTGAATGGGTTGTTTTAACCCAGCAGTTGGGTTGTTTTAACCCAGCAATTGGGTTGTTTTAACCCAGCAATTGGGTTGTTTTAACCCAGTGAATGGGTTGTTTTAACCCAGCAGTTGGGTTGTTTTAACCCAGCAATTGGGTTGTTTTAACCCAGCAATTGGGTCGTTTTAACTCAGTGAATGGGTCGTTTTAACCCAGCGATTGAGTTGTTTTAACCCAGCGATTGAGTTGTTTTAAACCAGCGAATGGGTCGTTTTAACCCAGCGATTGAGTTGTTTTAACCCAGCGATTGAGTTGTTTTAACCCAGCGAATGGGTCGTTTTAACCCAGCAATTGAGTTGTTTTAACCCAGCGAATGGGTTGTTTTAACCCAGTGAATGGGTTGTTTTAACCCAGCAGTTGGGTTGTTTTAACCCAGCAATTGGGTTGTTTTAACCCAGCAATTGGGTTGTTTTAACCCAGCAATTGGGTCGTTTTAACTCAGTGAATGGGTCGTTTTAACCCAGCAATTGAGTTGTTTTAACCCAGCGATTGAGTTGTTTTAACCCAGCGAATGGGTCGTTTTAACCCAGCAATTGAGTTGTTTTAACCCAGCGAATGGGTCGTTTTAACCCAGCAATTGAGTTGTTTTAACCCAGCGAATGGGTCGTTTTAACCCAGCAATTGAGTTGTTTTAAACCAGCGAATGGGTCGTTTTAACCCAGCGATTGAGTTGTTTTAACCCAGCGAATGGGTCCATTTAACCCAGCAAATGGGTCGTTTTAACCCAGCAATTGGGTTGTTTTAACCCAGCAATTGGGTTGTTTTAACCCAGTGAATGGGTTGTTTTAACCCAGCATTTGGGTTGTTTTAACCCAGTGAATGGGTCGTTTTAACCCAGCATTTGGGTTGTTTTAACCCAGTGAATGGGTCGTTTTAACCCAGCAATTGGGTTGTTTTAACCCAGCATTTGGGTTGTTTTAACCCAGTGAATGGGTTGTTTTAACCCAGGGAATGGGTTGTTTTAACCCAGTGGTTGGGTTAAATGTTTGCTTAAAACAACCCAATTGCTGGGTTAAAACAACCCAAATGCTGGGTTAGTCCATTTTCAACCCAACTTGGGTTATTTTTAACCCAGCATTTTTTAGAGTGTTATTGAGTTTTATCAAATATAACTGTGCTTGAAATAACAGTTTTCCAGTTAAAGGTGCAGTGTGTAGTCTTTATGAGGATCTATTGACAGAGACGCAATATAATACACATAACTCTGTTTTCAAGACCGTAGCCGTTTCTATCTACACACTCCAGTGAAGCCGCCATTTTGTGCTGCCATGTTTCTATTCGCGAATGGGTCGTTTTAACCCAGCAATTGAGATGTTTTAACCCAGCGATTGAGTTGTTTTAACCCAGCGATTGAGTTGTTTTAACCCAGCGAATGGGTCGTTTTAACCCAGCGATTGGGTCGTTTTAACCCAGCGATTGGGTTGTTTTAACCCAGCGATTGGGTTGTTTTAACCCAGCGATTGGGTTGTTTTAACCCAGCAATTGGGTTGTTTTAACCCAGTGAATGGGTCGTTTTAACCCAGCAATTGGGTCGTTTTAACCCAGCAATTGGGTTGTTTTAACCCAGTGAATGGGTCGTTTTAACCCAGTGAATGGGTTGTTTTAACCCAGCATTTGGGTTGTTTTAACCCAGCAATTGAGTTGTTTTAACCCAGCGAATGGGTTGTTTTAACCCAGCGAATGGGTTGTTTTAACCCAGTGAATGGGTTGTTTTAACCCAGTGAATGGGTTGTTTTAACCCAGCAGTTGGGTTGTTTTAACCCAGCAGTTGGGTTGTTTTAACCCAGCAATTGGGTTGTTTTAACCCAGCAATTGGGTTGTTTTAACCCAGTGAATGGGTTGTTTTAACCCAGCAGTTGGGTTGTTTTAACCCAGCAATTGGGTTGTTTTAACCCAGCAATTGGGTCGTTTTAACTCAGTGAATGGGTCGTTTTAACCCAGCGATTGAGTTGTTTTAACCCAGCGATTGAGTTGTTTTAAACCAGCGAATGGGTCGTTTTAACCCAGCAATTGAGTTGTTTTAACCCAGCGATTGAGTTGTTTTAACCCAGCGAATGGGTCGTTTTAACCCAGCAATTGAGTTGTTTTAACCCAGCGAATGGGTTGTTTTAACCCAGTGAATGGGTTGTTTTAACCCAGCAGTTGGGTTGTTTTAACCCAGCAATTGGGTTGTTTTAACCCAGCAATTGGGTTGTTTTAACCCAGCAATTGGGTCGTTTTAACTCAGTGAATGGGTCGTTTTAACCCAGCAATTGAGTTGTTTTAACCCAGCGATTGAGTTGTTTTAACCCAGCGAATGGGTCGTTTTAACCCAGCAATTGAGTTGTTTTAACCCAGCGAATGGGTCGTTTTAACCCAGCAATTGAGTTGTTTTAACCCAGCGAATGGGTCGTTTTAACCCAGCAATTGAGTTGTTTTAAACCAGCGAATGGGTCGTTTTAACCCAGCGATTGAGTTGTTTTAACCCAGCGAATGGGTCCATTTAACCCAGCAAATGGGTCGTTTTAACCCAGCAATTGGGTTGTTTTAACCCAGCAATTGGGTTGTTTTAACCCAGTGAATGGGTTGTTTTAACCCAGCATTTGGGTTGTTTTAACCCAGTGAATGGGTCGTTTTAACCCAGCATTTGGGTTGTTTTAACCCAGTGAATGGGTCGTTTTAACCCAGCAATTGGGTTGTTTTAACCCAGCATTTGGGTTGTTTTAACCCAGTGAATGGGTTGTTTTAACCCAGGGAATGGGTTGTTTTAACCCAGTGGTTGGGTTAAATGTTTGCTTAAAACAACCCAATTGCTGGGTTAAAACAACCCAAATGCTGGGTTAGTCCATTTTCAACCCAACTTGGGTTATTTTTAACCCAGCATTTTTTAGAGTGTTATTGAGTTTTATCAAATATAACTGTGCTTGAAATAACAGTTTTCCAGTTAAAGGTGCAGTGTGTAGTCTTTATGAGGATCTATTGACAGAGACGCAATATAATACACATAACTCTGTTTTCAAGACCGTAGCCGTTTCTATCTACACACTCCAGTGAAGCCGCCATTTTGTGCTGCCATGTTTCTATTAGTGTGTGTGTGTGGCTGGTTAACTTTATTGTCCCCAAGGGGAAGTTCTGCTGGGGCACAGTGCAGTGTTGCTTCATAAAAACATCACAAACAACATCACAAATCACAGAAAAATAAAAAAAGGATTATGTACAAGTGCTAAAGTGCTCCATTGCACTGACGTTTGTGTAAACTGCATAAACTAAGGTGCTAGTATGTTTACTGCGCATTGCTCTATAGCACCAGAATCATAAATAAAATGCTGAAGTGTTCACATATTTGTTGTACACAGCTCTATTTTACATCGTTCAGCAGCTTAATAGAGGCTGGCACAAATGATCATTTAGGCGATTCGTTTTACATTTTGGTACACGGAGCTTCTTCCTGATGGCAGGGTTTCATATTCAGGAAAGAGGGGATGTTGAGGATCTGATTTATTTAATTGTCTGATCATACAGGCTCTGTATAGGCTCAAAGTCTCTCCTCCCTATCATTTTCATGGCCGTTTTGTGCATGTTGGCAAGCATGTTTAGCTAGTTCAACTAGTATTTGTACATTTCCATGGTTACCACTACAAGTAAACATATTTCAACCATGTGTAAATAAAAATATGATCTAATAAGTTGCAATTAAGGCATATTTAAGGTTAAAATACCTTTCAAATATGATGTTAAGTGGTTATATTTACCCATTTTACCCTTAGTAATGTTAATAATTTAATACATTTAATAATAAAAATTATTTATATTAATAATTTAGAAGTATCGTATCGGTATTGATATCGGTTATACTGGCCTTGAAAGTATCGGTATCGTATCGAAAACAAAATAAGTGGTATCGCCCATCCCTAGTTTCTACAAACTTACTCAAAGCTACTCTCTGCTGTCTCAGATGATCACATCTCTGTCCTGTGTGGGCCACCGTAGCTTCTCTATGTGTTTCAATTCACAACCTCACCACAAGATGGTGCCTTTAGCGCTTACACACTGCACCTTTAAGAAGGAAAGTTTTATTATATAATTGGATGTGAGTGTGGATTGATTCACTCCTGAAACTGCATCAAAAACAGCATCTCAGATCGCCTCATTATTCACGTGTGTTCAGTTTCAAGGCCGACAGGGATTATGAGCTTCATAAAGATTACTCCATCACTGCAGGGGCACTGAAAGAGGGAAGTTGATTAAAAGTGACGCATCTTCCTATATGCAAAAGTACACTCTAAAAAATGCTGGGTTAAAAATAACCCAAGTTGGGTTGAAAATGGACTAACCCAGCGATTGGGTTGTTATAACCCAGCATTTGGGTTGTTTTAAGCAAACATTTAACCCAAATGCTGGGTTAAAACAACATAATCTTTGAGTTAAAACAACCCAATCTTTGAGTTAAAACAACCCAACCGCTGAGTTAAAACAACCCAATCGCTGGGTTAAAACAACATAATCTTTGAGTTAAAACAACATAATCTTTGAGTAAAAACAACCCAATCTTTGAGTTAAAACAACCCAACCGCTGGGTTAAAACCACCCAATCTTTGAGTTAAAACAACCCAATCTTTGAGTTAAAACCACCCAATCGCTGGGGTAAAACAACCCAATCTTTGAGTTAAAACAACCCAACCGCTGGGGTAAAACAACCCAATCTTTGAGTTAAAACAACCCAACCGCTGGGGTAAAACAACCCAATCTTTGAGTTAAAACCACCCAACCGCTGGGGTAAAACAACCCAATCTTTGAGTTAAAACCACCCAATCGCTGGGGTAAAACAACCCAATCTTTGAGTTAAAACAACCCAACCGCTGGGGTAAAACAACCCAATCTTTGAGTTAAAACAACCCAATCTTTGAGTTAAAACCACCCAATCGCTGGGGTAAAACAACCCAATCTTTGAGTTAAAACAACCCAACCGCTGGGGTAAAACAACCCAATCTTTGAGTTAAAACCACCCAACCGCTGGGGTAAAACAACCCAATCTTTGAGTTAAAACAACCCAACCGCTGAGTTAAAACAACCCAACCGCTGAGTTAAAACAACCCAATCTTTGAGTTAAAACAAACCAATCGCGGAGTTAAAACAACCCAATCGCGGAGTTAAAACAACCCAACCGCTGGGTTAAAACCACCCAATCTTTGAGTTAAAACAACCCAACCGCTGAGTTAAAACAACCCAACCGCTGAGTTAAAACAACCCAATCTTTGAGTTAAAACAACCCAATCGCGGAGTTAAAACAACCCAATCGCTGGGTTAAAACAACATAATCTTTGAGTTAAAACAACCCAATCTTTGAGTTAAAACCACCCAATCGCTGAGTTAAAACAACCCAACCGCTGGGGTAAAACAACCCAATCTTTGAGTTAAAACAACCCAACCGCTGAGTTAAAACAACCCAACCGCTGGGGTAAAACAACCCAATCTTTGAGTTAAAACAACCCAACCACTGGGGTAAAACAACCCAACCGCTGGTGTAAAACAACCCAATCTTTGAGTTAAAACAACCCAACCACTGGGGTAAAACAACCCAACCGCTGGGGTAAAACAACCCAACCACTGAGTTAAAACAACCCAACCGCTGAGTTAAAACAACCCAACCGCTGAGTTAAAACAACCCAACCGCTGGGGTAAAACAACCCAATCTTTGAGTTAAAATAACCCAACCACTGGGGTAAAACAACCCAACTGCTGGGATAAAACAACCCAACTTGGGTTATTTTTAACCCAGCATTTTTGAAAGTGTTGCGTTCTTCATCTGCCTCGCCCGTCCCTTATCCCGGATCTCTCCGATCATCTTTAATCAATCCCAATCTCGGCCACTGCATGGCTCCCGCCTGGATCCGGGAAGTGCTTTAAACACTCCGCGAGTTTACCGTACACACACTCCTCCCAAACATTCATCCACAGAAAGCTTTTCCTCGGAAGGGCATGCCGATCTTTTGTGCGTTCGAATGAATCCGAGGTTTTTGTGGGAGGAGGAGAAATCCTTCCATGTGTAAGAGGATTCTCAGCGCGCTGGGTTTCAGGGGATTTCTCCTCGCTAATCACATCCGTCCACGCCACGCTGGAGAAAGGGCTCAGGAGTCGACACATAAAGCTGCGCACGGGCTTCATAAGATCTGATTATACACCGATCACTGATTTCAGGGACTTTTCCTGAGCTTTGGGGGAAATTTGAAACGTCCCATGCCTTTCTCCTGAGGGAACAGACACTGCATGGGTGTAAACTGTAGCATATTCTGTTGGTCGTTCTTCCTTCCCACAATGCTTCATTCCTGGTTGTTTTCCCGCAGGCTTGCCGTCTTCCATTAGCGCTCGCTGTCATCCTCAACCTCAGGGAACGAGACCACACAACCTGATACACACACGAGAGACCAGTCTCTCTGCTCACCAAAGCTGCTTTATTTCATCAGATATACTGTGTAAAGCAGCTGCTTTCTATGTGAATATACACCGATCAGGCATAACATTATGACCATCAATGAGCCTCGGCCGCCCATGACCCTGTGGCCGGTTCTCCACTGGTCCTTCACTTTTGATAGAGACTGACCACTGCAGACCGGGAGTCGGGGGTCTCAGGTGTGTGAGTCTCAGGTGTGTGTCAGTCTCAGGTGTGTGTCGGTCTCAGGTGTGTGTCGGTCTCAGGTGTGTGTCGGTCTCAGGTGTGTGTGAGTCTCAGGTGTGTGTCGGTCTCAGGTGTGTGTCAGTCTCAGGTGTGTGTCGGTCTCAGGTGTGTGTCAGTCTCAGGTGTGTGTCGGTCTCAGGTGTGTGTCGGTCTCAGGTGTGTGTGAGTCTCAGGTGTGTGTCGGTCTCAGGTGTGTGTCAGTCTCAGGTGTGTGTCGGTCTCAGGTGTGCGTCGGTCTCAGGTGTGTGTGAGTCTCAGGTGTGTGTCGGTCTCAGGTGTGTGTCGGTCTCAGGTGTGTGTCGGTCTCAGGTGTGTGTCGGTCTCAGGTGTGTGTCGGTCTCAGGTGTGTGTCAGTCTCAGGTGTGTGTGAGTCTCAGGTGTGTGTCGGTCTCAGGTGTGTGTCGGTCTCAGGTGTGTGTCGGTCTCAGGTGTGTGTCAGTCTCAGGTGTGTGTCGGTCTCAGGTGTGTGTCGGTCTCAGGTGTGTGTCGGTCTCAGGTGTGTGTCGGTCTCAGGTGTGTGTCGGTCTCAGGTGTGTGTCGGTCTCAGGTGTGTGTCGGTCTCAGGTGTGTGTCGGTCTCAGGTGTGTGTCAGTCTC
>CM042243.1:690741-760741 GCA_023566225.1 Romanogobio albipinnatus | reverse complement strand
TCATGCTCGCACTTTTCATGCTCGCGCTCTTCATGCTCACGCTCTTCATGCTCACGCTCTTCATGCTCACACTCTTCATGCTCACACTCTTCATGCTCACGCTCTTCATGCTCGCACTCTTCGTGCTCGCCCTCTTCATGCTCGCACTCTTCATGCTCGCGCTCTTCATGCTCACACTCTTCATGCTCACACTCTTCATGCTCACACTCTTCATGCTCACACTCTTCATGCTCACACTCTTCATGCTCGCACTCTTCATGCTCACACTCTTCATGCTCACACTCTTCATACTCACACTCTTCATGCTCGCGCTCTTCGTGCTCGCGCTCTTCGTGCTCGCACTCTTCACGCTCATACTCTTCACGCTCACACTCTTCACGCTCATACTCTTCATGCTCACACTCTTCACGCTCACACTCTTCACGCTCATACTCTTCACGCTCACACTCTTCACGCTCATACTCTTCATGCTCACACTCTTCATGCTCATACTCTTCATGCTCACTCTCTTCATGCTCACGCTCTTCACGCTCACACTCTTCACGCTCATACTCTTCACGCTCACACTCTTCATGCTCACGCTCTTCATGCTCACGCTCTTCACGCTCACGCTCTTCACGCTCACGCTCTTCACGCTCACTCTCTTCACGCTCACGCTCTTCACGCTCACGCTCTTCACGCTCACGCTCTTCACGCTCACTCTCTTCACGCTCACGCTCTTCACGCTCACGCTCTTCACGCTCACGCTCTTCACGCTCACGCTCTTCACGCTCACGCTCTTCACGCTCACTCTCTTCACGCTCACGCTCTTCACGCTCACGCTCTTCACGCTCACTCTCTTCACGCTCACGCTCTTCACGCTCACTCTCTTCACGCTCACGCTCTTCACGCTCACGCTCTTCACGCTCACGCTCTTCATGCTCACTCTTCATGCTCACGCTCTTCACGCTCACGCTCTTCACGCTCACGCTCTTCACGCTCACTCTCTTCACGCTCACGCTCTTCACGCTCACGCTCTTCACGCTCACGCTCTTCACGCTCACGCTCTTCACGCTCACACTCTTCACGCTCACTCTCCTCATGCTCACACTCTTCATGCTCACTCTCTTCACGCTCACGCTCTTCACGCTCACACTCTTCACGCTCACGCTCTTCACGCTCACGCTCTTCACGCTCACACTCTTCACGCTCACTCTCTTCACGCTCACGCTCTTCACGCTCACGCTCTTCACGCTCACACTCTTCACGCTCACTCTCTTCATGCTCACTCTCTTCATGCTCACGCTCCTCATGCTCACGCTCTTCACGCTCACACTCTTCACGCTCACGCTCTTCACGCTCACACTCTTCACGCTCACACTCTTCACGCTCACTCTCTTCACGCTCACGCTCTTCACGCTCACGCTCTTCACGCTCACACTCTTCACGCTCACGCTCTTCACGCTCACGCTCTTCACGCTCACACTCTTCACGCTCACTCTCTTCATGCTCACTCTCTTCATGCTCACGCTCCTCATGCTCACGCTCTTCATGCTCACGCTCTTCAGTTGGCCAAGATTTCTAAAAATCCTTTCTTTCTATTGGTCTTGAGTAATATTCTAATTTTCTGAGATACTGAATTTGGGATTTTCCTTAGTTGTCTGATATAATCATCAAAATGAAAAGAAATAAACATTTAAAATATATCAGTCTGTGTGTAATGAATGAATATAATATACAAGTTTCACTTTTTGAATGGAATTAGTGAAATAAATCAACTTTATGATGATATTCTAATTATATGACCCGCACCTGTAAATGAGAAGAAGCCACAACAGCGTTTAGCATTTCTGTCTTGACTCATAACTTGTTAATACATTTGTGAGGCGTTTACACTCAGTCCCTGAACTAAACACGAGTTGTGAGGTGTTGTTCTGATGTGAGTGTGTCTCAGAGAGCACACATGAGGAACATCAGCCGGAGCGCTCATGCGGAGACTCGGCTCACTCTGGGCAGATTGAAAATATAATCGCTCTCAGAAATGTGTCTGGTGGATATATCTACAGCTGGAGGAGTGCGGATGAACAAATGGAGAGGAAACCAGACAGAGAGAGAGAGAGAGAGAGAGAGAGAGAGAGAGAGAGAGAGAGAGAGAGAGAGAGAGAGAGAGTGGACGCAGGGACTGAAGCGGCTCGACGACACCAGAGGTCACGGCCATGATGGAAAGAGGCGGATCACTGACAGCAGAAAAAACACTATGTGGACTAGCACACTACTCTTACTATTCTTTCTAGGGCACACATACTAAGTGTAGTGTGTTATGGTGCGTTCACACCGGACGCGATTCGCGCGAGTGATTTACATGTTAAGTCAATGCAGAGACGCGAAATGGCATTTTGCGGCGCGATTCGCGCGATTGAGGGGGTCTCGCCGGGTAAACGAGCGCGGAATGCCACTGATCGCCTGGATCTCACAACTCCGAAAACGCCAGATAAAATGCTCAAATAGGCACTCTTTTATAAAGTAACCACAGATTTGAGCTTTAAACAACTATATTATCGCCTGAAAAAGTCTTTAAACTACGTTTTGTCACATTAATAGTAGTATTTTTTACAAAAAGACGTCAAGTGACCGAGACGAGCTGGCTCATATAGGCTCATATAGGGCAGAAGCCCCTCACTTGACGCGAATTCACGTCTGTTGTGTAATTGTCACACGCGAATTTCACGCACGAATGAAGTGAGTAAACTCAAAATGTTCAAGTGTCCACCTTCGCGCGAATCGCGTCCGGTGTGAACGCCACATTAGTGTGCGATTCCAAATTCAGCAACTGAAGCGCAGCCAATGAACAGGCATGATGGGAATATGCCCCGCCCACTGTGATGACTATACGCCCATTTATTATACAAATATTTTATTTATTAAAGTATTGTTGTTTCATTGATTCTAATACAATTACAAGCATGATTACAACATTCAAAATCCAAAAATAAATCAAATGTGTTGTTGGATATTGCTTGATTAGTTTGATTGGCATCTGTGTTATCCAATTATTAATTTTAAAGCCATAATTTGCAGTTTTGTGTTTGGAAATATTAGAAAGGCAGCAACTATGTTTAAGCAAATTATGTTTAAATATAATAAATGTAGATAACATTTTATCTTATACTTTTTTTTTTTTTTAAACGCGCGGGATATGAGCTGTCAATCAGCCCTCGGGTAACGGCCGCACTATTCAAATCCAAGAAGCCCGGGAATCTCCAGCTCACTCTGGAACAGGTAAGCCGCGTTTTCTTGTGCAAATCAGATCTTTTTGTGTTGTTTTTGTGTGTGTGTAGCGTTTCTAGGTGATGTTGTGTGACTTGATAAAAGTTCACGTCTATTTTTGTGCTTGTGTTTAGTCAATGAGACATTAGTGATCTGATTCTTTCTACTAAGCTTTGTTGTGACTATAGTGATCGGGACTATTATGTTGACACTGGTCATGCTTTTCCCCACGACGTTTGGAAACATCCACACCGTCGCCAATCTTTTGTTGTGAACCAGTGATTCGGAGCCTATCAAACTGCCAAAGTCACGTGGTTTCAGTAAACGAGGCTTCGTGACGTCATACCGGTCTCGGCCGCTAGGGGGCGATGATCTCTGCGGTGTTGGGATGGGTCTGTTTTAAGTGTGTATGGAAAAGAGATGGCCTTTTACAGAGGACACTGGCACAGCAAGCAGGTTAAAATATTAAAAACCTCCAAACATAAAGATGAAAGTCCCCCCCCCCCCACACACACACACACACTGCGCTGTTGAATATATTCATAACTCCCTGGGATGATGATGAGCAGGTGCGGAGAACAGGCTCTCCATTATAAATGAGTGAGGAAAGGAATGAGTGAACGGAGATGGAGACAGAAGCACAAACACACTGGAGGACAGTTATAGAGCTATAGAACTACAAACACATTCATTAAACAAAGAAGAAACTAATTCGCTTGTAAAAAAAAATCAGAATCAGCCATGAAAAATCATCACTACCATTTAAATTTTTCTACAAAACGTGTTGTTTTTAAAAATAAATCTTTTTAAAAAGATTTTCGCTCGACATTAAGCCTTCTCGTGTGTTTATCCTTCAGACAGTCGGTCATTCACTTGTCCGAGGAAAACATGTGCTTGTCCAGAAAATAATAGGATTTTTGTGGTGTGTTGTAAGTGTAATTTATTCTGAAGCAATATCCTCATCAGTGTTCAGTCAGTGACTTATTTATATTTTAATCTTAATAAAGGGCATTTCCCCCCTAATCGTTTTAATTGATCAAATTGCAGCTGCAGCGCTGTAGTGTGTGTTACGATAATGAGGCTGCGCTTGTCATTTTGACTTTATTCTCGAAATATTTCGACTTTATTTTCAAAATATTTTTACTTTATTCTCAAAATATTTCGACTTTAATCTCGAAATATTTCGACTTTATTTTCAAAATATTTTGACTTTATTTTCAAAATATTTTGACTTTATTCTCAAAATATTTCGGCTTTATTCTCGAAATATTTCGACTTTATTTTCAAAATATTTTGACTTTATTCTCGAAATATTTCGACTTTAATCTCGAAATATTTTGACTTTATTCTCAAAATATTTCGACTTTATTCTCGAAATATTTCGACTTTATTCTCGAAATATTTCGACTTTATTTTCAAAATATTTCGACTTTATTCTCGAAATATTTCGACTTTATTCTCAAAATATTTCGACTTTATTCTCGAAATATTTCGACTTTATTTTCAAAATATTTTGACTTTATTCTCAAAATATTTTGGCTTTATTCTCGAAATATTTCGACTTTATTTTCGAAATATTTTGACTTTATTCTCAAAATATTTCGACTTTATTCTCAAAATATTTCGACTTTATTCTCAAAATATTTCGACTTTAATCTCTAAATATTTCGACTTTAATCTCTAAATATTTCGACTTTATTCTCAAAATATTTCGACTTTATTCTCAAAATATTTCGACTTTATTCTCAAAATATTTCGACTTTAATCTCTAAATATTTCGACTTTAATCTCTAAATATTTCGACTTTATTCTCAAAATATTTTGACTTTATTCTCGAAATATTTCGACTATTATTCTCTAAATATTTTGACTTTATTTTCGAAATATTTTGACTTTATTCTCAAAATATTTCGACTTTATTCTCAAAATATTTCGACTTTATTCTCAAAATATTTCGACTTTATTCTCAAAATATTTCGACTTTAATCTCTAAATATTTCGACTTTATTCTCGAAATATTTCGACTTTATTCTCAAAATATTTCGACTTTATTCTCAAAATATTTCGACTTTAATCTCTAAATATTTCGACTTTATTCTCAAAATATTTTGACTTTATTCTCAAAATATTTCGACTTTATTCTCAAAATATTTCGACTTTAATCTCTAAATATTTCGACTTTATTCTCAAAATATTTTGACTTTATTCTCGAAATATTTCGACTATTATTCTCTAAATATTTTGACTTTATTCTCAAAATATTTCGACTTTATTTTCAAAATATTTTTACTTTATTCTCAAAATATTTTGACTTTAATCGCGAAATATTTTTACTTTATTCTCGAAATATTTCGACTTTAATCTCGAAATATTTCGACTTTATTTTCGAAATATTTTGACTTTATTCTCGAAATATTTTGACTTTATTCTCTAAATATTTCGACTTTATTCTCTAAATATTTCGACTTTATTCTCAAAATATTTCGACTTTAT
Organism: Romanogobio albipinnatus; assembly: GCA_023566225.1. NCBI lineage: Eukaryota > Metazoa > Chordata > Actinopteri > Cypriniformes > Gobionidae > Romanogobio > Romanogobio albipinnatus. Next base: position 755,002 of record CM042243.1, on the reverse strand, counting down.
TCTCAAAATATTTCGACTTTAATCTCTAAATATTTCGACTTTATTCTCAAAATATTTCGACTTTATTCTCGAAATATTTCGACTTTATTTTCAAAATATTTCGACTTTATTCTCGAAATATTTCGACTTTATTCTCAAAATATTTCGACTTTATTCTCGAAATATTTCGACTTTATTTTCAAAATATTTTGACTTTATTCTCAAAATATTTCGACTTTATTTTCGAAATATTTTGACTTTATTCTCTAAATATTTCGACTATTATTCTCTAAATATTTTGACTTTATTCTCAAAATATTTCGACTTTATTTTCAAAATATTTTTACTTTATTCTCAAAATATTTCGACTTTATTCTCTAAATATTTCGACTTTATTCTCTAAATATTTCGACTTTATTTTCAAAATATTTTGACTTTATTCTCTAAATATTTTGACTTTATTTTCAAAATATTTTGACTTTATTCTCTAAATATTTCGACTTTATTCTCTAAATATTTCGACTATTATTCTCTAAATATTTCGACTTTATTCTCTAAATATTTCGACTTTATTTTCTAAATATTTCGACTTTATTCTCTAAATATTTTGACTTTATTCTCGAAATATTTCGACTTTATTCTCTAAATATTTCGACCTTATTCTCTAAATATTTTGACTTTATTCTCTAAATATTTTGACTTTATTCTCTAAATATTTTGACTTTTATTCTCGAAATATTTCGACTTTATTCTCGAAATATTTCGACTTTATTCTCTAAATATTTCGACTTTATTCTCTAAATTTTTTTACTTTATTCTCGAAATATTTCGACTTTATTCTCGAAATATTTCGACTTTATTCTCGAAATATTTCGACTATTATTCTCGAAATATTTCGACTTTATACTCTAAATATTTCGACTTTATTCTCTAAATTTTTTTACTTTATTCTCGAAATATTTCGACTTTATTCTCGAAATATTTCGACTTTATTCTCGAAATATTTTGACTATTATTCTCGAAATATTTCGACTTTATACTCTAAATATTTCGACTTTATTCTCGAAACGACTTGAACGAGAAGACTCGGGAGATGAACTAGTCTTTTCTGTTTCCGGTGACTGCATAGCCTTGCCTATGGGGCTGGGACGTGATGAACGAATGACTCAAACCTGAAGACTCGAGACTGGTGAACGAATCAATTCTGTTTCCGGACGCATGTATTGCATGAGGCTGTCCCGGCCCAGATCGGACATGATGACTGAACTAACGGCTCACACCCGAGAGCTGAACTAACCCTCCCAGGGAACAGACGTGTTTAAATGTGAAGTGACAAAGGAAAGCAGGATTTGCATTGGGAGATGAACGAACAGACTGCATACATAGCCTGAAGCAATTTAAGCAATTCATTAATAATTTATTTCTCAAAGTTTGGCCATGGCTGCATCAGCTTATAGTTTATTTGTTATTCCAAAAGTACTAAATGTGTTGACAAATGTAGCGTGTAACGTTTTAATTCGATTCTGCTGAAATGAACGAAATGACTTGAAAAAAGATTTGTTCATTTTGCAGTCAGTAAAATGATCCGAACTTCCCATCACTACGCCTCACATGACCGTTTCCGGAGCCCTATTTCCTGCGGAGGAATGAAGGGATGAGCGCAGTCTCCTGAAGAGGAAGCGTGTGACAGCTGGGACGAGCGCTCCGGGGCGGCGGCTCTGATTATGCCGTCTTTAGTCCAACTGTTGTTCCCGATCTGATCTGCGGAAATGAAAGATTTGCCATGTCACTTCTCTCTTTCTACTCCACTGCGCTCCAGCGAATCCCGAGAGACGAGAGAAGACACTCGTCCTTTACCCATCACATCAGAATGAGCACAAAGGAGAGCATCTGGTGCGGTTCATGTGTCATGTAGAACTGCTCGCTTGTGTAAAGGCGGATCCTCTCAAACATAAAGCGGCATATTTACGGTATATTAGGATAGCAGGCCCGGTTCCAGAATCAAATCACTGAGGCTGCTCTAGTAAAGTGAACCATAGCAGTGTACAGAGAGAAATGTATGATTATATGAAGTCATTTATCAATAATATTTCAAAAATATGTTGCTACAAATTGTCTATTAGTCTGCCTTTACATTGCTTTAATGCGTTACTAGTATTTTAAAATGTCATCTTCCTGGGAACCAGAAAAAAAGGTTTTTTTTTTTATTGTTTGTAGCTTTAAAAAAACTTGTTTTATTCCTATGTTATAGGCCACACTATATCCTCTGCTCTGTAGAGGACAGCAGAACCCCTTTATCGAGAAAATTAAAAGACATGAATAGACAAACTATGGGATTTTTTTGTCCTTCACCAAACAAATTGTATGCTTCAAGCTTTTTTTTAATCCAAACGTTGTATAAAGATGATTCTCAATGTTATGAAAGATACAGAATCATTTGATATACTTATGCAATATGTGTGTAAACATGGCCATACATGCCATTCCCAATCTATAGGCAATGCATCTATACACTGTATCTAATTTGCATATGAATGTGTTGTAATGTAAAAAAGACGTGTAATAATATTTTCATAAGAATATCCAGCCTTAAAACTGTGTATGTTGTCAGAGAAATTCGTTAAATAATGTCTCAGGAGGATATTTCTGTATCGTGCAGAGTGGCATTTATATTTATATAGCATAATAATAGTTTATTCAATGAATGACATCTCCCGCGGTCACGTGGTTCATGGAGCGCTCAATACTCCCAGCGCTGTGTCAATATAGGGCCCTATCAAATCTGTTTTATTTTTGCCCAAATTCCGTTTTAATTTTTGCTAATTCCCTTTTTTCCGTTTTCATTTTTGGGAACCATTTTTGGTGCCATATAGAACCTTTTTTAGAGTGTACGCCCCTGTTAATAAACACACACAAGAGAATATTACACTCTAAAAAAAAGGTTCTATATGGCACCAAAAATGGTTCTTGGCTCGTAATCATAGGGGAACCTTTTTTAGTGCTATATAGCACCAATTTTGTGCTTTGGTGGTTCTTCACTGGTTCTTCAGCGGTTCTTTGACTAAGGTGCTATATAGCACCGCTACCATATACAGAACATGCTAAGATATGGTGCTAAATAGCACCAAAAGTGGTTCCCCTATGATTACGACGAAGAACCATTTTTGGTGCCATATAGAACCTTTTTTTAGAGTGTAGCACCACTGAAGCACAACTGAAGCACCAAAATTGGTGCTATATAGCACTAAAAAAGGTTCCCCTATGATTACGAGCCAAGAACCATTTTTGGTGCCATATAGAACCTTTTTTAGAGTGTACGCCCCTGTTAATAAACACACACAAGAGAATATTACACTCTAAAAAAAAAGGTTCTATATGGCACCAAAAATGGTTCTTGGCTCGTAATCATAGGGGAACCTTTTTTAGTGCTATATAGCACCAATTTTGGTGCTTTGGTGGTTCTTCAGTGGTTCTTCACCGGTTCTTTGACTAAGGTGCTATATAGCACCGCTACCATATACAGAACATGTTAAGATATGGTGCTATATAGCACCAAAAGTGGTTCCCCTATGATTACGACGAAGAACCATTTTTGGTGCCATATAGAACCTTTTTTTTTTTTGAGTGTAGCACCACTGAAGAACCACTGAAGCACCAAAATTGGTGCTATATAACACTAATAAAGGTTCCCCTATGATTACGAGCCAAGAACCATTTTTGGTGCCATATAGAACCTTTTTTAGAGTGTACGCCCCTGTTAATAAGCACACACAAGAGAATATTACACTCTAAAAAAAAAAGGTTCTATATGGCACCAAAAATGGTTCTTGGCTCGTAATCATAGGGGAACCTTTTTTATGCTATATGCTATATAGCACCAATTTTGGTGCTTCAGTGGTTCTTCACCGGTTCTTTGACTAAGGTGCTATATAGCACCGCTACCATATACAGAATATGCTAAGATATGGTGCTATATAGCACCAAAAGTGGTTCCCCTATGATTACGACGAAGAACCATTTTTGGTGCCATATAGAACCTTTTTTTTTTTAGAGTGTAATGAATGCGAGCTCATATAATTTAACCCAAGACACGTTTAGAATAGTCCTTATGTACAGTAGGCTATACACATATGAACTGATACTGATTCAGGATCGAAATCCATACCGCCCCCAGCTGGCACTGTATTCATCTTTGGCACACACAAAGCAAGACGCCTCACTTGTCCTTCAGCACGATCTCATCTCAGTCCAGACCACAGACGAGACGTTTCCCTGTTTCTGATGCCCTCTGCTGGACTCCCTTCCTGCAATGACATCATCCGGACAGGACCTGTTGGGATGCAGAGCACATCCTGTCGGGATCGCCTTCCTCCTGTAAACGCTAGTCTGGTGAACACAGTATTCCAAGAAGGTTCGCATATGCATATTTTCCCAAAAATCATAAAATAATTACCCCAGATTTTCCTTGTGTTCTCAAACGTTTGGGGTGTTAATGTAAATATGCCCTTTAGCATTAGCTCAGTAGCGTTAGACGCAGTTTCTGTCAATTGCAAGTGTTTGTGAGAGATTCTGTGTCTGTACCTTGAGGTGGTGAAAGGCAATTTTAAGGCATGAAATCTGGCCTGAATAATAGGATTAAAGGTTTCAAAGCAGCCCCGCATTTACATATTCATAAGGAACATTGGATTATTCAAATTTCCTCAGTAAATCGGAAGTAATTTGTGACATGACAATTTGACTCTGACACTTTTATTAAGAGCGGTTTGTTCAGTGAGAGGCGAATTCTCCAGGAAACTCGGGAGGAGACGGGAGAACCGGCGCTTTACACACACAGATGGCGCTCTTCTCCTGCATCATCATCATCATCATCATCATCATCATCATCATCATCAGGTGAAGGTCCTTCATAAGGCACAGAGAAACTGTCAATAACTGAGTGGGCCATATTTGATCACGTTTGAAGATGCATTGTGTTGACAACCTTCCAGCCAAATTCTCATTACCATAACACAACATAAATAAACCCATTGACTGCAGCAACACAGTCATGAAAACCATATTTATATTTATGCTTTTATCCAAAGCGACTTACAGTGCCTTATTACAGGGACAATCCCCCTGGAGCAACATGGAGTAAACATTGCTCAAGGACACACTGGTGGTGACCGCTGGGATTGAACCAGCAACCTTCTGCATATCAGTTCTATGGTTTAAACCACTGGACCACCATCTCACAATCATCAGCCATTCTCAGGGCCGGCCTTGACCAATTTGCTGCCCTAGACAAGATTTGACCTGCTGGCCTTGTATGAAGGTTTAGCTCTACATGTTTTCAGTCTAAGTTGCGGAAACACTGGCACTGTTTTATTTTTTTAATGCATTGATGTTTTTTAATTTTTATTGTTTTATATGATGTCCAGTCCTTTCTACCCCGTCATTATGTTCATGATATTATTATTATTTAATTTTTTTAAAAGGCTGATGATAGTTAAACTATACAAAAATAGCACCTACGCCACATTACAGCCTAAACACAAATAACAAGAGTGCATCTGCATTCATGCACAAACTATTGAGAACTAGCAAAAGTGTTTGTTTTCCAGTAGATGCAGCAAACCTCCACTAATATGCACATTCATGTTTTCACCACTGAGAAATTTAGATATTTAATGTGAAATTTACATAAAATGTTGCTATTTTAAATAAACCTGTATATAAATATCATTACTAATTTGGGCAAATACATTTTAAAATGTCCATATGTGCCCTTAAAACTGCACAACTGTAGAGTAAACACATTAGGCTATTAAAAAAGTGATATTACATGCGTTTAAAAAAACAGATTTGATTCTTTTTGACAAAATCCACTGGAGAACCCAGAACAGCTGCTGGCATATAGTTTAAGGTCAAACTGGAATTAATTAGCGTACTTTAGTATTTTACTACTATGCAAATAAATAAACTGTTCATTCATTACAGCACTTTACCTCTGTCTTTACACTGCAATGCTCTTCTTATTCAGTCATTTGTTCTTGTGTCCAGTCCAAACATCAAAAAATTCTTAAATCAAGATGTATTTACTAGTAAAATGACATTAGATAATATTTTCCTTGTTTTCTGGGGGAAAAAATCCAAATGAAGTGAGTTTTAGCTTAAAACTAGCACAATTATCTGCCAAATGTGGTGAGAAAAATGATCTTATTTCTGTTTGGGATAGAAACAAGAAACAAGATTTCAATCAGAAACAAGATTATTTTTCTCACCCCATTGGCCGATCATTGAGCTTGTTTTAAGCATAAACTCACTTAAGAAAAAATATAATTTTATTTATATAGTAAATGCATCTTGGTTTAAGAATGTTTAGATATTTAGACGAGAAACAAGACAGAAACACTAAATAAGAAGAGCATGTGTGCAGTGTTTCCCTTCTCTTGCCTGCATCAGAGCTTCTGTTTTTATGACACAATAATTCGGCCATCCGTCATAAATGATCAGGCACTTTCCCCGTGTCTACACCTGGAGCGAGCGGACAAGCGCCCTAAACAATGAAAGCAATCCTGTCTATATCAGATGCGTATTAGAGAGGCGGCGCGACACAACAAATCCCCAACGCTAAACTGATCACGCGTTATATTTCTGACGCACTTCAAGCTCGGCGGGGAGATTGACGAGGCGGAGCGGGAAGATGCGGGGACTTAGTGAAGTTTTTTTGCGCTTTATTTGGTAATATTTCAAATTAATATGAATAAAATAGTATCAGTAATACATTTTGGTGCCCCTATGGATGAGTGGAGCCCCAGCATTTGCCTATTCCACCTATGCCACGGGCGGCCCTGACCATTCTTCCTCAGTGTTTCTGTCTCAAACATCAGGACACATTTCCTGCAGATGTAATAAAATCATCAAAATGAAGTGAGTTTGAGCTTAAAACAAGAGCAAACATCTGCCAGTAAACTGGGAAAACGGGATTATTTCCCTGTTTGTGCTGGAAAGTATCGCCAGGCTTTTAACCAAGACTTTTTATCTTGTATTTTATTATCTTAATTGTTGGTGATTTTTAATATTCACATTTGTAAATGAGTTCTCAGACCTCATTTAATTTGATCCAGAATGTCTCAGGACATACTTTGGACCTTTGGTTTGTCAATGCGGCTTTTTTTGTGATTGTTGCGGCAAAAATCCTTGATTATGCGGCTTGTTTTCTTAAAAAATGCGAGGGAAAATGCGGGATATTTATGTAATTTTATGCAATGAAATTGCAGGAACTTGCAAAAACTGCGGTTTGATGAAAAAGAGAAAAAAAGCACCACATCACAGAAAGTGCTGGAATATTTAAGTTCTCATCTTGTTTTATTGAAGACCTTAATAAACACACGGCTCAAATTTACACAACATTGAGTCAAACAAGTTCTGTAGCTTTACAAAAGGAATATGCTACAACTTCTGAAGAAATGAAGAAATAACTTCCTGTTTTACAGAGCTAGCTTTACAAAACACACATTTGAGTGCTTCCAGTGCACAAAGTGCAATCTCTTAAAGGGTTAGTTCACCCAAAAATGTAAATTCTGTCATTAATGACGTCCCCTCATGTCTCTGGACACCCGTCAGACTCCGCTCATCTCTAAATAACGACTCATATAGTGATGACCGATGTCAAAACACAGCATCATGATGCTATGAATCAGTGAGTCGACTCGTGATTCGGATCGCGTGTCAAACTGCTGAAATACGAGACTTTGGCGATCCGAACCACTGAATCGAGTCACTGATTCATAACACTCCAAACCGCTGAATTGACTCACTGATTCATAACGCTCTGAACCGCTGAATCGACTCATTGATTCATAACGCACCAAACCGCTGAATCGACTCACTGATTCATAACGCTCCAAACCGCTGAATCGACTCACTGATTCATAACACTCCAAACCGCTGAATCGACTCACTGATTCATAACACTCCAAACCGCTGAATTGACTCACTGATTCATAACGCTTCAAACCGCTGAATCGACTCATTGATTCATAACGCACCAAACCGCTGAATCGACTCACTGATTCATAACGCTCCAAACCGCTGAATCGACTCACTGATTCATAACACTCCAAACCACTGAATCGACTCACTGATTCATAACACTCCAAACCGCTGAATCGACTCATTGATTCATAACACTCCAAACCGCTGAATTGACTCATTGATTCATAACGCTCCAAACCGCTGAATCGACTAATTGATTCATAACGCTCAACACCGCTGAATCGACTCACTGATTCATAACGCTCTGAACCGCTGAATCGACTCACTGATTCATAACGCTCTGAACCGCTGAATCGACTCACTGATTCATAACGCTCAACACCGCTGAATCGACTCACTGATTCATAACGCTCAACACCGCTGAATCGACTCACTGATTCATAACGCTCTGAACCACTGAATCGACTCACTGATTCATAACGCTCAACACCGCTGAATCGACTCACTGATTCATAACGCTCAACACCGCTGAATCGACTCACTGATTCATAACGCTCTGAACCGCTGAATCGACTCACTGATTCATAACGCTTCAAACCGCTGAATCGACTCACTGATTCATAACGCTCCAAACAGCTGAATCGACTCATTGATTCATAACGCTCCAAACCGCTGAATCGACTCACTGATTCATAACGCTCCAAACCGCTGAATCGACTCACTGATTCATAACGCTCCAAACAGCTGAATCGACTCATTGATTCATAACGCTCCAAACCGCTGAATCGACTCACTGATTCATAACGCTCCAAACCGCTGAATCGACTCACTGATTCATAACGCTCCAAACCGCTGAATCAACTCACTGATTCATAACGCTTCAAACCGCTGAATCGACTCACTGATTCATAACGCTTCAAACCGCTGAATCGACTCACTGATTCATAACGCTCCAAACCGCTGAATCGACTCACTGATTCATAACGCTCTGAACCACTGAATCGACTCACTGATTCATAACGCTCAACACCGCTGAATCGACTCACTGATTCATAACGCTCTGAACCACTGAATCGACTCACTGATTCATAACGCTCAACACCGCTGAATCGACTCACTGATTCATAACGCTCTGAACCGCTGAATCGACTCACTGATTCATAACGCTCTGAACCACTGAATCGACTCACTGATTCATAACGCTCCAAACCGCTGAATCGACTCACTGATTCATAACGCTTCAAACCGCTGAATCGACTCACTGATTCATAACGCTTCAAACCGCTGAATCGACTCATTGATTCATAACGCTCTAAACCGCTGAATCGACTCACTGATTCATAACGCTCTGAACCACTGAATCGACTCACTGATTCATAACGCTCTGAACCACTGAATCGACTCACTGATTCATAACGCTTCAAACCGCTGAATCGACTCACTGATTCATAACGCTTCAAACCGCTGAATCGACTCATTGATTCATAACGCTCTAAACCGCTGAATCGACTCACTGACTCATAACGCTCTGAACCACTGAATCGACTCACTGATTCATAACGCTCTGATTCATAACGCTCTGAACCACTGAATCGACTCACTGATTCATAACGCTCTGAACCGCTGAATCGACTCACTGATTCATAACGCTCTGAACCGCTGAATCGACTCGCTGATTCATAACGCTCTGAACCGCTGAATCGACTCACTGATTCATAACGCTCTGAACCGCTGAATCGACTCACTGATTCATAACGCTCTGAACCGCTGAATCGACTCACTGACTCATAACGCTCTGAACCGCTGAATCGACTCACTGATTCATAACGCTCTGAACCACTGAATCGACTCACTGACTCATAACGCTCTGAACCGCTGAATCGACTCACTGATTCATAACGCTCTGAACCACTGAATCGACTCACTGACTCATAACGCTCTGAACCACTGAATCGACTCACTGACTCATAACGCTCTGAACCGCTGAATCGACTCACTGATTCATAACGCTCTGAACCGCTGAATCGACTCACTGATTCATAACGCTCTGAACCACTGAATCGACTCACTGATTCATATTCAATTTCATCGCATTTTTTAAGAAAACGCAACAATCACAAAAAGCCGCATTCTTCTGGAAGGACTGGTTTCTGCCCAATATAATAGTTCTTCAGCTCTTTTATGGTGGGTCTGAAGCAGCTCGAGCTCCTCTGAGAGACGGATGACTGATATGTTAATGTGTGTGTGAAGGAGAACAGGAATGGATGGTGTGTGTCCGGTCGGAGCTGATGTGGGAAACACAGAGCCTGGGGAGACTCAAACGTCCCCGTGTGAAAAGTCTCTTTTGATCCTGCGCTCTAAACACTGAACACACACTGAGAGCAGAGCTCTGGCCGAGAGCCGATCACAGCAGTGTGTGTGTCATTCAAGAGTGTCCTCATAGACTAATTCATTCAGCATTAAACAACGAAAGACATATGTCATGCATTTCATTACTGTAATTGGTCTTTGCCTAGCAAATGTTTCTCCCTCGCTGACAGAGACAGGCCAGAGATCTCACACTCTGACAGGAGGAACACATCCCATAATCCCGTCCGACTCCGTCCACTCTCAAACTTCGAACAAGAGCTGAAGTGTATCCTTCAGATGATTCCTGAGCCTCTCGTCTGGCTCTGATAGTGGGGCTGTAGTGGCGGCTCAGAGCCTGAGGGGGCGCTGGAGTGCGCAGGCTCACACACACACACACACACACACTCATGATCCGTCATGCCAGTGTTACTGGACGGTGTTTATACTGTAATGTTGTGTACGGGTGTATGAACTCATATCTGATCTCGTCTGAATCTGAATGAGCTTCTTTATGAACTGAGGTGTGTGTTTATTTATTTTACGCTTTCATTATTTCTGTTATTTCCAGAAATGTGATGTTTTCAGACACTGCACTTTGCAAGACTGGTGTGAGTGTGTGTGTGTGTGTGTGTGTGTGTGTATGTGTGAGAGAGAGAGTGTGTATGTGAGTGTGTGTGTGTGTGTGTGTGAGAGAGAGAGAGAGTGTGTATGTGAGTGTGTGTGTGTGTGTGTGTGTGTGTGTGTGTGTGTGTGTGTGTGTGTGTGTAAGGTCTCGCTGATGTATAAAACAATGTGTCATCCACCCAGCCTTCATCTAATGCTACGCCACCTCAGAGTCCAAACGTGTGTGTGTGTGTGTGTGTGTGTGTGTGTGTGTTTCAGTGGCCATGTGTTGCTCCTGACAGCATCTGCACACACAACATGCGTTCAGACACAAAATGCCCTCGTGTTTGGTTTGTTGTGACGAGGCTTATGCCAGTCTGAGACCCAAACACTGCAGAGCAAATGGGTGTGTGTGTGTGTGTGTCTGTCTGTCTGCAGAGCTGAAGGTGTGAATACACACACTGATGGCAAGTCTCACACCCCTACAGCTGCTCCAGGACTCACACACACTCTCACACACACACACATACACACACACACCCATTTGCTCTGCAGCGTTTGGGTCTCAGACTGGCATAAGCCTCGTCACAACAAACCAAACACGAGGGCATTTTGTGTCTGAACGCGTGTTAGTTTTGAACTGGCCTGTCGGCCCATAATGCAACACTTGCCAAGAAACGACTTAATTCATAACACCAAACAAAACTTATACCAAAGAATCAAGAACAATATTTATTTTGGTCAGAAAGGACTTTGTGTAATGATTGATAAATGCCGTGATCTCTTATATTCCTCAGTTAAAGATGTTTGTACACACTTTCAAACAAGGGGAAATGACATAAAGTGAGTTTCCTCTCTGGATGATAGCGATGCTCATGACACACACACACACACACACACACACACACACACACACACACACACACACACACACACACACACACACACACACACACACACACACACACACACACACACACACAGCTCTAAACCGGCCGGACGACTCATTCACATTTGCCTCAGCGAGAAACAAGGCCATTCGATCTCTAGCAAACCTTTTTATGGCTGTGATAGAGGGTGCAAAAGAAACTGTAAATTAGTTTGGAAAATATTAATAAATTGATTGGAAAAGGCCTAGAACTGTCACCCCCCCCCCCCCCCCCTCCCTTTGAGAATACACATGAAACTGCACTATCCACACGTAAAGGGCTGTAACTCAAGAGTGCTTTGGAATATAGCGCACGGGCGTCGGAAGCAAAACAAATGTGGGTGGGTCCTCAGAATTTGTTTACTGGAGTAGATGCCAATAAGTACAAATATACCACTTTGCTTGCTAAGCGTATAGTTCGGAAAGACAATATTATGGGAATCGCCGAATCATTGAGAGTGGGGTAAGATGCACGGCGTCTAGTTTTGACACAAATCGACCCGCGGTTGGAGTCCGGCTTTCGCCGAGCTCAATCTTCTCTCTTTTCCCATCACATATCAGATCGGAAAGGCATTTATTTTCAATAAAAATGACGAAAATATTAGAAAAGTGGAAATAAAGCGTCTAACGTGTGTTTAATAATAAGTGTTTATCGATTAGGGGAAGGTAATCAGATGTGCTGAATGTTAGAGACGATAAAAGTGAGTGGGTCGACACCCATGATATAGAGCTATAGAGTTTGGTCTCGTTTTAAAGCAGACACTCTGCAGATTATTGCTGAAGTGAAAACAATTCAAAATATGAAAGTATGAAAGAGTTATGGAAGTTTAAATTTACTGTAAATAAAAAATACTGTACTAAATATTTTTTATTATATATAAAATATAGATTTTACAAAAATGTTTTACTCTAAAACTATTATAAGATCAAAGCCATATGTCTAACCAAGTTGTGTTCCAAATTTGAAGTTGATATCACAAAATTAAAGTCCCCATGAGATGTTGTTTAGGGCGCTGTACCAAACACAGCCACCGGGTGTCATTCAAATTCCATTGATTGTTTTTTTGATGCATTTTTCTGTCCAAATATCACTTCTATCACAAAACAGTCACCAAATATGGACCCTTGAGACTCAGACCGTTCCGATGATATGTGTTTTGTCAAGATTGGAAAAGATTTTGATTATAAAGTGGTTAAAATAATTGTTGTAATATGAAACATGACCCCGCCCACTAGGGGGAGGAGCCCGCTAGAATAAATTAGAGTGCCGTTTCCATGGTAACACAATGTCCGATTTCAAAACGGGTTTCACAGGATGAATTTTGAGTTTGTAAGCTTTCAAATGAAACCTAATTTATGATAATTACTCAAATATATGATACGAAAAAAAGGCGATCAAAAGAAGAGTGCCAGGTGTCCCGCAGGCGGGACGGTGACAGTTATTAAATTCAATAAGCAAGTTGTCCTTTGTAACTAGATTAAAAGAATATTTTCCTTCTAACACTCAAACTTTCTGTAATGATGGACCTGTAACTAATGACACGGATGGTAACGTCCTCAGTCTGGAGCAAAGCTGGATAAAAGGAATCGGAGAATATAATCTCTAAGGCAAGGGATGAATTTGGATTTGATACTCACTTTCTGAAGCGTTTTTATGCCTCACTCATGTAATTAATGAATCAATATCACAGGCAGTTCCACTGAAATGGGCAAAAGTAAGACCCTTCTAATTATAGGCCTATTCGCATTTGACCTGTTATTTCAAAAATGGGTGGCCAAATTAATATCCTCCTGGGACCCAGAAAAAGCAAGTTTTGAATGTAGTATTGTTCATGTCATTACACTGTTTAGAGCAAAAGAAACAAATGGAGAAAAACAACATGATATTGTATTCATATGTGCTCTGTAGAGACTCCAGGACTCGTTTGTTTAAAGAATAAAATGACATGAAATTGCATGTGTAGGCAAAAACAATGGGAGTTATTTTGAATTCACGAGACATTTTTAGCTTTCAGGATTTGTTTAACCAAACTTTGTTTAAAGATGATTCTGAACGATGACAGATATAACGGAATGCATTGATATGCCATTTTACTTTATGCAATATGTGGGTAAGATGGCCATACTTGGATTTTCCCATCCAATACACTGCATCTAATTTGCATATTAATGTGTTCTTGGTGCAACATGTCATGAAAACATAATAATGGGAGGAATAACTGGCAACATTTTCATAATAATATCTAATATTTCATAGGAATATTGATATGTAATGAAATCAATAATCCTGATTTAGTCCTGGCGTCTCTACAGTGGACGTTTATGAAATCAATGCCCTGTTCTGGAACACAAAGGCAGATTTTGATTAGAAACCCCAGAACATTTTCCTGAGATGTTGATTTATAACAAACAATTTGAAAATTGATCCGATTTAATTGATGTTTCCAGAAGAATGCTAAACATGAATGAGGTTGTTGTTGTCCTGGAGAAACCTCACACATGTGGTGTCTCTGAAGCCCTGAATGTGCTCTTCACAGGACATCCAGACTGAGACATGGGACGTGTGTGAGCTCAGAGACATTCACTCAAATATAACAGTGGACAAAAGTCTATTCACCCAATGCAATTTGGCTTCCGGTCTCGCCATTCAACTGAAACGGCTGTCTGTGTTTTTATTGAAAAGGTTAAATTTGATCTGGATAGAAACTGTTTTTATAGATGGCACAGTGAACCACCTCAAACTTCTTACCAGACTTTCTGCTTTTAACTTTACTGATCTCACAGTTAAAGGGATACAGTCTTACTTAACAGATAGAAAGCAGTGTGTGCAGGCGTGTAATCGCCATACCTGGGTTATTCAGGAGGTGTCCCCCAAGGGTCAGTTTTGGGCCCACTACTGTTCTCGCTTTATGTAAATGAATTACCTAATGTATGCAAAAATGTAGACACTATTATGTACGCTGATGATACAGTCAGGGCCGTTTTTAGGCATAGGCGAACCGGGCGGTCGCCATCAGCTGAAGGGGCGCCAATGAACGCATATCAGGGGTGTGTGTAAAGGGTGTCAAGGCCAGCCTGAAATATGATTGCCGCCCCCACTGGTTCCCCTAACACTATTGGATCAGAGGACTGTCAATCACTGTCTGAATGTTGCATGTAAAGTTTGCATTTGGTCAAAGCTTTGGCAAGGTAACACTTTTTTAACCACACAATAAAGCTTAATTCAAAGGCCAATTAAAAAAACAGGTTCACTAAAAAGTGCACAGATCTGTATTTTGTTAGGGCCGTATTTGTGGCAGTGGAGAAATCACGCTGTGAAATGGGCAGATGGTGTAATATTGCTCGGTGTGTGTTATAGAGGCAAGATGTAGGCTAACCACACTCACTTTAGCATTTCAGGATATCATTATATTTAGACTCTTCTTCTCTTACTTGCACCTCCTAAAGGTGTGTGTTTTTGCGCTAATGCATTGTTAAAGGATGAGTGTGTAATTGTCCCATATAAAACTTCAACGGCCAATTTAAAAATAGTATAATAAAATGTGCTAATTCACAATATTTGTTATCCTTTATTAAACCGCTTTGTCGAATGTAATGCATCTTTACGGGGGTGTTGAAAGCTGAATCAGTTCTAATAGTGTCCGGGCAGCGTTGTGTTATTAAAGGGGAAGCTCAAGCGTCAATGAGAAACAAAGACCGCACTGAATCAATATATATTCTTCTTACTTTCATGTGACTGGAACAGCTTTTATACGCAGTTTCTAAATTGTTAATAAGGATTACAGTTCCAAAATGGTATGTATTTATTTGTTAATAAGGATTAAAATACATACCATGTTGCTTTTTGAGATTTGGCTGGGGGTGCCAATAAGGAATTCGCCTAGGGCGTCACAATGGCTAGAAACGGCCCTGGATACAGTAATCTTTACATATGCAAAAAATCCATGAGAACTGGTTCATTGGTTCTTGTCTTTGTTATAAAAACTGTAGCCATGTTCTTCTCTCAAACCAACAACACCATTAGCTCCAGCAAGGGCCTACCGGGGAGGACAAGAACTGCTAAATGTATTTAAATACCTCGGGGTCTAAAACTGTCCTTTCAAAAGCATGCCCGCTGGTCATTCGCTGGCTCTTCTGTTATTAGAGCTGTTGATCATGCTACAAAAGAGCATTCAAGTTTTGGATAAGAAGCCTTTTTCTTACTTTTAAAACACAATTGAAGCGGTGTTGAGCGAGACCCAATCATGCGATCGTATGTGAACTGTATTATAATTAGTTCAGTGTGTAAGATGGGCCACTGCAACGTCCATATTTCACTATCACTTCTCTTTCTCTCTTAGACTCGGTGCAGATCAACTGTACATTATTTCTTTCTCTTTCTCTAATTAACTTAGGCTGTTCTATTGTGTATTTTATTATTGACTGTTGTATTAGTGTGTCTGTCTTTGTCTTATTGTGTTATATGCCTTTTCTTTTCTTTCTTTTATAACATCTGCATCATAGGATATAATCTGGCATATTTACATTTGCCTTAATGTTCATTAATATGCATTGTTCCCCCTTTCTTAAAAATAAAATGAACAAAAAAAAGTCTAAAACAAGCACACACACACACACACACACACACACACACACACACACACACACACACACACACACACACACACACACACACACACACACACACACACACACGCACACACACACACGCACACACACACACTCTCACACACACACTCTCACACACACACACACACACACACACACACACACACACACACACACACACACACACACACACACACACACACACACACACACACGCACACACACACACTCTCACACACACACTCTCACACACACACACACACACACACACACACACACACACACACACTGCAAAAACTACTTTTCTTACTTAGTATTTTTGTTTTCAGCCCAAATCTTACATTAGAAGCATTTACTAGACAAGCAAACGTTTTTGTCTTGTTTTGGGGGAAAATAACTCAAAATTAAGGGAGTTTTTGCTTCAAATAAGCAAAATAATCTTCCAATTGGGAAGATAAATAGTCTTGTTTTCTGTTTGAATTAAGATTATTTTGCTTATTTTGTAAATGCCCATTTGCTCTGCAGTGTTTGGGTCTCAGACTGGCATAAGCCTCGTCACAACAAACCAAACACGAGGGCATTTTGTGTCTGAACGCATGTTGTGTGTGCAGATGCTGTCAGGAGCAACACATGGCCACTGAAACACACACACACACACACACACACACACACACGTTTGGACTCTGAGGTGGCGTAGCATTAGATGAAGGCTGGGTGGATGACACATTGTTTTATACATCAGCGAGACCTTACACACACACACACACACACACACACACACACACACACACACACACAGTGTCTTGATTACAGTTAAAGATCTCCAGATGGCCGGGCTCGTTGGCTCTCAGTAATGCTCTTGTGCTCAAACACGTCTTCATCAAGCTGTGATCTTCCTCTAATCACGTCTTACTGGCAAACAGCATCAGCTGATCCGCAGAACCAGCGCTGTCTGAGACACCACAACCACACACTAACCATTAGGCTAATGAGTCTGAGATCTGGACACACACACACACACACACACACACACACACATTTCAGTCCGGCTCGCTGTCTGAGCTCTGGACACACACACACACACACACACACACACACTGATCCCGAGTTAGTTTGGTTGAACTCAACAGATGCGTCTGAGATCAGGAGCTTCAGAGGAACTTTATAAGCCTCTTTGCTGCTGAAGCTGGTGTGTGTGTGTGTGTGTGTGTGTGTGTGTGTGTGTGTGTGTGTGTGTGTGTGTGTGTGTGTGTGTGTGTGTGTGTGTGTGTAACTGTGGCTCTGAGTCCAGGATTTAGACACCCAGCGTCCCTGAGGTGTGAAGATCTGAGTCTGGAGTCGCCATCATGAGGGAGGGGTGGACGGATAGAGAGATAGAGAGAGATCACACACACACACACACACACACACACACACACACACACACACACACACGTGTGTATCTGCAGGGTAAATTGGTCAAATGGCTGCATCTGTTTCCTCTGAGGGTCGGTCACTCCTCACACCTCACAGCACAAATGGCCGAGTGAAGGGTCACACCTCTGACCAACACACACTCATCACCTTCATCTGAGAACACACACCCTGACTGCGTTACATGAGTGTGTGTGTGTGTGTGTGTGTGTGTGTGTGTGTGTGTGTGTGTGTGTGTGTGTGTGTGTGTGTGTGTGTGTGTGTGTGTGTGTGTGTGTGTGTGTGTGTGTGTGTGCTTGCCTGCTTGGCGTCATTCAACAGGAACTAAACACAACTTCGAAAACATTGCAAAAAATATAATGCCAAGATGTCCAGCAGTGTCCAGCAGTGTCCAGTGATGTCCAGCAGTGTCCAGTGATGTCCAGCAGTGTCCAGTGATGTCCAGTAGTGTCCAGTGATGTCCAGTGATGTCCAGTAGTGTCCAGTGATGTCCAGTAGTGTCCAGTGATGTCCAGTGATGTCCAGTAGTGTCCAGTGATGTCCAGTAGTGTCCAGTGATGTCCAGTGATGTCCAGTAGTGTCCAGTGATGTCCAGTAGTGTCCAGTGATGTCCAGTAGTGTCCAGTGATGTCCAGTGATGTCCAGTAGTGTCCAGTGATGTCCAGTAGTGTCCAGTGATGTCCAGTGATGTCCAGTAGTGTCCAGTGATGTCCAGTAGTGTCCAGTGATGTCCAGTGATGTCCAGTGATGTCCAGTAGTGTCCAGTGATATCTAGTGATGTCCAGTAGTGTCCAGTGATGTCCAGTGATGTCCAGTAGTGCCCAGTGATGTCCAGTAGTGTCCAGTAGTGTTCAGTGATGTCCAGTGATGTCCAGTGATGTCCAGTAGTGTCCAGTAGTGTTCAGTGATGTCCAGTGATGTCCAGTGATGTCCAGTAGTGTTCAGTGATGTCCAGTGATGTCCAGTAGTGTCCAGTGATGTCCAGTAGTGTCCAGTGATGTCCAGTGATGTCCAGTAGTGTCCAGTGATGTCCAGTAGTGTCCAGTGATGTCCAGTAGTGTCCAGTGATATCTAGTGATGTCCAGTAGTGTCCAGTGATGTCCAGTGATGTCCAGTAGTGCCCAGTGATGTCCAGTGATGTCCAGTAGTGTCCAGTGATGTCCAGTGATGTCCAGTAGTGTCCAGTGATGTCCAGTAGTGTCCAGTGATGTCCAGTGATGTCCAGTGATGTCCAGTAGTGTCCAATGATGTCCAGTAGTGTCCAGTGATGTCCAGTGTTAATCTGTGTTGACTATTCGCTCTGGGACTATTTTCACAAGCAAGGTGTAGATTTTTGAAACTCACAGTGCAACATCACAACAGATCAAAAGTATATCCGATATGGATAACCATATGTAACTAGATAACAAACTTTGTTGAGACAAACTTTAAGTTGGATTGAGAAAGCCGGACCAGAAAGTTTAAAAAAGTTTTAAAAGCTTAAAGTTTGAAGGTTTTGAAGTCAATAAAGTCGATAGATAGATAGATAGATAGATAGATAGATAGATAGATAGATAGATAGATAGATAGATAGATAGATAGATAGATAGATAGATAGATAGATAGATAGATAGATAGATAGATAGATAGATAGATAGATAGATAGATAGATAGATAGATAGATAGATAGATAGATAGATAGATAGATAGATATAGATAGATAGATAGATAGATAGATAGATAGATAGATGACTCTATCTCCTCGTAGAGCTTTAACTCTCCAAACTCGGCTCAGACCTCCAGGCTAGTCTGATTCGGTGTGCTATATGTGTTATAACTGATCCGACTCACGGTTTTCCTAAAAATAACTCTCAAAACTCGGAAAAATCCCAAAGACTTTCATTGACAGAATCAGACAGTTCAAACTCATCCGACTCCATTAAATGCCATTCAATTAACTATTTCTAAACCACTGAGACTTAAACTTCCATTCTATCTAATCTATCGAATCTATCTATCTATCTATCTATCTATCTATCTATCTATCTATCTATCTATCTATCTATCTATCTATCTATCTATCTATCTATCTATCTATCTATCTATCTATCTATCTATCTATCTATCTATCTATCTATCTATCTATCTATCTATCTATCTATCTATCTATCTATCTATCTATCTATCTATCTATCTATCTATCTATCTATCTATCTATCTATCTATCTATCTATCTATCTATCTATCTATCTATCTATCTATCTATCTATCTATCTATCTATCTATCTAAATCATGCTAGAATGTGGTAAATCATGTCAAACTTTTTTAAACTTTCTGATCGGCTTTCTCAAGCCAACTTAAAGTTTTTTATCTAGTTAATTAATTGTTCTTACATTATAAGCTATTTATTTTAGATTATAACCATTTACAACCAATTGTGTGTGTGTGTGTGTGTGTGTGTGTGTGTGTGTGTGTGTGTGTGTGTGTGTGTGTGTGTGTGTGTGTGTGTGTGTGTGTGTGTGTGTGTGTGAGTGAGTGAGTGAGTGTAGCCTGGTAAACTCTACATTATGGGACAAAATGTCCCTATAAAGATGGCAATATCCTAAATCCTTGTTCTTGTGGGGACATGTTTTGGTCCCCATGAGGAAAAAAGCTAGTAAATCATTCAGAACGAATATTGAAAATGCAAAAATGCAGAACGCTTTGTGTGATGGGTGGGTGTAGTGTAAGGGGAGAGATGTACAGTCTGTACAGTATAGAAATCATTACGCTTATGTTTTATGGGGATGTGTTGTATTTTAGTTTAGCATCTCATCCAGAAACTTTTTTTAAATGAGTTTTATCTTACCTTTGTCTACAAATCAAAGTTCATGAATTTATCCATATCAATGTAGTGGAGTGTGTGTGTGAGCAGTGGAGTGTGTGTCTGGAGTGTTGTTTATTGAGATCTCAGGGTGTGAAACAGCTGTGACCCAATAGAGGGGCTTCTGGGAGTCTGTGCGTGCTCATTGGTCAGCACATGGGCTAATTTGCATACCTCATGCCCTATATCTGATAGGTGTGAGCTGGAGACACAGAGTCAAGCGCCAGTGATGATCACAACACCAGCCGAATCTTTCAAGAGTTTCTCAGTGTGCAGACATGACGTTCTCCTGCAGTTTCTTCCTCCTCCTGTGTGTGATTCACAGCGGCCGCTGCACAACAACCAAGTACTTCACGTTTGAGGAAGACGCCCCGGGGACAGAGATCGGAAACCTTTCTCAGGACTTGAAAATTGACCCGGCGGAGGACCCCGAGACATCCTTCAAGTTCATTCAGAAGACGAGCTCTGTTATTCAGATGAGGCCGAGCGACGGGCTGCTGGCGGTGGGAGAGGTCGTGGACCGAGAGCAGCTGTGCCAGCGGGAGCCGCAGTGCCTCATCACCTTCGACGTCGTGGCCTTTTCCAAGGAGAAGTTCCAGCTCATTCACGTCGAGGTCGAGGTCAAAGACATCAATGACCACTCGCCGCAGTTCACCCGCAACGAAACGCATTTGGATATATCGGAAGACGCCCCTTTAAACTCACGCTTTCCGCTGGACGTCGCCGTGGACCTCGACGTCGGAGACAACTACGTCCAGAGCTACCGAATCTCACACACTAGCCACTTCGTGGTCGAGGTTAGCTCTCGCGAGGACGGAGCAAAGTCTGCCGAGCTGGTGTTGATCAAGAGACTCGACCGGGAGGCGGAGGAGTTTTACACCCTCGAGGTGACCGCGGCCGATGGCGGGGCTCCGGCCAAATCCGGCTCGGCCACCGTTTACATCCGCGTGCTGGACTCCAACGACAACAGCCCCACGTTTGAGCACAGCTCGCTCAAGGTGGAGCTCAGCGAAGACTCGCCCGTCGGGTCGCGGGTGCTGAAGGTGCACGCCTTCGACCCGGACGCCGGGATCAACGGAGAGGTCGTGTACGGGTTCGTCGAAGGCTCGCCGACGGAAGTCACCCGTGTGTTCCAGATCGACCTCCTCACCGGAGAAGTGACCCTCAGAGACGCCGTCGACTACGAGAGCAGGAGGTCGTACGAGCTGCACATCCAGGCGTCCGATCTGGGCGGGGATTCGGTTTCCTCCACGTGCCGCGCAGTCGTCGACATCCTGGACGTGAACGATAACGCGCCGGAGATCCGCATCAAACCCATGACCTCCAGCAGCGACGGCGTGGCGTTCATCACCGAGGCCGCGGCCGAGGAGAGTTTCGTGGCGCTGATCGCCACCTCGGACCGAGATTCGGGTCCCAACGGATACGTCCGCACCACTTTGGAAGGACACGAGCATTTCAAGCTGCAGCAAGCCTACAGCGACACCTTCATGATCCTCACCACCACCACTTTGGACAGGGAAGCCATTCCCGAGTACAACCTCACTGTGATCGCGGAGGATTTGGGAACGCCGCCGTTTAAAAGCGTCAAGCACTACACCATACGCATCACGGACGAGAACGACAACGCCCCGATGTTCAGCAAGTCCAGGTACGACGTCTCCGTGATGGAAAACAACATCCCCGGGTCGTACATGACCACGGTGGTCGCACGGGATCTCGACGCGGGGAAAAACGGGAAGGTTTCCTACAGTCTGATCGAGGGCACGACGCCCGACGGATCGCTGATGTCCACCTTCGTGTCCGTCGACCCTCACTCCGGCTCTCTGTACACCCTGAGATCCTTCGATTACGAGACTCTGAGAGACGTCGAGTTCACCGTCAAAGCCAGCGATAAAGGCTTCCCGCCGCTGTCCAGCACGACTGTAATCCAGATCCGTGTGGTGGACGAGAACGACAACTTTCCCTATTTCACGTACCCGGTCCTACGGAACGACTCGGCCGACGTCCCGCTTCCGCTCAACGCTCCGGCCGGATATCTAGCACTGCGGGTCGCAGCTCGGGATGAAGACAGCGCGGCCAACGGCGAGCTCAGTTTCCACATGCTGGAAGACGAAACTCAGCTGTTCTCCGTTGGAAAAACTAGTGGGGAAGTCGTCTTGAAGCGCAGACTCGCTGCGTCCTGTGGAGACGTCCTGCTGATTAAAGTGTCCGTGGTGGACGGCGGGCGAGTGCCGCTCTCTAGAGCCGCGATTGTCCGGTTCGTGGTGGCGGACGAGGGTGCGCAGGAGGACCAGGTGCTCATCTTACTCCGGTCGGAGGAGGGCGAGACTCTAGGGTTTGACGTGTGGAGCGCGCTGGTCGTGGGTTTCTCCGGATGCTGTGTGCTGTTACTGATCACCCTCATCCTCACCGTCATCTGTGCGGTCAAACGCAGACGGAGGAGCTTCGGGAGAGACGGTCTGTACGGATCAACCCCGCTGTCCAAGAACTGCCCCGCCGGCCATGCGGCTTTCCTCAGGAACGAGAGCGAGTCCATGCAGCCCTGCCTCTATGAAGACAAGAGTCTGGATTCTGAGGAAAAGGTCAGTGATTTTTGCTGATTGTGATGCTCATTAGTATGTGTGCCAGCATATGAACCGTCCGCTTTTGTCTTCTTAGCTGTTCCTGCCATGCAAACCCTTTGAACAAACCTTCTTATGGCAAGATGAGAAATACTGCCTGCAACAGAGGTAAGTCCCATCTTAACTGCTTGACTATAATCGGTTACACTGTAATTATATGTGCTGAGTAATATTAACACTGCAAAAAATGCTCTTCTTACTTAGTATGTTTGTCTTGCTTCTAGTATAAATATCTAAAAAGTCTTAAATCGATGATGCATTTACTAGATAAGTAAAATGTCGAGATATTTTTTCTTGTTTTCTGGGGAAAAAAAATCCAAATGAAGCAAGTTTTTGCTTAAAACAAGCGAAATGATCTGCCAATGGGGTGAGAAAATTGAAATCTTGTTCCTTGTTTCTGTCCCAAACAGAAATAAGATCATTTTTCTCACCGCATTGGCAGATCATTTAGCTTGTTTTAAACAAAAACTCACTTCATTTGGATTTTATTGAACATTTACAATAGTAATTGCAATAGTTTTAGTTAATAGTTTGGCCCTCGTGGCATCTTCTATGAGTATTATTATTATTACTATTACATTTAAGGCTATTTCTTTCAGCTGTTTCGCTGGATTTATGATCTAATAAATGAGACTTTAAAAAAAAAAGAACTCTAAACTATACACTGCAAAAAATGCTCTTCTTACTTAGTATTTTTGTCTTGCTTCTAGTCTAAATATCTAAAAAGTCTTAAATCGATGATGCATTTACTAGATAAGTAAAATGACATGAGATATTTTTTCTTGTTTTCTGGGGAAAAAAAATCAAAATGAAGTGAGTTTTTGCTTAAAACAAGCGAAATGATCTGCCAATGGGGTGAGAAAATTGAAATCTTGTTTCTTGTTTCTGTCCCAAACAGAAATAAGATCATTTTTCTCACGTATTGGCAGATCATTTAGCTTGTTTTAAGCTAATTTTAGATATTTTTCCCCCCAGAAAACAAGAAAAAATATCTAATGTCATTTTACTTATCTAGTAAATGCATCTTGATTTAAGACTTTTTAGATATTTGGACTGGAAACAAGAAACAAATACTAAATAAGAAGAGCATTTTTTTGCAGTGTATGGATTAGGGTTTACTCATTTATTATATCATAAATCCAGTAAAACAGCTGAAAGAAATAGCCTTAAATGTAATAATAATAATATTAATAATAATATTCATAGAAGATGCCACGAGGGCCAAAAGTTTGCGACTTTTAGTGAAAATGCTTTTATTTTGCATTTTTCCAATCACTTAAACTATTGCACTGCAAAAAAATGCTTTTCTTATTTAGCATTTCTGTCTTGTTTTCAGTCCAAATATCAAAAAAATCTTACATTAAGAAGCATTTACTAGTTTTTGTCTTATTTTAGGGGAAAATAACTCAAAATTAAGGGAGTTTTTGCTTCAAATAAGCAAAATAATCTGCCAATGGGGTAAACAATATAATCTTGTTTTCTGTTTGAATTAAGATTATTTTGCTTATTTTACGCAAAAACTCCCTTAATTTTGAGTAATTTTCCCCCAAAACAAGACAAAAACTTGTGCTTGTCTAGTAAATGCTTCTTAATGTAAGATTTTTTTAGATATTTGGACTGAAAACAAGACAAAAATACTGAGTAAGAAAAGCGTGTTTTGCACTATTTTAAATGTTCAAATGATATCCTCAGCATAACCAGTAAAACAGCTGAAAGAAATAGCCTTAAATGTAATAATAATAATAATAATAATACTCATAGAAGATGTCACGAGGGCCAAAACTTTGCGACTTTTAGTGAAAATGCTTTTATTTAGCATTTTTCCGATCACTTAAACTATTGCAATTACTATTGTAAATGTTCAAATGATATCCTCAGCATAACCGTGACCTGAATATCTCTCTTTCTTCCGTTATAGCTTTCCAAAGCGTGTTTATTATTTGCATGTTTAAATGCTGTAGTTTATGGATCACGTGTCGTGTGAGTACAGTGACAGATCATCAATAGTCAGGCCGAGCGCTCGTCTCACAGATGTGATTGTATTGACAGTGGCACCAGCAACACGGATCAGCTGAGCGTGAAGGACAGCGGCAAAGGAGACAGTGATTTCAACGACAGCGACTCGGACTCCAGCGGGGCGGCTCTGAGGCGAGGCCTGACCACCTTCCAGCCGCTGGCCAGAGGTGCGTCCAGCTCTTTACCATGGCAACATTACTTGACAAATGTGCACTTATAATAAAGCCTGTGTCGTTTTCTGCTTAAGGTTCGTTCATCGCGGCCGGAGACTGGAAGAGCGGCGTCATACAGACCCGTGACATCGGCCCGCCGGGCAGCGCCTGCACCATCGGGTTCGCACCCGCCCACTCCTGGAGAGACGGACACCATCAGGTGAACATGATGAGCGGACCCATGCTGACGTTCTCCCGCACAGGAACGCTGCCTTCATACTCCGCCCATCAGCTGAGGAGGACGAGGCCTGGGGTCGAAGAGCAAACTCAAACCGTGGTGTCGTCTGAAGTTGCCACCACCTTCTAGAGTCAGATCTGACCAAGCTAAAGCACACACACACACACACACACACACACACACACACACACACGGTCTCGCTCTCCAGCACAAACATCGAAACCTCCTTAAATCAAGGAGAAGAGAGATTAAGAGCCGTTTTAACTGAAAGTAACTCCAGTTACTTTTTTCAAGTAACTAGTAAAGTAACGCATTACTTTTAAATGTACAACAAAATATCTTCATTAGTAGCTCAAGTTATCCCGTTTATTGTCTGACCGCTCTCATGTCCTCATGTTGAGTAAATACAGAGGCATTACTTTTCTTAAAAAGTAACTAAATACCGCAATTAGTTACTTTTTTAAAGAGAGTAACACAATATTATAATGCATTACTTTTACAGGAGCTTTCCCCAACACTGCACACCAGTAATGTGTGTTTATAAAAGCTACTTAATCATCCTAATTAAACTAATCCTGGCTTAATCTAAACCCCGTCTGTGGAACCAGGAAATGAAGTGAAACGAGAGCAAATATCAGCTAATGCAGTCGGAAACATAAACTCCATTCATGATTGTGTCTCTGATATCACCCGTTCTTCATTCATCAGCGATCTCTCTTCTCCTGTAAATATTGATTTTTGTGCTGGAAAAGAAGAACATTGTATTATTTTATATGAGAACGGCCTGTGAAAGTTAAATTATTTCTTGTACATATTTTGTATATTTTGTATATGATGTTTTTCTGACTGAAAATGTGTTTTTGTGCCACTGACTCTCCAGAAATGACGGACTTTTGTACATAATTCAGCAAATCCACCTTCGTTTCTTTCATAGATGATGTTAGTCGTGAGTTTGTGCGTCTGTAAAACAGAAACACAAGTCAATTTGATGCACGTATTTATGTTTTCTTCCTCTTTATGTCAAATGTTTTAAATAAACACTGCAAAATACACATCTTACTTATTATTTTTGTCAATAAAATCCAAATGAAGTGAGTTTGGGGTAAGACAATTCATGTTTTAAGCCTAAGTTACTCCTCAAGTAAAACTTTTG
Source organism: Romanogobio albipinnatus (assembly GCA_023566225.1). Lineage (NCBI taxonomy): Eukaryota > Metazoa > Chordata > Actinopteri > Cypriniformes > Gobionidae > Romanogobio > Romanogobio albipinnatus. Next base: position 728,119 of record CM042243.1, on the reverse strand, counting down.
GATATTTGGCCTGGAAAAAGCCTTTGTGCAGTGAATGATTATGTTTATGATTATGTATTTATTCACGGAGTTTCCGTGTACTATATCAGACCCTCTTCCGCTTCTGAAACTCACTGTATACACTTCATTGTGTGTCATTTTCTCACCTCGGTGACCCAAATAACGTCTCTCAGTGTCCGGATCTCGTCCGGTGAACACATGGCCGGGTCGGGATTACTGTCTTCACAATAACAGGTTAAGAACGAGGCTTAAAAACACACAATCAGGCGCATTAGTGGCGCTAAAGAGCTTGTGTGAGAGATTAGATGGCCATCATCAGATAACACACAGATTATGAGCAACACCTCAGGGTTTCTGTCTCCATCTCCAGCACACACATTTACTGAGAGGATATTAAGACTCGTGAATTTGTGCTTAAAACGAGAGCAAATATCAGACAATGCAGTCGGAGACATAAACTAGATCATTCGCTCTTGTTTTAGGACCAAACTCACTTCATTTTTCTTCAGAAAACAAGACTTAATATCTTGATTTAGGCATGTTTTGCTGGAAAACATGAGAAACACTGAGTATAAATGGTGCAGGATATCATTTGAAACGTGGAAACCCCTCCCTGGTGATAGTAAATAATATGTATTACTATTATTATAAATATTTTAATAAATAAAAATATGCTTCTATACCATTTTACCACTAACAATATTACAAAGAGTAATTTTTTTGTGTTTTTTTTGGCGGAGGTGGATCGGTAGGCGGAGTTTCCTTAGCGATTAGCATTAGCCGCGCGAGTTTGCTACACGATCAGCAGGTAAGCTAATACAGAACATGTATATTTATCTACCACCACGCTACTGTAAAGGTGCAAGTTATGCTTAATTATAATAAAAGCATAACTCGAGTCTTGAGTTCAGCATTCTGAGTCTGACAATGTCATTCAATATATCATTCATATATTTGATATGATGATAACACTTGCATGAAGGTCTCATTTGTAAAGTTAATGAACTAACCATGAGCAATACATTTGTTATTGTATATTAATATTTTAATCTTTATCAATGTTAGTTAATAAAAATACAGCTGTTTATGTTACTTGACACAGTGCATGAACTAATATAACATATACAACTTTTGATTTTAATAATGTATGAGTAAATGCTGAAATTAATATCAACTCAGATAATAAATGCTGTAAGGGCAGTTTATTATTAGTTCATGTTAACAGATGTAGTGAACTAATGAAATCTTATTGTAAAATGTTGTCTATTTCATGATGGCTAATACTTTCATACTTATAATACAGGTTTACAACATCAACAAAACTGAACGTGAATTCCTCATAATTACCTGCTTGATTCTCACTGTTTTGTTTAGCAAAGTAAAAGTCAATAATTATATATATATTTAGTAATATTATCATTATTTCCAGTGGCGTAACTTTGCTTTGAAAAGACACCACACAACTCATTTTGCTTTGTGTTTATTTAATACGGTGACGCATTGCTGCCACATACATATGATTTTTCCACTCAATTATGTAGTATACAGGCAAATAGTTTATGAAACCTTGATCAAAATTAAAATACAATTCACTTTTCATCATCAACATATAAAAATTAAAACAATAATAGGCTATATTAATATTTAAACATATAGCCTAACTAATCTAAATCGGCCTACTCCACTCCAAACGCTTCAAAAATGTATTTTGTTTATTAAATGCAAAGTTTTTAACTTCAAATGTAATTTCTAAATTCAGTTCATATTTCCAACAAACGAAATTCCGAGCCAAAATAATGAAGTGGTAAAAAAAAAACTGCAACAATGTAAAATATTAAAGGCATGAGTATCGGCTATAAGACGCGCAATATGCCTGGAGACATGGAGTGGGGTCAGTGTTGCTTTGCAGAAATCATTTCTTTAAAGTGAATTTTGTTTTCTATAATTTGTATTTTAATTTTGATCAAGGTTTCATAAACGAATTGCCTGTATATTTAATAAGAAGCAAAATAAGAACTCGGGGAATGGATTGACGTGCGTAACGAACCCGCTGGCCTGTTTCCGCGGCCTTTGAGTAAGACTGAAAGCTTCTTTCTTTTTAATACATTTCTAGAATATATGTATTACAGGTGCAACAGTCTTCCAGCCTGTTACTTGATCTTTGATAGGCTGCAATTGTATTCCTCACCATTAGGGGCGATCTAGTGGTGCTGGGGTTAGATTAAGTCAGGTGATCACTGATTAGTAGAGGAAGAGAGTATGGTTACCTTTCAGGTAACATGCCAACATGCCTTGCTGGTGAAGTCCTTGTTGGGAAGCGGTTGTTTTCATGCTCAACTGTAAGTAACTTATTTTCTGTTCATTGTTTAAGAAGTGTGTGTGGAGGCCAGTTTTGGTAAAAGAGGCTGAAGTGTACTTACTGATAATTAACAGAAGCTGTTGTGTATGTTTGTCGAAGGACTTTTCTTGTCCCTTATATGCTTAATGCATATTTTTGTCAGCTTTGAGGATCTGGAGAGAATTGTGACCACAGCTGATGGACCAGAGTCTGCTCAGAGAAACACTTCTGTGGGAAGTCGGCTGGAACTATAGGGTTGTTCATGGATTGCTTTCTCATTGGATATCTTTGTCAACGCACAGGCAACTCTGGACATCATAGTATCAGATAAGACATGCTCTGACTCTTGTGCACGCACCTTGCCTCGCTCAATCACTCAACATGAAGACACTGTAATCTGAGTGAGGTGTTGCTGGAATGGAAACCCTGAGATGTGGATGTCATGTTGTGCATTTTGTTTTTCTTTTTTTGTGTTGTTTGTTGGGGTAAAGGAGTAATGAGGAACTGAGATGATTTTGGTGGGAGGGTGGTAATCTAAAAACAAAGAAAGAGTTTGTGGTTTGCCTAAGTGGTTTAATATGTGTTAATGTTTATGACTCCCTAAAATCAGATGTAAAACTAGCAATAGTTCAAAGTAGCCCGTGCAGTTATACAGTATAGAACACAATATATTACAGTAGGCCTATTATAGATAGTTATGATATTTGTGCTCCGGGGTCCGTCATTTCTAGGTTAAAGTTACACCACTGATGCGAACATGAGCGGCCACTGTTACCCGTAACGGAGTGGTAAAACTGAGTTACCACCGTGCCGAGTCAAACATTTTCGAGTTCTTTATTCAACGAGTTCTTTATTAAACTCACAAAAAAAAAAAAGAATATAAAATGCCACAATTTATCAAGACCTTGAAGCAGATAAGAGAGAGAAACACCCAGAAACGCCTCATGTGTGCGGCTCAAGTGTGCTTTCCCTGCCATCAGTGCTTGGATACACACACACACACACACACGCACACACACACGCTTCTCCTTCCATTAGTAATGATGGCGTGCGGTGGCTGGGATACACACACACACACGCACACGCACACGCACACGCACACACACACACACACACACACACACACACACACACACACACACACGCTTCTCCTTCCATTAGTAATGATGGCGTGCGGTGGCTGGGATACACACACACACACACACACACACACACACACGCACACACACGCACACACACACACACACACACACACACACACGCGCACACACACACACACACACACACACACACACACACGCTTCTCCTTCCATTAGTAATGATGGCGTGCGGTGGCTGGGATACACATAAATCGACTAATAGGAAATATGGCAAAAGTTTTGCGCAAATCTGTAATGGAAAAAAAACTTCTGACCGGCGGAAAAATGTGTTAAATTAATGAATTATGATTTGTAGATTTTGCTTTAATACACACCTTCCGCAATCTATTTTTCAATTACTTAAAAAGTGGTGTGGACATGTCCCACCCGTACATTACGCCTGTGATTATTTCCCTGTTTGTGTTTGATGTGTTATGCATTCTATTTGTATCAATGTCTTTTCATAGAATGCCAAGAAAATATGGAATATTTTTAAGAATGGTTTTAACCATTTATTGAAAGCCAGTGGGGAACAAAATTGACCCCCCCCCCCCCCCCTTTTTTTTTCTTTTTTTTTGTTAAAATATTTAGAAACACTTCCAGCACATCTGTAGGTCCCTTTGTGTGACTCTTTGATTTGACTTTGGCCTGAAGGGATGTGTTCACATCATCCGTCTGTCAGGAACGGCTCATCCCGTATGACAGATTTCCAATGGGATATGAAGGGCAGCTGCACTAGCGGATCAATGCGGCTGAAATGGGTTATTGTTTCCTCCACAGAGGTCAAAGAGAAGCTGAAGCACGCCGGTGTAAAATACACTTCGTTCAGGAGTGGACGCTTCACTGTCTGTGCTCCAGTAACACCAGCAGAAGGCTTTTCTAATTCAAGAACACTAAAAAAATACTGGGCTAACCCAGCAATTGGGTTGTTTTAAGCAAACATTTAACCCAACTGCTGGGCTAAAACGACCCATTTACTGGGTTAAAACAACCCAACTGCTGGGTTAAAACGACCCATTTACTGAGTTAAAACAACCCAACTGCTGGGATAAAACAACCCATTCACTGGGTCAAAACAACCCATTCGCTGGGTTAAAACAACCCGATTGCTGGGTCAAAACAACCCAACTGCTGGGCTAAAACAACCCATTTACTGGGTTAAAACAACCCAACCGCTGGGATAAAACAACCCAATTGCTGGGTTAAAACAACCCATTCACTAGATTAAAACAAACCAATTGCTGGGTTAAAACAACCCATTCACTGGGTTAAAACAAACCAATTGCTGAGTCAAAACAAACCAATTGCTGGGTCAAAACAACCCAATTGCTGGGTTAAAACAAACCAATTGCTGGGTCAAAACAAACCAATTGCTGGGTCAAAACAACCCAATTGCTGGGTTAAAACAAACCAATTGCTGGGTCAAAACAAACCAATTGCTGGGTCAAAACAACCCAATTGCTGGGTCAAAACAACCCAATTGCTGGGTCAAAACAACCCAATTGCTGGGTCAAAACAACCCATTCACTGGGTTAAAACAAACCAATTGCTGAGTCAAAACAACCCATTCACTAGATTAAAACAACTCAACTGCTGGGTTAAAACAACCCATTCACTGGGTTAAAACAAACCAATTGCTGAGTCAAAACAAACCAATTGCTGAGTCAAAACAAACCAATTGCTGGGTCAAAACAACCCAATTGCTGGGTTAAAACAACCCAATTGCTGGGTCAAAACAAACCAATTGCTGGGTCAAAACAACCCAATTGCTGGGTCAAAACAACCCAATTGCTGGGTCAAAACAACCCAATTGCTGGGTCAAAACAACCCAATTGCTGGGTTAAAACAACCCAATTGCTGGGTTAAAACAACCCAATTGCTGGGTTAAAACAACCCAACCGCTGGGTTAAAACAAACCAATTGCTGAGTCAAAACAAACCAATTGCTGGGTCAAAACAACCCAATTGCTGGGTTAAAACAAACCAATTGCTGAGTCAAAACAAACCAATTGCTGGGTCAAAACAACCCAATTGCTGGGTTAAAACAACCCAATTGCTGGGTTAAAACAACCCAACCGCTGGGTTAAAACAACCCAACCGCTGGGTTAAAACAAACCAATTGCTGAGTCAAAACAAACCAATTGCTGGGTCAAAACAAACCAATTGCTGGGTCAAAACAAACCAATTGCTGGGTCAAAACAACCCAACCGCTGGGTTAAAACAAACCAATTGCTGAGTCAAAACAAACCAATTGCTGGGTCAAAACAACCCAATTGCTGGGTTAAAACAACCCAATTGCTGGGTTAAAACAACCCAATTGCTGGGTTAAAACAACCCAACCGCTGGGTTAAAACAAACCAATTGCTGAGTCAAAACAAACCAATTGTTGGGTCAAAACAAACCAATTGCTGGGTTAAAACAACCCATTCACTGGGTTAAAACAAACCAATTGCTGAGTCAAAACAAACCAATTGCTGGGTCAAAACAACCCAATTGCTGGGTTAAAACAAACCAATTGCTGGGTCAAAACAAACCAATTGCTGGGTCAAAACAACCCAATTGCTGGGTTAAAACAAACCAATTGCTGGGTCAAAACAAACCAATTGCTGGGTCAAAACAACCCAATTGCTGGGTCAAAACAACCCAATTGCTGGGTCAAAACAACCCAATTGCTGGGTCAAAACAACCCAATTGCTGGGTCAAAACAACCCATTCACTGGGTTAAAACAAACCAATTGCTGAGTCAAAACAACCCATTCACTAGATTAAAACAACTCAACTGCTGGGTTAAAACAACCCATTCACTGGGTTAAAACAAACCAATTGCTGAGTCAAAACAAACCAATTGCTGAGTCAAAACAAACCAATTGCTGGGTCAAAACAACCCAATTGCTGGGTTAAAACAACCCAATTGCTGGGTCAAAACAAACCAATTGCTGGGTCAAAACAACCCAATTGCTGGGTCAAAACAACCCAATTGCTGGGTCAAAACAACCCAATTGCTGGGTCAAAACAACCCAATTGCTGGGTTAAAACAACCCAATTGCTGGGTTAAAACAACCCAATTGCTGGGATAAAACAACCCATTCACTGGGTCAAAACAACCCATTCGCTGGGTTAAAACAACCCGATTGCTGGGTCAAAACAACCCAACTGCTGGGCTAAAACAACCCATTTACTGGGTTAAAACAACCCAACCGCTGGGATAAAACAACCCAATTGCTGGGTTAAAACAACCCATTCACTAGATTAAAACAACTCAACTGCTGGGTTAAAACAACCCATTCACTGGGTTAAAACAAACCAATTGCTGAGTCAAAACAAACCAATTGCTGGGTCAAAACAACCCAATTGCTGGGTTAAAACAAACCAATTGCTGGGTCAAAACAAACCAATTGCTGGGTCAAAACAACCCAATTGCTGGGTTAAAACAAACCAATTGCTGGGTCAAAACAAACCAATTGCTGGGTCAAAACAACCCAATTGCTGGGTCAAAACAACCCAATTGCTGGGTCAAAACAACCCAATTGCTGGGTCAAAACAACCCAATTGCTGGGTCAAAACAACCCATTCACTGGGTTAAAACAAACCAATTGCTGAGTCAAAACAACCCATTCACTAGATTAAAACAACTCAACTGCTGGGTTAAAACAACCCATTCACTGGGTTAAAACAAACCAATTGCTGAGTCAAAACAAACCAATTGCTGAGTCAAAACAAACCAATTGCTGGGTCAAAACAACCCAATTGCTGGGTTAAAACAACCCAATTGCTGGGTCAAAACAAACCAATTGCTGGGTCAAAACAACCCAATTGCTGGGTCAAAACAACCCAATTGCTGGGTCAAAACAACCCAATTGCTGGGTCAAAACAACCCAATTGCTGGGTTAAAACAACCCAATTGCTGGGTTAAAACAACCCAATTGCTGGGTTAAAACAACCCAACCGCTGGGATAAAACAACCCAATTGCTGGGTTAAAACAACCCATTCACTAGATTAAAACAAACCAATTGCTGGGTTAAAACAACTCAACTGCTGGGTTAAAACAACCCATTCACTAGATTAAAACAACCCAACTGCTGGGCTAAAACAACCCATTCACTGGGTTAAAACAAACCAATCGCTGAGTTAAAACAAACCAATTGCTGAGTCAAAACAAACCAATTGCTGGGTCAAAACAACCCAATTGCTGGGTTAAAACAAACCAATTGCTGGGTTAAAACAACCCAATTGCTGGGTCAAAACAACCCAATTGCTGGGTTAAAACAACCCAACTGCTGGGCTAAAACAACCCATTCAGTGGGTCAAAACAACCCATTCGCTGGGTTAAAACAACCCGATTGCTGGGTCAAAACAACCCAACTGCTGGGCTAAAACAACCCATTTACTGGGTTAAAACAACCCAATTGCTGGGTCAAAACAACCCAATTGCTGGGTTAAAACAACCCAACCGCTAGGATAAAACAACCCAATTGCTGGGTCAAAACAACCCAATTGCTGGGTCAAAACAACCCAATTGCTGGGTCAAAACAACCCAATTGCTGGGTTAAAACAACCCAAATGCTGGGTTAAAACAACCCATTCGCTGGGTCAAAACAAACCAATTGCTGGGTCAAAACAACCCAATTGCTGGGTCAAAACAAACCAATTGCTGGGTTAAAACAACCCAACTGCTGGGCTAAAACAACCCAAATGCTGGGTTAAAACAACCCATTCGCTGGGTCAAAACAAACCAATTGCTGGGTCAAAACAACCCAATTGCTGGGTCAAAACAAACCAATTGCTGGGTCAAAACAACCCAAGTTGGGTTTAAAATGGACTAACCCAGCAATTGGGTTGTTTTAAGCAAACATTTAACCCAACTGCTGGCTTAAAACAACCCAGTTACTGGATTAGACCATTTGCACCCCAACTTGGGTTGTTTTTAACACACCATTTTTTAGCGTGAACATATATTTCAGAGCGGTGTAAATAATTATGTCTGAATTAGTTCAGAATCTTTCTCTTCTAATGCATTAGAAACTCTATACACTTTTGCTTTAAGCTTATAAAACAGTCATAATGTAAACTGTATCTGACCAGTATCTGACCAGTAACTGACCAGTAGCGTCTCATTAATGAGTGAATGCACACATGATTTTACTTCATTTACCTCCTTTTATTATTCATTAAAACACTTAGACCGTCTTATGTCTTAAGTTGGATCAGAAGGTCTTAATTTCAGTATCATGGCATTAAATCAGAGCTCTATGATTTCTGTGATGGACGGAAGCGCAGAATCCATTCATAAAAACAGAATTTACTGTATAAATGTCACACAATTGGTCATATTTTGAATAAATCAGCTCTTAAAGGGCCAGTTCCCCCATTAATGAGAATCCTGTGGTCATTTCTTCTCCTAATGTCCTCAAACCCGTCAGACTTTCCTTCATCATATAAAGCCATGGAGTCTCTTCAATATATGAAAGATTACAGTCAAATGTGTGTACCGGTAGTTATGTTTCATAATCAGGCCCAGTCCAGCCGATGGGGTTTAGACGTCATGTGTTCATAAATCAACATTACATGTAAAAATGAGGGATTGTGATTGAAATGTCTTGAGAAGTGACTCTGATATGATCATATTCCATCATAATTCTGTGTTGGACTGAACATCTCCTCAGGTGAAACACATTCACCTCATAAATTCAACATCAAAGAGCATAATTATTACATGTTTGATGGGCACAGAATGTTTCTTCAGGCTCACAGATGCACTATATATGAACACACAACACGTTTTTACACAAGCACAGTTCACTTTAACACATCCGGTTACTATAAAAGAAAAGAAATGTGTGGGGGGGGGGGGTGACATATTTGATACAAACTAATTGATACATTTAGATAAATAGATTTCATACATTATAGCATATTATAATACAATATTTCCCGCTGTTGTCACTTGACTCTTCAACTCCATTTACTTTACATCAAAACAGGGTCAGAATAAGACACGATTGCAGTTGTTACACACTTTAATTATTTCTCCCCCAACACAAAGCCTTATTAAAACCTCGCTCCTTTAAGCGTGATCGTCCAAATGAGTCCAATTTAGGGATGATTGATGAGGCTATCAGTGTTTCCAGCTGATGCGATGCCTAATTCTACACAGGAAAAAACAGTCCTGAGAAGCTGTTGTCGAGTGATGGAGCTAAAGCACACGATCATTGTCTTAAAAGGTGAGTTAAAGATATAAATATAATAATGTACACTTATTCATGTATTTCTTCTTGATGTGAGTTTTTTTTAGGATTTAGTTTAATGATTATAAGGTTAACCATAGAAAACCAAATGTATATGTATTGCATTAATAGGCACTATCAATGAAACTAAAGCTAGCATGAGGAAGCCTGTGATTACTAACTAAAGTCGCTGTGACTGTTCTCTATTTCTAAAGTAAGTGCTCAAATAAACGTGTGTGAGTTTCTGACGCCTGCTTTACGCCAGTGTCTGAATTCCTCGCTTCATTTCATTCACTTCTTGCTTATAGTGCACTCAACTGCCATGCACTTTATAGGGATTAGAGAATTATTAAACAAGTGAGCGATTTCAGACACCGCCCCAGAGCTGATCCCTGTGCTGGACTCGAGCCCGACTCTGGGGCTGTTCAGAGTCGACTCCCCATCACTACTGATCACAGACACACGGGGAGACATGATTGGCCTATCTACCGCACACTGCAGACAATGACTGTGATTTTAACGGTAAAAAACTGTGAAAATGTCATGGATTTGCACTGAACTGATTCTCAAAAATACGGAACAGTGCGTTCCGGTTGGCAACCCGAGTCGAGGGGCCATGCCCCGAAACGAAATAATAATCAGCCAATATCCTAATATGCATATTAATAAGCTACTAGTTAATAGTGAGAATTGGACCCTAAACTAAAGTCTGACCCATGTTGTTTTCATTCCCTCGGGTATGCATTTAAGGGTTAATGAGTTTCAACGGTAGGGTTGCCAACCGTTCCGTATAATACGGAATCGTCCCGTATTTGACACATAAAAGTCTTGTTCCGTATTTTAAGAATTTTTTTTAGAAATTTGGGCTGAAAACAAAAATACTGAGTAAGAAAAGCATGACTCGTTGTTCAGTGCCTTATACTGAAGGAAGGCCGTGTCTTTGGATATATGAGAGACTGGGCTTCAATCTGCACCATGAAGTGTGTGTTCCTGAGTGTCCAGCAGAGGGAGCTCTGACCCGTCATGAAGTGTGTGTTCCTGAGTGTCCAGCAGAGGGAGCTCTGACCCGTCATGAAGTGTGTGTCCCTGAGTGTCCAGCAGAGGGAGCTCTGACCTGTCATGAAGTGTGTGTCCCTGAGTGTCCAGCAGAGGGAGCTCTGACCTGTCATGAAGTGTGTGTCCCTGAGTGTCCAGCAGAGGGAGCTCTGACCTGTCATGAAGTGTGTGTCCCTGAGTGTCCAGCAGAGGGAGCTCTGACCCGTCATGAAGTGTGTGTTCCTGAGTGTCCAGCAGAGGGAGCTCTGACCTGTCATGAAGTGTGTGTCCCTGAGTGTCCAGCAGAGGGAGCTCTGACCCGTCATGAAGTGTGTGTTCCTGAGTGTCCAGCAGAGGGAGCTCTGGCCTGTCATGAAGTGTGTGTTCCTGAGTGTCCAGCAGAGGGAGCTCTGACCCGTCATGAAGTGTGTGTTCCTGAGTGTCCAGCAGAGGGAGCTCTGACCTGTCATGAAGTGTGTGTTCCTGAGTGTCCAGCAGAGGGAGCTCTGACCTGTCATGAAGTGTGTGTTCCTGAGTGTCCAGCAGAGGGAGCTCTGGCCTGTCATGAAGTGTGTGTTCCTGAGTGTCCAGCAGAGGGAGCTCTGGCCTGTCATGAAGTGTGTGTCCCTGAGTGTCCAGCAGAGGGAGCTCTGACCTGTCATGAAGTGTGTGTTCCTGAGTGTCCAGCAGAGGGAGCTCTGACCCGTCATGAAGTGTGTGTTCCTGAGTGTCCAGCAGAGGGAGCTCTGACCTGTCATGAAGTGTGTGTCCCTGAGTGTCCAGCAGAGGGAGCTCTGACCTGTCATGAAGTGTGTGTCCCTGAGTGTCCAGCAGAGGGAGCTCTGACCCGTCATGAAGTGTGTGTCCCTGAGTGTCCAGCAGAGGGAGCTCTGACCTGTCATGAAGTGTGTGTTCCTGAGTGTCCAGCAGAGGGAGCTCTGACCTGTCATGAAGTGTGTGTTCCTGAGTGTCCAGCAGAGGGAGCTCTGGCCTGTCATGAAGTGTGTGTTCCTGAGTGTCCAGCAGAGGGAGCTCTGGCCTGTCATGAAGTGTGTGTCCCTGAGTGTCCAGCAGAGGGAGCTCTGACCTGTCATGAAGTGTGTGTTCCTGAGTGTCCAGCAGAGGGAGCTCTGGCCTGTCATGAAGTGTGTGTCCCTGAGTGTCCAGCAGAGGGAGCTCTGACCTGTCATGAAGTGTGTGTTCCTGAGTGTCCAGCAGAGGGAGCTCTGACCTGTCATGAAGTGTGTGTTCCTGAGTGTCCAGCAGAGGGAGCTCTGACCTGTCATGAAGTGTGTGTTCCTGAGTGTCCAGCAGAGGGAGCTCTGGCCTGTCATGAAGTGTGTGTCCCTGAGTGTCCAGCAGAGGGAGCTCTGACCTGTCATGAAGTGTGTGTTCCTGAGTGTCCAGCAGAGGGAGCTCTGGCCTGTCATGAAGTGTGTGTCCCTGAGTGTCCAGCAGAGGGAGCTCTGACCTGTCATGAAGTGTGTGTCCCTGAGTGTCCAGCAGAGGGAGCTCTGACCCGTCATGAAGTGTGTGTCCCTGAGTGTCCAGCAGAGGGAGCTCTGACCCGTCATGAAGTGTGTGTTCCTGAGTGTCCAGCAGAGGGAGCTCTGACCCGTCATGAAGTGTGTGTCCCTGAGTGTCCAGCAGAGGGAGCTCTGACCCGTCATGAAGTGTGTGTCCCTGAGTGTCCAGCAGAGGGAGCTCTGACCCGTCATGAAGTGTGTGTCCCTGAGTGTCCAGCAGAGGGAGCTCTGACCCGTCATGAAGTGTGTGTCCCTGAGTGTCCAGCAGAGGGAGCTCTGGCCTGTCATGAAGTGTGTGTCCCTGAGTGTCCAGCAGAGGGAGCTCTGACCCGTCATGAAGTGTGTGTCCCTGAGTGTCCAGCAGAGGGAGCTCTGGCCTGTCATGAAGCGTGTGTTCCTGAGTGTCCAGCAGAGGGAGCTCTGGCCTGTCATGAAGTGTGTGTCGCTGAGTGTCCAGCAGAGGGAGCTCTGACCCGTCATGAAGTGTGTGTTCCTGAGTGTCCAGCAGAGGGAGCTCTGGCCTGTCATGAAGTGTGTGTCGCTGAGTGTCCAGCAGAGGGAGCTCTGGCCTGTCATGAAGTGTGTGTTCCTGAGTGTCCAGCAGAGGGAGCTCTGGCCTGTCATGAAGTGTGTGTTCCTGAGTGTCCAGCAGAGGGAGCTCTGGCCTGTCATGAAGTGTGTGTCGCTGAGTGTCCAGCAGAGGGAGCTCTGGCCTGTCATGAAGTGTGTGTTCCTGAGTGTCCAGCAGAGGGAGCTCTGGCCTGTCATGAAGTGTGTGTCCCTGAGTGTCCAGCAGAGGGAGCTCTGGCCTGTCATGAAGTGTGTGTCGCTGAGTGTCCAGCAGAGGGAGCTCTGGCCTGTCATGAAGTGTGTGTTCCTGAGTGTCCAGCAGAGGGAGCTCTGGCCTGTCATGAAGTGTGTGTCCCTGAGTGTCCAGCAGAGGGAGCTCTGGCCTGTCATGAAGTGTGTGTTCCTGAGTGTCCAGCAGAGGGAGCTCTGGCCTGTCATGAAGTGTGTGTCCCTGAGTGTCCAGCAGAGGGAGCTCTGACCCGTCATGAAGTGTGTGTCCCTGAGTGTCCAGCAGAGGGAGCTCTGGCCTGTCATGAAGTGTGTGTCCCTGAGTGTCCAGCAGAGGGAGCTCTGGCCTGTCATGAAGTGTGTGTTCCTGAGTGTCCAGCAGAGGGAGCTCTGACCTGTCATGAAGTGTGTGTCCCTGAGTGTCCAGCAGAGGGAGCTCTGACCTGTCATGAAGTGTGTGTCCCTGAGTGTCCAGCAGAGGGAGCTCTGACCTGTCATGAAGTGTGTGTCCCTGAGTGTCCAGCAGAGGGAGCTCTGGCCTGTCATGAAGTGTGTGTTCCTGAGTGTCCAGCAGAGGGAGCTCTGACCTGTCATGAAGTGTGTGTTCCTGAGTGTCCAGCAGAGGGAGCTCTGACCTGTCATGAAGTGTGTGTTCCTGAGTGTCCAGCAGAGGGAGCTCTGACCTGTCATGAAGTGTGTGTCCCTGAGTGTCCAGCAGAGGGAGCTCTGACCTGTCATGAAGTGTGTGTTCCTGAGTGTCCAGCAGAGGGAGCTCTGACCTGTCATGAAGTGTGTGTCCCTGAGTGTCCAGCAGAGGGAGCTCTGGCCTGTCATGAAGTGTGTGTCCCTGAGTGTCCAGCAGAGGGAGCTCTGGCCTGTCATGAAGTGTGTGTTCCTGAGTGTCCAGCAGAGGGAGCTCTGACCTGTCATGAAGTGTGTGTCCCTGAGTGTCCAGCAGAGGGAGCTCTGGCCTGTCATGAAGTGTGTGTTCCTGAGTGTCCAGCAGAGGGAGCTCTGACCCGTCATGAAGTGTGTGTTCCTGAGTGTCCAGCAGAGGGAGCTCTGGCCTGTCATGAAGTGTGTGTTCCTGAGTGTCCAGCAGAGGGAGCTCTGGCCTGTCATATATTGTGAGGATGAGGAGGGAGGAGGACATTACTCCCATGTCTCATTGTTTTTGCAGGCGTGACCCATTTTAGGCGGAAAAGAAACACCTAGTCAACATCTCAGTAGTGCAGGCGCAAATCAGTCGTGACGTGTGTCAAAATAATATCCCAGCATGCCTTTATAAAGTCCATTATAAGCCTGGAATAGAGCTCCTTTATGTTGAAACACAGCCGAGCTCCTTTGGTTGTGTTTCTGGAAGAGCACAGATCATGTTCTCCATATCTAAGACACACATTTACTGGAGACGCACATGACTGAACATAATAAGCTTGTGCTTAAAACAAGAGCAAATATCGGTCAACGAGATTCTTTTACTGACTCCATTTTTAGGTGAACTGTCCCTTTAATAAACGTTAACATTATTGTAAAGTGTATCCGTTGATCCCAGAGGCAATCCTGTGTTAAGGACAGTTTATATTTGAGAAGATAAAGTCTGTATAGATGTGTAATACCTATAATAAGTAATTTATGGACATATGTTCCCCGTCTTTCACTCACTATTAATTACACACTTGGTCTCAGAAGCTGCAGATCGCTGACCTTTTTTTCACCAATATGCACTGGGACAGACGAGCCCAGAGCTGGTTGTCACTTCCTGTCACGCTCTAATGGTGATGATCGCCTTTGAGCCTGATTGGAGTTGAATGTTTGGGCCTAATGACCAACAATTATGACTCACGTCTCGTTCTCGGCCATCTTTGGGTCGGGACGCATTGTCCTGTGAAGTGTTAGAAATGTGTGCAGTCGTAGAAGACTTGCCAAGGAAAGCCTAGAGGCTTCACTGACCGCAAGAGCTGGCCTCAAGCGACCGGTCCGGAGGAATAGAAAATAACGTTTACATGCTCTTATCAGGAAGAGCTAGCCTCCAGATCTAACAGCTCGGTTACATCGGTCATTAGAGTATTAGTAGACTGTGCTTAATATCGGCTTACACTTTATTTTGATGCTCCTAACACACATTCTACTAACTACAAGTAACTTTACAACTACATGTCTACTAGCAGTCATTAGAGTATTAGTAGACTGTGCTTAATATCAGCTAACACTTTATTTTGATGCTCCTAACACACATTCTACTAACTACAAGTAACTTTACAACTACATGTCTACTAGCAGTCATTAGAGTATTAGTAGACTGTGCTTAATATCAGCTAACACTTTATTTTGAT
Source organism: Romanogobio albipinnatus (assembly GCA_023566225.1). Taxonomy (NCBI): domain Eukaryota; kingdom Metazoa; phylum Chordata; class Actinopteri; order Cypriniformes; family Gobionidae; genus Romanogobio; species Romanogobio albipinnatus. The sequence continues at coordinate 712,726 of CM042243.1, read as the reverse complement.
GCTCCTAACACACATTCTACTAACTACAAGTAACTTTGCAACTACATGTCAACTAGCAGTCATTAGAGTATTAGTAGACTGTGCTTAATATCAGCTTACACTTTATTTTGATGCTCCTAACACACATTCTACTAACTACAAGTAACTTTACAACTACATGTCTACTAGCAGTCATTAGAGTATTAGTAGACTGTGCTTAATATCAGCTTACACTTTATTTTGATGCTCCTAACACACATTCTACTAACTACAAGTAACTTTGCAACTACATGTCAACTAGCAGTCATTAGAGTATTAGTAGACTGTGCTTAATATCAGCTAACACTTTATTTTGATGCTCCTAACACACATTCTACTAACTACAAGTAACTTTGCAACTACATGTCAACTAGCAGTCATTAGAGTATTAGTAGACTGTGCTTAATATCGGCTAACACTTTATTTTGATGCTCCTAACACACATTCTACTAACTACAAGTAACTTTACAACTACATGTCAACTAGCAGTCATTAGAGTATTAGTAGACTGTGCTTAATATCGGCTAACACTTTATTTTGATGCTCCTAACACACATTCTACTAACTACAAGTAACTTTGCAACTACATGTCAACTAGCAGTCATTAGAGTATTAGTAGACTGTGCTTAATATCAGCTAACACTTTATTTTGATGCTCCTAACACACATTCTACTAACTACAAGTAACTTAACAGTCTAGTAATACTCTGAGAGTTGACCTGTAGTTACTTATAGTTAGTAGAATGAATGACTAAAGTGGGCTATTGAAATAAAGTGTAATCAGTATTTACAAGCAGAACTGTTATGTATGTGTAGTAATTGGGAAATTTAATACTTTTTAATTGGGTCAAATGTAAGCCAATCTATCATATTTTATTTTCTATTTTCTGTGCAAGCATTTGCAGACTCGGCTTTGCCATTATTTTCCTTTGCAGAGCTGGCTCTCAGTTTCCCACAGTTTCATGTGTTTGTTGTTTTTCTGCTGTCAGTCCTCATTCCCTCTGCTCTGCAGATTTAGAGATTATTATTCATTGTGATTATGAAGCAGATGTCTCCGTGTCATCAGGCCTTCATCGTTTATTTCTGTGCTTCTGTTGACTTTCACTACAGATACTACAGCATAGCCCAGCTTTTCTTCCATTTACACACTTCGTTTAAGAGCTATCTGTTTGAATTGCATATCAAATGGCCATGCATTTGGATTATATATATACATACATACATACATACATACATACATACATACATACATACACACATACACACATACACACATACACACATATATACATATATACATATATACATACATACATACATACATACATACATACATACATACATACATACATACACACATACACACATACACACATACACACATACACACATATATACATATATACATATATACATATATACATATATACATACATACATACATACATACATACATACACACATACACACATACACACATACACACATACACACATACACACATACATACATATATACATATATACATATATACATACATACATACAGGTGCTGGTCATATAATTAGAAAATCTATTTTTTGATGATATATTTACTAATTCCATTCAAAAAGTGAAACTTGTATATTATATTCATTCATTACACACAGACTGATATATTTCAAACATTTATTTCTTTTAATTTTGATGATTATAACAGACAACTAAGGAAAATCCCAAATTCAGTATCTCAAATAATTAGAATATTGTGAAAAGGTTGAATATTGAAGACACCTGGTGCCACACTCTCATCAGCTGATGAACTCAAAACACCTGCAAAGGCCTTTACTGGTCTCTCAGTCGAGTTCTGTAGGCCACACAATCATGGGGAAGACTGCTGACCTGACAACTGTCCAAAAGACGACCCCTGACCCCTTGCACAAGGAGGGCAAGACACAAAAGGTCATTGCAAAAGAGGCTGGCTGTTCCCAGAGCTCTGTGTCCAAGCACATTAATAGAGAGGCGAAGGGAAGGAAAAGATGTGCTAGAAAAAAGTGTACAAGCAATAGGGATAACCGCACCCTGGAGAGGATTGTGAAACAAAACCCATTCAAAAATGTGGGGGAGATTCACAAAGAGTGGACTGGAGCTGGAGTCAGTGCTTCAAGAACCACTACACACAGACGTGTGACAGACATGGGTTTCAGCTGTCACACTCTTGAACAACAGAAGCGTCAGAAGCGTCTCGCCTCGGCTAAAGACAAAAAGGAAAAAAACTGCTCCAAAGTTCTGTTCTCTGATGAAATCAGGGTCCCAGAGTCTGGAGGAAGAGAGGAGAGGCACACAATCCACGCTGCTTGAGCTCCAGTGTAAAGTTTCCACAGTCAGTGATGGTTTGGGGTGCCATGTCATCTGCTGGTACTGGTCCACTGTGTTTTCTGAGGTCAGAGGTCAACGCAGCCGTATACCAGGAAGTTTTAGAGCACTTCATGCTTCCTGCTGCTGACCAACTTTATGGAGATGCAGATTTCATTTTCCAACAGGACTGGGCACCTGCACACAGAGCCAAAGCTACCAGTGCCTGTTTAAGGACCATGGGATCCCTGTTCCTGATTGGCCAGCAAACTCGCCTGACCTTAACCCCATAGAAGATCTCTGGGGTATTGTGAAGAGGAAGATGTGATATGCAGAAGAGCTGAAGGCCACTATCAGAGCTGGGCTCTCAGAACACCTGAGCAGAGCCACAGACTGATGGACTCATGCCACGCCACATCACTGCAGTAATTCAGCCAAAAGGAGCCGCAACTAACTATTGAGTGCTGGACATGCTCATACTTTTCATGTTCATCCTTTTCAGTTGGCCAAGATTTAAAAAAAATCCTTTCTTTGTATTGGTCTTAAGTAATATTCTAATTTTCTGAGATACTGAATTTGGGATTTTCCTTAGTTTTTCTTATATAATCATCAAAATGAAAAGAAATAAACAATTAAAGGTCCCGTTCTTCGTGTGTTTTTGAAGCTTTGATTGTGTTTACAGTGTGCAATATAACATGTGTTCATGTTTCGCGTGTAAAAAAAAACAGTATTTTTCACACAATTTGCTCATCTGTACACCGCTGTTCTCACTGTCCTAAAAACGGCTGATGAGTTCCTTTATTCTATGAAGTCCCTCCTTCAGAAATACGTAACGAGTTCTGATTGTGCCAGCGCTTCCCGTGTTGTGATTGGACAGCAGCTTAGCGAACGTAGCACGGTCCTGTGTTGTGATTGGACAGCAGCTTAGCGAACATAACTTGCACGGAAAGGTCACGCCTCTTAACGGGAGATGTATGCGCTCAATGATCTCTACAGCGTCCCTGGGAAAGCCAAACAAAGGTGATTTGACTCCGGGATGAAAATAACAGCGTCTCGACGACATGGCGACAAACACACTCAAACGCACCACTTCCTCTTCTCCACGCAACACTTCCTCTTCTCCACGTGGGACAGCAACAAGACCACGCCCCCTTTTTTCGCGTATTCTTGTGGGCGGAGGTTAGTCTGTTCTACTGACGTCATTAATGAAGGAAGTACCAGGATGTAGTCCAAGCCAGCCGTTCGCTGTAGGCTTTGAAAGGGAACTTCTGTTAAATAAAATATCTCGCTTGGCATTGAACTTTGAGCTTTATAATTTTACAGGTATTATTTATGCTCTAACAGCAACATTACACACTAACTAAAGTTTGAACAGTGGGATCACGAAGAACGGGACCTTTAAAATATATCAGTCTGTGTGTAATGAATGAATATAATATACAAGTTTCACTTTTTGAATGGAATTAGTTAAATAAATACACTTTTTGATGATATTCTAATTATATGACCAGCACCTGTGTATATATATATATACAGTGAGGAAAATAAGTATTTGAACACCTGAGAAAATCAATGTTAATATTTGGTACAGTAGCCTTTGTTTGCAATTCCAGAGGTCAAAGGTTTCCTGTAGTTTTTCAGCAGGTTTGCACTGCAGGAGGGATTTTGGCCCACTCCTCCACACAGATCTTCTCTAGATCAGTCAGGTTTCTGGCCTGTCGCTGAGAAACACGGAGTTTGAGCTCCTCCAAAGATTCTCTATTGGGTTTAGGTCTGGAGACTGGCTAGGCCACGCCAGAACCTTGATATGCTTCTTACAGAGCCACTCCTTGGTTATCCTGGCTGTGTGCTTCGGGTCATTGTCATGTTGGAAGACCCAGCCTCGACCCATCTTCAATGCTCTAACTGAGGGAAGGAGGTTGTTCCCCAAAATCTGGCAATACATGGCCCCGGTCATCCTCTCCTTAATACAGTGCAGTCGCCCTGTCCCATGTGCAGAAAAACGCCCCCAAAGCATGATGCTACCCCCCCCCCCCCCCCATGCTTCACAGTAGGGATGCTGTTCTTGGGATGGTACTCATCATTCTTCTTCCTCCAAACACGTTTAGTGGAATTATGAGCAAAAAGTTCTATTTTGGTCTCATCTGACCACATGACTTTCTCCCATGACTCCTCTGGATCATCCAAATGGTCATTGGCAAACTTCAGACGGGCCTTGACATGTGCTGGTTTAAGCAGGGGAACCTTCCGTGCCATGCATGATTTCAAACCATGACGTCTTAGTGTATTACCAACAGTAACCTTGGAAACGGTGGTCCCAGCTCTTTTCAGGTCATTGACCAGCTCCTCCCGTGTAGTTCTGGGCTGATTTCTCACCTTTCTTAGGATCATTGAGACCCCACGAGGTGAGATCTTGCATGGAGCCCCAGTCCGAGGGAGATTGACAGTCATGTTTAGCTTCTTCATTTTCTAATGATTGCTCCAACAGTGGACCTTTTTTCACCAAGCTGCTTGGCAATTTCCCCGGAGCCCTTTCCAGCCTTGTGGAGGTGTACAATTTTGTCTCTAGTGTCTTTGGACAGCTCTTTGGTCTTGGCCATGTTAGTAGTTGGATTCTAACTGATTGTATGGGGTGGACAGGTGTCTTTATGCAGCTAACGACCTCAAACAGGGGCATCTAATTTAGGATAATAAATGGAGTGGAGGTGGACATTTTAAAGGCAGACTAACAGGTCTTTGAGGGTCAGAATTCTAGCTGATAGACAGGTGTTCAAATACTTATTTGCAGCTGTATCATACAAATAAATAGTTAAAAAATCATACATTGTGATTTCTGGATTTTGTTTTTTAGATTATGTCTCTCACAGTGGACATGCACCTACGATGACAATTTCAGACCCTCCATGACTTCCAAGTGGGAGAACATGCAAAATAGCAGGTGTTCAAATACTTATTTTCCTCACTGTGTATATATATATATATATATATGCAATAACAGGAAGTGAGGGGAAAAGAGTCATGTGACAGTGAGAATCTGCACAGATGTTCAGCAGCACAAACCCCTGATTCTCAAGGGACTGAATATGAATATATGTATAAAACAGCCCAGGATCTCGGAGCTGAGCTCTATAACTCATCTGAGGAGTTGACTCCTGTTTGGATATGCAGGTGAAAGCTGCTGTGTTTCCATCTTTCTATCAGAAATATCCCAAGCGATATTATTAGCATGATTTTTCCTGGATCTAAGATAATATATTCCTCCATCTACAACAACCTTTTCAATGCCAGTTTTTGGCCATGGGATTATGAACATCGGCCAATAATTGCGCAGACTTGGCTGATTAATAAAAGTGTTTGTTCTTCCTTGTATCAGTTCCCAAATCTCCTGGCAGCCAGCATTACTGTGTTTTAGTAAATATTGTCTGAGTGTTCATTTGATTTCTTTGTCATATTTTATATATATATATATATATATATATATATATATATATATATATATATATATATATATATATATATATATATATATATATATATATATATATATATATATATATATATATATATATATATATATATATATATATATATATATATATATATATATACATACACTATATCCCCAGAAGTGTTGTGACGCTCTACATGCACACGATCCCATTCTCAATCCGTAGGGTTTAATATGGAGTCGCTCTAACAGCTTCAGCTCTTCTTTCCTCAAGGGTTAGGAGTGTGTTTATGGGGATTCTTCTAGAAGCGCATTTGTGATGTTGGACGAGAAGGCCTGGCTCTCAGTCTCCGCTCTAATTCATCCCAAAGGTGTTCTATCGGGTCGAGGTCAGGACTCCAGTTCCTCCACACCAAACTCGCTCATCCATGTCTTTATGGAGCGATGCTTTGAGCACTGGAGCGCAGGCATGCTGGGACAGGAAGGGGCCGTCCCCAAACTGATCCCATAAAGTTAGGAGCATGAAATTGTCCAAAATGTCTTGGTGAAGCATTAAGAGAATGGCTTTTTGAATTGTTTGCATTTATCTAAAAACACAACATAATCCAAACATACAAAAAGTGGGTCAAAAATAAGGGACACTCAAAGTGTGTGTTATTTCAGTGTCTAAGTGTGTGTATAAAAGGCTCTCGGATATAAACACATTTGTTTTGCTCAACCAATTAATGCACAGTTTAATCCTAAAAATAATTTTAACATCATAGAAATGAATGTCAATTGTTACACACAAACCATCTAAAGCTTTTGTAGCACTATACACTACTGTTCAAAAGTTTGAGGTCAGTAAGAATTTGTAGAATAGTTTTTATTAATTATTAATCTTTTCTTAAGAAATTAATATTTTTGTTCAGCAACAATGCAGCAAACATTTCAAGAGAGACAGTAAAGATATGTCAATGTGACAAAAGCTTTCTATTTCAGATTAATGCTGTTTTTTTTAAACACTTTCTATTCATCAAAGAATATAATATGTACAAACAGATGTTCCTGCCATGTTTAAAGGCGTTTTACTCGAACACACCTTTGCAGAACAAACTAAACACTCCCGCGTTTATATATTATGATATTTAATATTTTGAAAAACGAGCGTGCCGCATGTAATAACGAACTTGAGCGCGCAAAAGACGCAACATGTGAACAACCACTTAGTCAGAGCGTAGCAGTCAATAAACGGGACAAGGGAGGACATTTAGGCCCAATATACGGGACGTCCGGGCTAGTACAGGACAGTTGGCAACCCATGCTGTGTTTAATATTATAAAGCATAAAATACCCTCGTGGCGTACGTGTATCTTTATTTAGCATTGAAAGGTTGCCTACCTGTCTATATTTAATTTTCAACATGTTTCCGTTGATTTCACACATTGTATTCTAGCAATAGTTCAACTAGTAGCCTACAATGTGAAGTGTATGCGTCAATAACGCTAATATAAGTGAGAAGATTTCCATGTGAATCTCTTTGCGCATTTCTCTGGTTCAGAGGGTTAAGAGTTCCTTTCACTGGAACTAAGGACTGGAAGCCATAATCCCCCCTCCACAAAACTTTACACTTGGCCCAATGCAGTCAGGCGAGTCCTGTTCTCCTGGCAACCGCCAAACCCAGACTCGTCCATGGGATTGTCAGACAGAGAAGCGTGATTGGTCACTCAGAGAACACGTCTCCACTGCTCTAGAGTCCAGTGGTGGCACGCTTTACCCCACTGCATCCCACGCTTTGCATTGCACTTGGTGCTGTAAGGCTTGGATGAGCTGCTCGGCCATGGAAACCCATTCCATGAAGCTCTACACACTGTTCTTGAGCTCATCTGAAGGCCACAGAAGTTTGGAGATCTGGAGCTCTTGACTCTGCAGAAAGTTGGCCACTTCTGTGACCCTCAGCATGCGCTGACCCTGTTCTGTGACCCTCAGCATGTGATGACCCCACTCTGTGACTCTCAGCATGTGCTGACCCCGCTCTTTGTGGCTGAGTTGCTGTTGTTCCCAATGGCTTCCACTTTGTTCTAATCCCACTAACAGCTGAGCGTGGAATATTTAGTAGTGAGGATTTTTCTGTTTTGTGAAGACGGTCACACATTATTGAGTTGTTTTCCCATGAGTGTGTGTTATTGTGCTCTAATCGATTCAGATGAAAACACAATGAACAGTGCCTCTGTATCATCATGAGCATTACAAATCCTATAAAGCTTTATATTTGAGAACAAATCTAGTGGAATCAGACTGGCAGGCAGACGGCACACGCCATGCTGTGAATGTGTGATATGAATATGAATATGAATATGTATGCATCTTCTAATATGATGTCGGCAGATTAATTAAAAAAATGCTGCTGATTTGATGATTGAGTAAATGATGCATGATGTGAAACTAGAACCAGAATCCAGAGCACAGATATGCCCCTGAGCTCAACAGCAGTCGTGCGTCTCACGGGTGTATCTGTGCCAACACACACGGGTCAAAAATATACATTTATGCCAAAAATCATCAGGATATTAAGATCATGTTCCATATTCAGTAAATGTCCGACCGTAAATATATCATAAATGTATTATTAGTAGTAATATGCACTGCTGAGGACTTCATTTGCACAACTTTAAAGGAGATTTTCCTCAATATTTAGATTTTATTGCAGATTTTCAAATCACACATCAATGGAGAGATTATTAATTATTAATCTGAAGATGATCTATAAATCTCAATTTCATAAAACTGACCCTTATGACTGGTGTTGTGGTCCAGGGTCACATACGTTTTTCATTGATGGAAAATCTCCTTTAAAACCTCCTGGGACCCAGAAAAAGCAAGTTTTGAATGTAGTATTGTTCATGTCATTACAGTGTTTAGAGCAAAAGAAACAAATGGAGAAAAAACAACATGATATTGTATTCATATGTGCTCTGTAGTGACACCAGGACTCGTTTGTGTAAAGAATAAAATGACATGAAATTGCGTGTGTAGGCAAAAACAATGGGATTTATTTTGAATTCACGAGACATTTTTAGCTTTCAGGATTTGTTTAACCAAACTTTGTTTAAAGATGATTCTGAACTATGACAGATATAACGGAATGCATTGATATGCCATTTTACTTTATGCAATATGTGGGTAAGATGGCCATACTTGGATTTTCCCATCCAATACACTGCATCTAATTTGCATATTAATGTGTTCTTGGTGCAACATGTCATGAAAACATAATAATGGGAGGAATAACTGGCAACATTTTCATAATAATATCTAATATTTCATAGGAATATTGATATGTAATGAAATCAATAATCCTGATTTAGTCCTGGCGTCTCTACAGTGGACGTTTATGAAATCAATGCCCTGTTCTGGAACACAAAGGCAGATTTTGATTAGAAACCCCAGAACATTTTCCTGAGATGTTGATTTATAACAAACAATTTGAAAATTGATCTGATTTAATTGATATTTCCAGAAGAATGCTAAACATGAATGAGGTTGTTGTTGTCCTGGAGAAACCTCACACATGTGGTGTCTCTGAAGCCCTGAATGTGCTCTTCACAGGACATCCAGACTGAGACATGGGACGTGTGTGAGCTCAGAGACATTCACTCAAATATAACAGTGGACAAAAGCCTATCCGTGGGTCCCAGGAGGATAAAGCTGTCCTCAGCAATGCATATCACTACTAATAATGCATTTATGAAATATTTAGGCGGTAGGACATTTACTAAATATGGAACATGATCTTAATATCACACAATTCTGACAAACGTCTACACATATCAAAGCAAGTGCTGGAGATTATTGTGGATTCATAAAATCAGATCAAGAGACTAATGAAGAAATCTTTGCTTTGATGAAGGTGTGAACATACATTTTTCAGTGCACATGACACAACATGTCGTTTAATATTTAATGAAAGATTGAAAAATATGATTTTATTCATCATCAGTGTTTAGTTCCTCCTCCCACATCGAGTGCTCGTCATGTTAGTCGAGCACGAGCATCATCAGCATCCTCATCATCACTGCACTGGATCCGGGCTCCAGATGAACATGCAAATCCAGCCTCGATGGGAACCCTCCTCCAGATGAGATGCTCTTCTGCGGGTAAGAGCATGTGCATGAGCCTTTATCGAAGTTATCCGCAAACTCATCGAGGGAATGTCGTCCGCGAGCATAATGTCACCGAGCAGGATCATATGCCACTGGAACGAGTGTGTGCGCGCGCGCCCGAGACACACGGACGGTTACCGTCGTTCAACTTTTCTCTCGGTGTTGATTCGATCGCCGAATTCACTCGTGATCGATTAATAAACCCGGGGGTGACTCTGTGCGAACCACCGACTGGATGTGCGTTCACAGCTCAACAACACGAGTCCTATCGTTTTGATAACGTTCACATTAAGTTATGGAAACGTTATTTGCTTATGCAAAGGTTTGGCAAACACATTAAGGGACTGTTCCTGCAGGCATTATGGGAACGTTATTAAAGATCAGAGGTTTGTTGCATATGGTCATCTGTTTACTCATTGGTTAAGTGATAGTTAAGGCGTATTAATGTTTCTGGAAGAACGTTATTATATATGCACATGAAATATTGATATGATGTTAAATGCAAATAAGCTGAGAAAAATGCTACACAGACATGGGCGGAGGACTGTAATTTATCATTACTCTTCATTCACATGTGTGAAGTTAATTAACTGGTTATCTGCTGAAGCTTTATGCTCATTTTTAATCATACATTGACTGCTGGAATTACTTATTAGCCATAAGTAATTAGTAATTAGTGTGAAGATCCGAATCTAAGGACATGTATATTACCCAAGTCCCTCTGGGAAGTTTGTATTTCTGTGTTGGGACATCAGATGCTTTTGAATCATTTGTTTAGAGCAGTGGTTCCCAACCACGGTCCTGGTGGACCCCCAACAGTGCACATTTTGCATGTCTCCTCAATCAAACACACCTGATTCAGGTCATCAGCTCATTAGTAGCTACTCCAAGACCTGATGTGGGTGTGTCAGACAAAGGACACATCCAAAATGTGCACTGTTGGGGGTCCTCCAGGACCGTGGTTGGGAACCACTGGTTTAGAGCACCTTGTTATACAGCAACTCATGATGTTTTGAACACGCATGTTGGTATTTCAAGTCATGCAAGTACAGAAAAAGAGCAAAAGCTCGCTGTGTAATTGTGATATTATGCGTTTAGCATTGGTTTTATTTGCTGAATGCATGCATATTTCAGATCAGGAATAACAGGATCATCATTTCACTGCTTTAGCTTAATCCACACACAAAAAAAACGATATATATATGTGTGTATATATATTTACATTTATGCATTTGGCAGACGCTTTTATCCAAGTGCCCTTATTACAGGGACAATCCCCCTGGAGCAACATGGAGTAAAGTGCCTAAGATCGAACCAGCAACCTTCTGCACATCAGCTCCATGGTTTAACCCACTGGACCACCATCTCACAATATATGCACATATATATGCACCGATTCCAATTTCTTTTGTTAGTGAGATTGGCCGATACCGATTTTCTTTCTAAGAACTATAATCGACGGCGTATAAAAACAAAAATCCACTTTTTCTTCAAAGCAAAATTGTATTTTTATTCTAAAATAAATGATTACAACAGGATCTTCTCTCACTTAAACAACTCTCGAGAAATAAGTGTTCTGTGCCTGGAAGGAAGTAGAAATAACTGACAATCAGTTGCTTTATGAAACAAAACATTATAAATGGACCGTTTTCTCTTTTTTACTTGTCTTACAAAAGTCAAAAGATCCTATGAATGAACAGACCTGAAGTGTCCAGCCCTCCTCCAGCGTTCAGTGATTGGGTGATAAATGTTGCCAGCTAGAGATGTCACAGTACCAAAATTACAGTAGTCCGTACACATTTTACCATACTCGGTACCAATTTCAGGACCACAGCTAAATGTTTTTTATATTTTTGAACCATTTAAAAACAAAAAAATTAAATGTATTAAGTTTATTATTTATGATGATAATCCTTATAAGTAAATAATACATAAACATGTAAAGGCTGTGTGCTGTTTAAAAGTAAACATTGTTTATAAAAAAAAGATCCAGTGAAAAATAATCAACCATTTAAGCATAATTATTATTATTAGAAGAGACGTATTATTATTATTATTATTATTACATAGAGCCGATGAAACGGTAAATTCTCATGAAGGGACGGTTTATGCGTTCGGCTGGTCATGAAGTCCATCATTTCTTTATAATTGCTTTAGTCTTTTCGCTGCTTATACCCAGGAAATATCTCCTGACCTGTGGCTTTAGCCGTTTGACCTTTACTACCCTCTTCAAACTGGGCATGTTCGGGGTCGGTGATGGGGTTAAGTGTCTAATTAGGTTTGTCCTGTTGTGCGCTTTCCTGGTGGTTCCCCCACGGTTTATTTGAACCTTACAAGTTTTACAAATGGCATAATTAGTGTTTGCGCCGCGCTCGTGCTCACAACCGCGTGTTGATTGATTGGCTCAAAACACGTGAGACACGTGAGACTGATCGGCCGATCACCGACCAGGGCCGATCCTGCAGAAAATCTGCCCATTCCGATCCCTGGCCGATCAATCGGTGCATCCATGGGCGTCAGTCTGGTTTGAAATGTGCTGGGGACAGAGACTTATCAGAAGTGCATTTTCAGAAGTGCTGGGTTCATGATGCATTATTTTGTTTTCTCTTTAGCGCAGGTCATGTTTTGAAAGACTATGTCCTGTAGCTCACTAATGTAAATAAATAAAAATGTCAGCTGAGAGACATATTGCGGGTCTTATAGCATATCGTACTCATGCCGACAAAAGCGCCCTGCGAATTCTTTAATATTTTTCATTTTTGCAATTTTTTTTAACCACTTCGTTATCAGAGTCCCACTGGAGCCGTGTTTTTTTATCCTCCCTATTACACATTATTTGCAGCCATTAAAATATTTCAGTTTTTTTTCGTTTTGTTTCTTTATTAAGTTAATTTAGAAAAATGTTTGAAGCATTTTTTTGTTTGTTAAACTAAAGTTTTTGCTTTTTAAAGTGAAGAGCAAGCGGCCAGCGGCTGACAGTGAGTTAACCCAACACGTTAGCCTCTCAAATCAACACTTGACTTGTCTTGCTTATTAAATCCATATAAACACTTAAAGCATCGTTTAATCGTTTAGCCTCTATCACCACCATCACAGTAAAAAGGCATTTTTGACAAGATGAGGCGGGCAGATCGCAACGGCGCGCTAACGAAACGGCTACACAATCTAAACAAATAATTAAAAAAACATGCAGGTTGTCTTGCCTTACACCTCTCCGCGAAATGAATATAAATCCGATCTTCAATTCCCGCGCTATATGCACATTTAACAGAGTTCATGTCAATGAAAGCAACAGATATGAGCATTTTATTCATCAGCTCATTTCATCATCAGAGAGCGCAGTATGAGAACGAGTGACCTGAGCACTGGAAGAGCCTTTAGTCTCATTAGTGTTAATGAAGATGAGTGTGCTTTTGAGCATCTCAGCTTATTTTCAGCTTCACTTGTGGCAGTTTGTGTGTTGGCTTGCTTTACTCATTTGCGGCGATGCGTGTTGCATAGCGCCGTCCTATAGCCTAAAGAGGCCCGCAGCCCGGCCCTAGGGGCGTAAAAAAGTCGGGGCCCGTCGGGCTCGGGCAGAAATGTAGGGCTCTACTTTGAGTGAGGCTGAAAGCGTCTTTCTTTTTAATACATTTCTTGAATGTCTTAATTACAGTCGGCCTATAGATAGTTCTGATATTTGTGGCTGCACCGGGTCCATCATTACGCTAATCATGAGCGGCCCATGGCACTGCTACCCACGGCTGTTAAGAACTGTAGGCTACATCAATACATTACAACAATTTCGTGCTATGGGCACTGCCACTGATACAGGCGGCGGAAGAGCCTGCTTTACGGAGCTTCTGCTTTTCAAACGTTTTTACGACAAAAGATGTCGTTAAAACGACATAAGATCTCGTTATTACGACACAATTGAGTGGAAAAAATATGTGTGTGGCAGCAATGCTTCACCGTAAAATTGAACTCGAGGTAAAAAAAAAAAAAAAAAAAAAAGTGGTGGGTACACCCCCCCCCCTATGGGTGCATGGGTGATTTCCCCCCGAAATCGACGCCTATGGGTGCATCTCTATATATAGGGGAGAGCGGGCACAACCTAACGCTTTTTGACTGTCTCAGTTTGTGTAAATCCACTTGGGGTTCTGAAAGGTTTCAATTATTTGGTCCCGTTTTGTGCCCTTCTCAGCATTTCTCGGTGATTCAAAGACAATGACTTCTCAGATCTGAGGGAAGGAAAATCTTCAATTTATCTGACAAAGGATTTCAAATATATTTGAAAAAGAAAAGAGGCGTAATATGGATTTAACCAATGGAAAAGAATTGCATCATATATCTCATGGTATAAGAACGTGAGCCACGTGATATCAGTGTAATGCATACAACACATCTGATCTGTAATCATTATTTCCACCAGCAAAGCACTGAGATCCTGCAACTCTCTTAAATGCAAAGAGAAACTCGGGACCATTTCACCAAGAGACCCAATAGAGCCTTCTTATATGAAAAACATATGTCTAGGGTATGTTTCACTTAGAGAGAGAGAGAGAGAGAGAGAGAGAGAGAGAGAGAGAGAGAGAGAGAGAGAGAGAGAGAGAGAGAGAGAGAGAGAGAGAGAGAGAGAGAGAGAGAGAGAGAGAGAGAGAGAGAGAGAGAGAGAGAGAGAGAGAGACAAAGGAAAAAAAGGCCACACTTATATTCATATGAAGAGGATTCAAATAATGAGGATAATGTGGGTGATGAACTAAAGGGATAATGCTGAGATGTACATAAAAATCAGGTTCAGAGTATTTATTGTTTCCCACATTAATGTCACACATGTCTAGTACAATTATGTGGTTTTGTTTCATTAATGCAGTGTTTACTATTCTCTTGATTTACCCCGAAAGAATGGAAGTGAAATGTGACAACATGCCCCGCAGGTGGAGCACAATGTAACATGACCAAATGACAGCTTAACATGGCACCTGATATAATCAAAAAAACATTTTAAACTAAACTATTTTGTCAACAAAAAACAATTATTAACTTTTTAAAATATAATAATGGCATTTTTGAATCATTAAAAATATAAGCATTTTGAGTTTGACTACAAACCCATGGCTAAATCCAGCTGAGCAGCAGAAGAACATCATGATAATCAATCACTTCTGAACTCTCAGTCATTATTCTCCCTTTTCTCATAGTTTCTCAAAAGAATTCATAAAAGTATAGAATATAATAGCACATTTCTAACAGGGGCTGATTGTAACGCAGTGTTAACACACACACACACACACACACACACACACACACACACACACACACACACACACACACACACCTGCACAACTGGGATGTAAAGCGCGTCTCGTGTCTTCTGCTGCCAGATCAGCATTAAAGAACATCTCAACTGTTAAAGAACAGATAGAAGATTAAAATAATATCGCATTTGTCTTATTTTGAATAAACACAAAAACTAAACTTAAGTAAGAAATGTACTTTTGCTGTGGTTAAATAAATGTTCAGTGATATCTTCCAGAGATTTTTTTAATTTTGGCGCTATTTTGTCTCTAAATAATGTTGATATGCAACTAGTAAACACATTAAGTTTCGTCATGGCGCGTGTGGAAAGGGTTAAAACATGCGCGTTACAACTAACCCGTGTTAGGTTGTGCCCCGCGCTCCTCTGTGTCTTTTTTCAGGCATTCAAGCAATGCTTCACTGAAATGACTGGCTCTTTTAACTGTATGTAGCCATGTTTTCTTATACTAGTGCACTGTCTACTGTCCTTATAACATCCCATGTGAAGCAGTGGCGTTTGTGTCGTGTAACACAGATGCCATCATGCATATCTCTTGTTTGGGCTGTGTTATAGTGGTCAGCCCACAGTTATATTTACTATGAGCCGGACTCATCTAGACACTGTTTAGTGAGGCGTCTGCTTCAGATTTTACATTGTGCATGAAGTAAAGAACTGCAATATGAACCGTTTTAGTTTTGATAAATATTTCAGTGGATTCTTTCACTCATTTTATGAAGTCCCAGCAAAAGTCTGTCCTTTATTTTGATGTTGATATTATGCATGCATGTGTCACGAGTTTGCATTATTTACACGCTTGTGTTTTTCTCTCCTCAGATGACCGCACACGTCTCTCCTCGACCACCATCCATCGTCATAAACATGCATATGTGGATATTGGCCATATGGTCTTTCACCACGTTTTTCTGCTTAATCGAGATGTTCGACATTTACGGGGATATATGTAGAGGCCTGTGCGTCTGCGAGGAAAGAGACGGGATCTTTACAGCCGGCTGTGAAAACAGAGGAATTAACAGTCTGTCGGAGGTGACCCCTTTACACTTCACTGCATATCATCTTCTGCTCACAGGGAATCTGTTAAAGAAAGTCTCGCTCGACGACTTCCTTCATTACGAAGGACTCACCATTTTACATCTGGGCAATAATGATATATCAGACATGGACGCTGGCGCGTTTAACGGACTCCAGGGATTAAGGAGACTGCATCTAAACAATAACAAAATTGAAGTCCTGAAGGACGACACGTTCCTCGGACTTGAAAGCCTGGAGTACCTGCAGATTGACTATAATTACATCAGCCACGTTGAACCCAAAGCCCTGAGCGTTTTACGTCACTTAGAGGTGCTCATCCTCAATGACAATTTGCTCTCCGCTCTGCCAAACAACATCTTTCAGTCTGTTCCTTTAACTCATCTCGACCTGAGAGGCAATCAGCTCAAAGTGCTTCCCTATAACGGCCTTCTGGAGCACCTGAGTCACATTGTGGAGCTACAGCTGGAAGAAAACCCGTGGAATTGCTCTTGCGAGCTCATTGCGCTAAAAGCCTGGCTTGAAAGCATATCCTACACGGCTTTAGTTGGAGATGTGGTTTGCGAAACGCCCTTTCGACTGCATGGGCGGGACCTGGACGGGATCTCAAAGCAGGAGCTGTGTCCTCGCAGAGCCATCGCCGAATACGAGATGCGCGCGGAACCGGCTCATGGCGGCGAGATCCTCTACAAAACCACCCCGGGGACGGTGGGATTCGCGTCCTCAACCGGCCTGCGCTCCACAAAAAGCAGTCGTATGCCGGGAAAACTCCGCGTCAAACCCACCTCGCGCTCGTCCTCAAGCAAGCCGCAGAACTACGGCCCGATGTTGGCCTACCAGACCAAATCTCCCGTTCCTCTAGACTGTCCGAACGCGTGCACATGCAATCTGCAAATCTCAGACCTCGGGTTGAACGTGAACTGCCAGGAGCGGAAAATCGAGAGCATCTCTGATCTCGAACCCAAGCCGTACAACCCTAAAAAGATGTACCTGACGGGGAACTCCATCTCTGCGGTGTGCAGCTCAGACTTCAATGGCGCCACCGGATTGGATTTGCTCCACTTGGGCAACAACCGCATAGCCGTCATTCATGACCGGACGTTCGGCCAGCTCATACACCTGAGACGGCTTTACCTCAACGGCAACTTAATCGAGCGGCTCACCGAGGATATGTTCTACGGCCTACAAAGCCTGCAGTTTCTGTATTTGGAGTACAACGTCATCCGGGAGATTGCACTCGGAGCTTTTCAGCAGGTGCCCAATCTTCAACTGCTGTTCCTCAACAACAACCTCCTCAAGACTCTTCCGCCGGGCGTCTTTGACGGATTAAACCTGGCTCGACTGAATCTGCGCAGCAACCACTTGCGGACTCTTCCGGTCGCCGGCGTGCTCGAGGAACTCGCAGGGCTGGTCCAGATCGATCTGTTCGAGAACCCCTGGGATTGTTCATGTCTCGCTGTGGAGATGAAGAGCTGGCTGGAGCAGCTCAGCGCTGGCACTGTGGTGAACACCGTTGTGTGTGAATCTCCGGCGAGGCTCTCGGGAGAGGATATGCGGTACATTCGCTCTTCTCATCTCTGCCCGGAGAGCTCTATCGTTCCCGCTGTGCCGCCCTCGGAGGAATCCTTCCCTGGCAGTACTATCACTTTAGAAACGGCCTTGGATTACGACACGCAGAATCCCGCGGTTCCCCTGTCCGTTCTTATCCTCGCCTTGCTGCTGCTTTTTATCCTATCCGTGTTCGTCGCGGCAGGGCTGTTCGCGGTCATAATGAAACGCCGCAAGAAGTCTGAACGCTTGGCTTCGGTAAGCGCCACTGCAATCTATGACGACGGGCCGAAGTCTAGATCGTCGGCGGGCCACGTCTACGAGTACATCCCACCCGCAGCCGAGAAGAGCGGCCCCTACGGCGTGGGAAGCGCAATAGAGGGTTACAGAGACTTCGAAGAATTCAACCGAGCTCTGACGTCCAACTCGGATGAGGACATCGGGAGCGCCGCGATAAGCTCCGAGTTCAGCGCTGGCACTCCGGACGCGCTCAACAGACACTCGCCACTTTTGGACGACAACTACTTTTATCGGGACATCCTGGCGAGGGACCAGCAGGCCTCTTACAGAGGCAGTTTGGCATGCAAGCATGGCACGCACGCAGACCTTGATGTGCGGCATCAGTACTTGAATCCGGAGAGGCTTCAGGTGTACTGCTCGCCGCCCGCCGCCGTCTACATAGAGCCCAACCGCAGCGAGTACTGGGAGCTCAAAGCCAAGCTGCACTTTGAACCAGACTATTTGGAGGTTCATGAGAAAAGGACCACTTTCACCCAGTTCTGAAACAGTCTTCATTGTCAAAAAAACATCTGAGAGATATTAGGGCGGAGTATTGTGCTCCTCAAAATTCAAAAGAAAGATTTTTATTTTATTTTATTGCTATAATTATTACTATTATTTTTATTTACTTTGTTTGCATTGTGATATTATTTGCTGGAAAATTAAGCACTTTTCCTCTCTATTTTAATCCCCCCCCCCCCCCCCCCCCCCCCAAAAAAAAAAAAAACAATATTATATATTCATATTAAAGGGGACATATTACACCCCTTTTCACAATATAAATCTCTGCTGTCCCCAGAATGTGTGTGTGAAGTTTCAGCTCAAAATACCCCAGATCATTTATTATATCTTCTCAAATTTGCCTCTATTTGGGTGTGAGCAAAAACACGCCGTTTCTGTGTGTGTCCCTTTAAATGCAAATGACCTGCTGCTCCCCGCCCCTTTCCAGAAGAGGGCGGAGCTTCAGATACTCCGTCAACAACAGAACAGGCCAATCTCACGCAGACTGTCAGAAATGAGCAGTCGCACATGTTTGAGTCACACACACACACACACACACACACACACACACACTAGAGACTCAGGAAGAGCTCCACACTAAACTGAACGCTGAGCGGATCACACACACACACGAGAGACTCAGGAAGAGCTCCACACTGAACGCTGAGCGGATCACACACACACACACACACGAGAGACTCAGGAAGAGCTCCACGCTGAGCGGATCACACACACACACACACACACACACGAGAGACTCAGGAAGAGCTCCACACTAAACACTGAACGCTGAGCGGATCACACACACACGCACGCGAGAGAGACTCAGGAAGAGCTCTACAACGCATAATAAATGTGTGTGTGTGAATCCCGCAGACAGGGAGTGTGTTCAGGATCAAACTAACGCCACAGCTCTAGCCTCTGTGAATACAGACGATGCTAACGCTAGCCATATTAGCCGTACAGCGTTCAGATCATTCAGAAAGGACATGCACACATTCACAGAATATGAAGTGCCATCCTCACTTGTTCTGATATGAAGTTATAGCTGAAGCGTTACTGACCCTTGTTGTTGTAGTGTATATAACTAAATATCCGGTCATTCTTGGGCTGATTTCCTTCATAAATGACCTTCACCCACAGTGTCCTCACACACACACACACACACTCAGTGGCTCTGATTCATCAGTACATTAGTCATGTTTTTGACATGTTGTAATACTCGAGCGCTGATACAGAAATTGCGTCTCTGTTTCTCACTCAGGGGCGTGTCTATGCTAAACGGCCAATCGGCAGCAGTCATGGGCGGGGCTTCCCTAGTGGGAAATATGAGAGATTGATAATGATTGATGGGGATTATAAAGAAAGTATTGGGTGTTTTTTTACCAGTATAGACACACATCTGTGGACACACACTTTATAAAAGTGAATTTTGCATAATATGTCCCTTTTAATGTATAAATGTAACGGAGGCTAGCGAGTTAACCTCTGATCTCAAGAGACGCTCTAGCGACTGATGCTAGGGGTCGCAGCCTTTAGCCTCCTTGTTAGACCGACTCTCATACAGGCGGACCCGGGTTCGAGTCCCGCTTGGAGCGGGCGAGGGGTTGCGTTGGTGCCGTGACCCGGATGGGAGTGAGGTTTAGGGGTGAGAGTAACGGAGGCCAGCTAGTAGTCGCTGTGCGAATAAACCTCACTCCTCTGATCTCAAGAGACCAGGGCCTGAAATTAACACCCGACCACGCGCCAAATGCGGGTGAATTTTGCAGTTGGCGGGTAACACTGTCAATCTACATGCCACATTAGCCAATGAGAATTGAGTGATTGATTGGGCAGTTTGAGAGGATGCGACTGCGTTCATGCGATCGGAAAGAAGACGAGGCTCTTCTCTGACTGCGTTTGGATGTGCGAGTATTGAACTGTTGGGGAGATGGGATGAGATTATAATGCAACGCTGGCATAGACTACAGTACAGTGACAGTTGCACAGATGTGTGTGTGTGTGTGTGTGTGTGTGTGTGTGTGTGTGTGTGTGTGTGTGTGTGTGTGTGTGTGTGTGTGTGTGTGTGTGTGTGTGTGTTGGGAGTTGGGAGTTGGGAAGCGGTGAGAAAATGTCCGGTTCGCGGTAACTTTACCAGCGATAATAATATTAATTTAGTTCTGTTTAACCGTTCCTGAACGTGACTGAATCAGCCGCGTGTGTGTGTTCATCAGGGCTATATCTGAGTGACACGGGACATCAATGAATAAGATTTTTAAAAATGTATATTGTAAGAGTTATTATTACTTATATTGATTTTGTTAATAACTTGACAGCACTTAAATGTGTATTCTTACAGTTAAAGAACAATATGTTTGTGGGACCAGTGGATTTTTGAAGGGACAAGCGAAAGAGAATTTACAGATTAAAACATCAATAACAAAAAACTAGAGAATGCAAGAATGATTCTGTGGCGATCGATAGAGGATAATAATATATAGTCTAATGTATAATAAACTGACCGTAATGTTGCGCGGTTGACGCTCGCGCAGCCTCTCGAGGAGAAATCAATGTCACTGAATGATTCAGTGTTCGAACGAATCGACTCAATGACTCACTCAATAAAACGGTCACCTGCCGCCACCCACTGGTGGTGTACTTTCATGTTTAAACATCCGTTCCAACTTTTCTTATTTGTATATTCAAAACTATTTAAAACAATCTCATAACATTTAATGCAGTTGTAATTGTTCAGTGTTAATGATTTAATTTGATTGGCCCTACAGTGTCTTATTATATTTAAAGATCAAATTTAAGAATATAAACTGAAAGCTGAAGCATAGCCTATATTTAATAAGATTATGGGGAAAAAAATGCCCTTTATAAAAGGTAAAAAATATCAAAGATATGCAGATTTAAATATGTCAAAACTGATCGAACGTTGTTGAGAATATTTCTTCAGAATAAATGATATTTACAACACACACAAAAATCCGGACGAGCGCGTGAACAGGCTTAATGTCGAGGATGGCTGGTAAAAAGTCACAGTGGCAGGTGGTCAAAGAAGTTGATTTCAGGCCCCGCGAGAGACGCTCTGACACTAGGGGCCGCAGCCTTTAGTTAGAGCCTCTGACTCTCGGGTTCGAGTCCCGCTCGGAGAGGGCGGTTGGAACGGGGTAAACAAATTGCTTTACTTAAATGGTAAATTAGTTCTGCATCAGAGTAGTATTTGATGTACTGCTTTTAATGCACTGAAAAAAATCCAACTTAATAATAATTAGGGCTGTTAAAAGATTAATCACGATTAATCACATCCAAAATAAAAGTTTGTGTTTACATAATATATTTGTGTGTACTCTGTATAATTGTTTATATAAATATTCATGTATATATTTAAGAAATATTTGCATGT
>CM042243.1:678241-685741 GCA_023566225.1 Romanogobio albipinnatus | reverse complement strand
CTCTGAGTGTGTGTGTGTGTGTGTATGTATGTGTGTTTCGCCTGATGCTCTGAGTGTGTGTGTGTGTTTCACCTGACGCTCTGAGTGTGTGTGTGTGTGTGTGTGTGTGTGTGTGTTTCGCCTGACGCTCTGAGTGTATGTGTGTGTGTGTTTTTCACCTGATGCTCTGAGTGTGTGTGTGTGTGTGTTTCGCCTGACGCTCTGAGTGTGTGTGTGTTTCACCTGACGCTCTGAGTGTGTGTGTGTGTTTCACCTGACGCGCTGAGTGTATGTGTGTGTGTGTGTTTCGCCCGATGCTCTGAGTGTGTGTGTGTTTCACCTGATGCTCTGAGTGTGTGTGTGTGTGTATGTATGTGTGTTTCGCCTGATGCTCTGAGTGTGTGTGTGTGTTTCACCTGACGCTCTGAGTGTGTGTGTGTGTTTCACCTGATGCTCTGAGTGTGTGTGTGTGTTTCGCCTGACGCTCTGAGTGTGTGTGTGTTTCACCTGACGCTCTGAGTGTGTGTGTTTCACCTGACGCTCTGAGTGTGTGTGTGTGTGTGTGTGTGTGTTTCGCCTGACGCTCTGAGTGTATGTGTGTGTGTGTTTTTCACCTGATGCTCTGAGTGTGTGTGTGTGTGTGTGTGTGTTTCGCCTGACGCTCTGAGTGTGTGTGTGTGTTTCACCTGACGCTCTGAGTGTGTGTGTGTGTTTCACCTGACGCACTGAGTGTATGTGTGTGTGTGTTTCGCCCGATGCTCTGAGTGTGTGTGTGTTTCACCTGATGCTCTGAGTGTGTGTGTGTGTGTGTGTTTCGCCTGACGCTCTGAGTGTGTGTGTGTTTCACCTGACGCTCTGAGTGTGTGTGTTTCACCTGACGCTCTGAGTGTGTGTGTGTGTGTGTGTGTGTTTCGCCTGATGCTCTGAGTGTGTGTGTGTTTCACCTGATGCTCTGAGTGTGTGTGTGTTTCGCCTGACGCTCTGAGTGTGTGTGTGTTTCACCTGACGCTCTGAGTGTGTGTGTGTTTCACCTGACGCTCTGAGTGTGTGTGTGTTTCACCTGATGCTCTGAGTGTGTGTGTGTGTTTCGCCTGATGCTCTGAGTGTGTGTGTGTGTGTGTGTGTGTTTCGCCTGATGCTCTGAGTGTGTGTGTGTGTTTCACCTGATGCTCTGAGTGAGTGTGTGTGTGTTTTGCCTGATGCTCTGAGTGTGTGTGTGTTTCGCCTGGTGTGTGTGTGTTTAACCTGACGCTCTGAGTGTGTGTGTGTGTGTGTGTGTGTGTGTGTGTGTGTTTCGCCTGATGCTCTGAGTGTGTGTGTGTTTCACCTGACGCTCTGAGTGTGTGTGTGTTTCACCTGACGCTCTGTGTGTGTGTGTGTGTGTGTGTGTGTGTGTTTCGCCTGATGCTCTGAGTGTGTGTGTGTGTGTGTTTCGCCTGATGCTCTGACTGTGTGTGTGTTTCACCTGACGCTCTGAGTGTGTGTGTTTCGCCTGATGCTCTGAGTGTGTGTGTGTGTGGGTGTGTGTGTTTCGCCTGACGCTCTGAGTGTGTGTGTTTCGCCTGATGCTCTGAGTGTGTGTGTGTTTCACCTGACACTCTGTGTGTGTGTGTGTGTGTGTGTGTGTGTGCTTCGCCTGATGCTCTAAGTGTGTGTGTGTGTGTTTCGCCTGATGCTCTGAGTGTGTGTGTGTGTTTCGCCTGACGCTCTGAGTGTGTGTGTGTTTCACCTGACGCTCTGAGTGTGTGTGTGTGTTTCGCCTGACGCTCTGAGTGTGTGTGTGTTTCACCTGACGCTCTGAGTGTGTGTGTGTGCTTCGCCTGATGCTCTAAGTGTGTGTGTGTGTGTTTCGCCTGATGCTCTGAGTGTGTGTGTGTGTTTCGCCTGATGCTCTGAGTGTGTGTGTGTGTTTCGCCTGACGCTCTGAGTGTGTGTGTGTTTCACCTGACGCTCTGAGTGTGTGTGTTTCACCTGATGCTCTGAGTGTGTGTGTGTTTCGCCTGATGCTCTGAGTGTGTGTGTGTTTCGCCTGATGCTCTGAGTGTGTGTGTGTTTCGCCTGATGCTCTGAGTGTGTGTGTGTTTCGCCTGATGCTCTGAGTGTGTGTGTGTTTCGCCTGACGCTCTGACTGTGTGTGTGTGTGTGTGTGTGTTTCACCTGACGCTCTGAGTGTGTGTGTGTTTCACCTGACGCTCTGAGTGTGTGTGTGTTTCACCTGATGCTCTGAGTGTGTGTGTGTTTCGCCTGATGCTCTGAGTGTGTGTGCGTTTCACCTGATGCTCTGAGTGTGTGTGTGCTTCGCCTGATGCTCTGAGTGTGTGTGTGTGTGTTTCGCCTGACGCTCTGAGTGTGTGTGTGTTTCGCCTGACGCTCTGAGTGTGTGTTTGTTTCACCTGATGCTCTGACTGTGTGTGTGTTTCACCTGATGCTCTGAGTGTGTGTGTGTGTTTCGCCTGATGCCCTGAGTGTGTGTGTGTGTGTTTCACCTGACGCTCTGAGTGTGTGTGTGTTTCACCTGACGCACTGAGTGTATGTATTTCGCCTGATGCTCTGAGTGTGTGTGTGTGTTTCGCCTGACGCTCTGTGTGTGTGTGTTTCGCCTGACGCTTTGTGTGTGTGTGTTTCGCCTGACGCTCTGTGTGTGTGTGTTTCGCCTGACGCTCTGTGTGTGTGTGTTTCGCCTGACGCTCTGTGTGTGTGTTTCACCTGATGCTCTGAGTGTGTGTGTGTGTTTCGCCTGACGCTCTGAGTGTGTGTGTGTTTCACCTGACGCTCTGAGTGTGTGTGTGTTTCACCTGACGCTCTGAGTGTGTGTATGTGTGTGTGTGTTTCGCCTGACGCTCTGAGTGTATGTGTGTGTGTGTTTTTCACCTGATGCTCTGAGTGTGTGTGTGTGTGTGTTTCGCCTGACGCTCTGAGTGTGTGTGTGTTTCACCTGACGCTCTGAGTGTGTGTGTGTGTTTCACCTGACGCACTGAGTGTATGTGTGTGTGTGTTTCGCCCGATGCTCTGAGTGTGTGTGTGTTTCACCTGATGCTCTGAGTGTGTGTGTGTTTCACCTGACGCTCTGAGTGTGTGTGTGTTTCGCCTGACGCTCTGAGTGTGTGTGTGTTTCACCTGACGCTCTGAGTGTGTGTGTGTTTCACCTGACGCTCTGAGTGTGTGTGTGTTTCACCTGACGCTCTGAGTGTGTGTGTGTGTGTGTGTGTGTGTGTGTTTCGCCTGATGCTCTGAGTGTGTGTGTGTGTTTCACCTGATGCTCTGAGTGTGTGTTTCGCCTGACGCTCTGAGTGTGTGTGTGTTTCACCTGACGCTCTGAGTGTGTGTGTGTTTCACCTGACGCTCTGAGTGTGTGTGTGTTTCACCTGATGCTCTGAGTGTGTGTGTGTGTTTCGCCTGACGCTCTGAGTGTGTGTGTGTTTCACCTGACGCTCTGAGTGTGTGTGTGTTTCACCTGACGCTCTGAGTGTGTGTGTGTGTGTTTCGCCTGATGCTCTGAGTGTGTGTGTGTGTGTGTTTCGCCTGATGCTCTGAGTGTGTGTGTGTGTGTTTCGCCTGATGCTCTGAGTGTGTGTGTGTGTTTCGCCTGATGCTCTGAGTGTGTGTGTGTTTCACCTGATGCTCTGAGTGAGTGTGTGTGTGTTTCGCCTGGTGTGTGTGTGTTTAACCTGACGCTCTGAGTGTGTGTGTGTGTGTGTGTGTGTGTGTGTGTGTTTCGCCTGATGCTCTGAGTGTGTGTGTGTTTCACCTGACGCTCTGAGTGTGTGTGTGTTTCACCTGACGCTCTGTGTGTGTGTGTGTTTCACCTGACGCTCTGTGTGTGTGTGTGTGTGTGTTTCGCCTGATGCTCTTAGTGTGTGTGTGTGTGTGTGTGTGTGTGTGTGTGTGTGTGTGTGTGTGTGTGTTTCGCCTGATGCTCTGAGTGTGTGTGTGTGTGTGTTTCGCCTGATGCTCTGACTGTGTGTGTGTTTCGCCTGATGCTCTGAGTGTGTGTGTGTGTGTGTGTGTGTTTCGCCTGACGCTCTGAGTGTGTGTGTGTGTGTGTGTGTGTGTGTGTGTGTGTGTTTCGCCTGACGCTCAGAGTGTGTGTGTTTCGCCTGATGCTCTAAGTGTGTGTGTGTGTATGTGTTTCGCCTGACGCTCTGAGTGTGTGTGTGTGTTTCGCCTGACGCTCTGACTGTGTGTGTTTCACCTGACGCTCTGAGTGTGTGTGTGTTTCACCTGACGCTCTGAGTGTGTGTGTGTGTGTGTGTGTGTGTTTCACCTGATGCTCTGAGTGTGTGTGTGTTTCACCTGATGCTCTGAGTGTGTGTGTGTTTCACCTGATGCTCTGAGTGTGTGTGTGTTTCGCCTGATGCTCTGAGTGTGTGTGTGTGTGTGTATGTATGTGTGTTTCGCCTGATGCTCTGAGTGTGTGTGTGTGTTTCACCTGACGCTCTGAGTGTGTGTGTGTGTGTGTGTGTGTGTGTGTGTGTGTTTCGCCTGACGCTCTGAGTGTATGCGTGTGTGTGTTTTTCACCTGATGCTCTGAGTGTGTGTGTGTGTGTGTTTCGCCTGACGCTCTGAGTGTGTGTGTGTTTCGCCTGACGCTCTGAGTGTGTGTGTGTTTCACCTGACGCTCTGAGTGTGTGTGTGTGTTTCACCTGACGCGCTGAGTGTATGTGTGTGTGTGTTTCGCCCGATGCTCTGAGTGTGTGTGTGTTTCACCTGATGCTCTGAGTGTGTGTGTGTGTGTATGTATGTGTGTTTCGCCTGATGCTCTGAGTGTGTGTGTGTGTTTCACCTGACGCTCTGAGTGTGTGTGTGTGTTTCACCTGATGCTCTGAGTGTGTGTGTGTGTTTCGCCTGACGCTCTGAGTGTGTGTGTGTTTCACCTGACGCTCTGAGTGTGTGTGTTTCACCTGACGCTCTGAGTGTGTGTGTGTTTCACCTGATGCTCTGAGTGTGTGTGTGTTTCACCTGATGCTCTGAGTGTGTGTGTGTTTCGCCTGATGCTCTGAGTGTGTGTGTGTGTGTGTATGTATGTGTGTTTCGCCTGATGCTCTGAGTGTGTGTGTGTGTTTCACCTGACGCTCTGAGTGTGTGTGTGTGTGTGTGTGTGTTTCGCCTGACGCTCTGAGTGTATGTGTGTGTGTGTTTTTCACCTGATGCTCTGAGTGTGTGTGTGTGTGTGTGTGTGTGTGTTTCGCCTGACGCTCTGAGTGTGTGTGTGTGTTTCACCTGACGCACTGAGTGTATGTGTGTGTGTGTTTCGCCCGATGCTCTGAGTGTGTGTGTGTTTCACCTGATGCTCTGAGTGTGTGTGTGTGTGTGTGTTTCGCCTGACGCTCTGAGTGTGTGTGTGTTTCACCTGACGCTCTGAGTGTGTGTGTTTCACCTGACGCTCTGAGTGTGTGTGTGTGTGTGTGTGTGTTTCGCCTGATGCTCTGAGTGTGTGTGTGTTTCACCTGATGCTCTGAGTGTGTGTGTGTTTCGCCTGACGCTCTGAGTGTGTGTGTGTTTCACCTGACGCTCTGAGTGTGTGTGTGTTTCACCTGACGCTCTGAGTGTGTGTGTGTTTCACCTGATGCTCTGAGTGTGTGTGTGTGTTTCGCCTGATGCTCTGAGTGTGTGTGTGTGTGTGTGTGTGTGTTTCGCCTGATGCTCTGAGTGTGTGTGTGTGTTTCACCTGACGCTCTGAGTGTGTGTGTGTGTGTTTCACCTGACGCACTGAGTGTATGTGTGTGTGTGTTTCGCCCGATGCTCTGAGTGTGTGTGTGTTTCACCTGATGCTCTGAGTGTGTGTGTGTGTGTGTGTTTCGCCTGACGCTCTGAGTGTGTGTGTGTTTCGCCTGACGCTCTGAGTGTGTGTGTGTGTTTCACCTGACGCTCTGAGTGTGTGTGTGTGTTTCACCTGACGCACTGAGTGTATGTGTGTGTGTGTTTCGCCCGATGCTCTGAGTGTGTGTGTGTGTGTGTGTTTCGCCTGACGCTCTGAGTGTGTGTGTGTTTCACCTGACGCTCTGAGTGTGTGTGTTTCACCTGACGCTCTGAGTGTGTGTGTGTGTGTGTGTGTGTTTCGCCTGATGCTCTGAGTGTGTGTGTGTTTCACCTGATGCTCTGAGTGTGTGTGTGTTTCGCCTGACGCTCTGAGTGTGTGTGTGTTTCACCTGACGCTCTGAG
Source organism: Romanogobio albipinnatus (assembly GCA_023566225.1). NCBI lineage: Eukaryota > Metazoa > Chordata > Actinopteri > Cypriniformes > Gobionidae > Romanogobio > Romanogobio albipinnatus. Next base: position 679,600 of record CM042243.1, on the reverse strand, counting down.
TGTGTGTGTGTTTCACCTGACGCTCTGAGTGTGTGTGTGTTTCACCTGATGCTCTGAGTGTGTGTGTGTGTTTCGCCTGATGCTCTGAGTGTGTGTGTGTGTGTGTGTGTGTGTGTTTCGCCTGATGCTCTGAGTGTGTGTGTGTGTTTCACCTGATGCTCTGAGTGAGTGTGTGTGTGTTTTGCCTGATGCTCTGAGTGTGTGTGTGTTTCGCCTGGTGTGTGTGTGTTTAACCTGACGCTCTGAGTGTGTGTGTGTGTGTGTGTGTGTGTGTGTGTGTGTTTCGCCTGATGCTCTGAGTGTGTGTGTGTTTCACCTGACGCTCTGAGTGTGTGTGTGTTTCACCTGACGCTCTGTGTGTGTGTGTGTGTGTGTGTTTCGCCTGATGCTCTTAGTGTGTGTGTGTGTGTGTGTTTCGCCTGATGCTCTGAGTGTGTGTGTGTGTGTTTCGCCTGATGCTCTGACTGTGTGTGTGTTTCACCTGACGCTCTGAGTGTGTGTGTGTTTCGCCTGATGCTCTGAGTGTGTGTGTGTGTGTGTGTGTGTGTGTGTGTGTTTCGCCTGACGCTCTGAGTGTGTGTGTTTCGCCTGATGCTCTGAGTGTGTGTGTGTGTGTGTGCTTCGCCTGATGCTCTAAGTGTGTGTGTGTGTGTTTCGCCTGATGCTCTGAGTGTGTGTGTGTGTGTTTCACCTGATGCTCTGAGTGTGTGTGTGTGTTTCGCCTGACGCTCTGAGTGTGTGTGTTTCACCTGATGCTCTGAGTGTGTGTGTGTTTCACCTGATGCTCTGAGTGTGTGTGTGTGTTTCGCCTGACGCTCTGAGTGTGTGTGTGTTTCACCTGACGCTCTGAGTGTGTGTGTTTCGCCTGACGCTCTGAGTGTGTGTGTGTTTCGCCTGACGCTCTGAGTGTGTGTGTGTTTCACCTGATGCTCTGAGTGTGTGTGTGTTTCACCTGACGCTCTGAGTGAGTGTGTGTTTCGCCTGACGCTCTGAGTGTGTGTGTGTGTGTTTCGCCTGACGCTCTGTGTGTGTGTGTGTGTGTGTTTCACCTGACGCTCTGAGTGTGTGTGTGTGTGTGTGTGTTTCACCTGACGCTCTGAGTGTGTGTGTGTTTCACCTGACACTCTGAGTGTATGTGTGTGTGTGTTTCGCCTGACGCTCTGCGTGTGTGTGTGTGTGTGTGTGTTTCGCCTGATGCTCTGAGTGTGTGTGTGTGTTTCACCTGATGCTCTGAGTGTGTGTGTGTTTCACCTGATGCTCTGAGTGTGTGTGTGTGTTTCGCCTGACGCTCTGAGTGTGTGTGTGTTTCACCTGACGCTCTGGGTGTGTGTGTTTCGCCTGACGCTCTGAGTGTGTGTG
>CM042243.1:660741-673241 GCA_023566225.1 Romanogobio albipinnatus | reverse complement strand
TGAGTGTTACTCTTGAGTGTTCTCTGAGCGTTACTCTTGAGTGTTCTCTGAGTGTTACTCTTGAGTGTTCTCCGAGCGTCACTCTTGAGGGTTCTCTGAGTGTCACTCTTGAGTGTTCTCTGAGCGTCACTCTTGAGGGTTCTCTGAGCGTTACTCTTGAGGGTTCTCTGAGTGTCACTCTTGAGGGTTCTCTGAGTGTCACTCTTGAGTGTTCTCTGAGCGTTACTCTTGAGTGTTCTCTGAGTGTTACTCTTGAGTGTTCTCCGAGCGTCACTCTTGAGGGTTCTCTGAGCGTCACTCTTGAGGGTTCTCTGAGTGTTACTCTTGAGGGTTCTCTGAGCGTTACTCTTGAGTGTTCTCTTGAGGGTTCTCTGAGTGTCACTCTTGAGTGTTCTCTGAGTGTTACTCTTGAGTGTTCTCTGAGTGTTACTCTTGAGTGTTCTCTTGAGGGTTCTCTGAGTGTTACTCTTGAGTGTTCTCTGAGTGTCACTCTTGAGTGTTCTCTGAGTGTTACTCTTGAGTGTTCTCTGAGTGTTACTCTTGAGGGTTCTCTGAGTGTTACTCTTGAGTGTTCTCTGAGTGTCACTCTTGAGGGTTCTCTGAGCGTCACTCTTGAGGGTTCTCTGAGTGTTACTCTTGAGGGTTCTCTGAGCGTTACTCTTGAGTGTTCTCTTGAGGGTTCTCTGAGTGTCACTCTTGAGTGTTCTCTGAGTGTTACTCTTGAGTGTTCTCTGAGTGTTACTCTTGAGTGTTCTCTTGAGGGTTCTCTGAGTGTCACTCTTGAGTGTTCTCTGAGTGTCACTCTTGAGTGTTCTCTGAGTGTTACTCTTGAGTGTTCTCTGAGTGTTACTCTTGAGGGTTCTCTGAGTGTTACTCTTGAGTGTTCTCTGAGTGTTACTTTTGAGTGTTCTCTGAGCGTTACTCTTGAGGGTTCTCTGAGTGTTACTCTTGAGCGTTACTCTTGAGTGTTCTCTGAGTGTTACTCTTGAGTGTTCTCTTGAGGGTTCTCTGAGTGTTACTCTTGAGTGTTCTCTGAGTGTCACTCTTGAGTGTTCTCTGAGTGTTACTCTTGAGTGTTCTCTGAGTGTTACTCTTGAGGGTTCTCTGAGTGTTACTCTTGAGCGTTACTCTTGAGTGTTCTCTGAGCGTTACTCATGAGTGTTCTCTGAGCGTTACTCTTGAGTGTTCTCTGAGTGTTACTCTTGAGTGTTCTCTGAGCGTTACTCATGAGTGTTCTCTGAGCGTTACTCTTGAGTGTTACTCTTGAGTGTTACTCTTGAGGGTTCTCTGAGTGTTACTCTTGAGTGTTACTCTTGAGTGTTACTCTTGAGGGTTCTCTGAGTGTTACTCATGAGTGTTCTCTGAGTGTTACTCTTGAGTGTTACTCTTGAGTGTTACTCTTGAGTGTTACTCTTGAGGGTTCTCTGAGTGTTACTCATGAGTGTTCTCTGAGCGTTACTCTTGAGTGTTACTCTTGAGGGTTCTCTGAGTGTTACTCTTGAGTGTTCTCTGAGCGTTACTCTTGAGGGTTCTCTGAGTGTTACTCTTGAGTGTTCTCCGAGCGTCACTCTTGAGGGTTCTCTGAGTGTTACTCTTGAGGGTTCTCTGAGTGTTACTCTTGAGTGTTACTCTTGAGTGTTCTCTGAGCGTTACTCATGAGTGTTCTCTGAGCGTTACTCTTGAGTGTTACTCTTGAGTGTTACTCTTGAGTGTTCTCTGAGCGTTACTCTTGAGGGTTCTCCGAGTGTTACTCTTGAGTGTTCTCTGAGCGTTACTCATGAGTGTTCTCTGAGCGTTACTCTTGAGTGTTCTCTGAGTGTTACTCTTGAGGGTTCTCTGAGTGTTACTCTTGAGTGTTCTCTGAGCGTTACTCATGAGTGTTCTCTGAGCGTTACTCTTGAGTGTTACTCTTGAGTGTTACTCTTGAGTGTTCTCTGAGCGTTACTCTTGAGGGTTCTCCGAGTGTTACTCTTGAGTGTTACTCTTGAGTGTTCTCTGAGTGTTACTCTTGAGGGTTCTCTGAGCGTTACTCTTGAGTGTTCTCTGAGCGTTACTCATGAGTGTTCTCTGAGCGTTACTCTTGAGTGTTCTCTGAGTGTTACTCTTGAGGGTTCTCTGAGTGTTACTCTTGAGTGTTACTCTTGAGTGTTCTCTGAGCGTTACTCATGAGTGTTCTCTGAGCGTTACTCTTGAGTGTTACTCTTGAGTGTTACTCTTGAGTGTTACTCTTGAGTGTTACTCTTGAGTGTTACTCTTGAGGGTTCTCTGAGTGTTACTCATGAGTGTTCTCTGAGCGTTACTCTTGAGTGTTACTCTTGAGTGTTCTCTGAGCGTTACTCATGAGTGTTCTCTGAGCGTTACTCTTGAGTGTTCTCTGAGTGTTACTCTTGAGGGTTCTCTGAGTGTTACTCTTGAGTGTTACTCTTGAGTGTTCTCTGAGCGTTACTCTTGAGGGTTCTCTGAGTGTTACTCTTGAGCGTTACTCTTGAGTGTTCTCTGAGCGTTACTCTTGAGTGTTCTCTGAGCGTTACTCTTGAGTGTTCTCTGAGTGTTACTCTTGAGTGTTACTCTTGAGGGTTCTCTGAGTGTTACTCTTGAGTGTTACTCTTGAGTGTTCTCTGAGCGTTACTCATGAGTGTTCTCTGAGTGTTACTCATGAGTGTTCTCTGAGCGTTACTCTTGAGTGTTACTCTTGAGTGTTACTCTTGAGGGTTCTCTGAGTGTTACTCATGAGTGTTCTCTGAGTGTTACTCTTGAGTGTTACTCTTGAGTGTTACTCTTGAGGGTTCTCTGAGTGTTACTCATGAGTGTTCTCTGAGCGTTACTCTTGAGTGTTACTCTTGAGGGTTCTCTGAGTGTTACTCTTGAGTGTTCTCTGAGCGTTACTCTTGAGTGTTACTCTTGAGTGTTACTCTTGAGTGTTCTCTGAGCGTTACTCATGAGTGTTCTCTGAGCGTTACTCTTGAGTGTTACTCTTGAGTGTTCTCTGAGCGTTACTCATGAGTGTTCTCTGAGTGTTACTCTTGAGTGTTACTCTTGAGTGTTACTCTTGAGGGTTCTCTGAGTGTTACTCATGAGTGTTCTCTGAGCGTTACTCTTGAGTGTTACTCTTGAGGGTTCTCTGAGTGTTACTCTTGAGTGTTCTCTGAGCGTTACTCTTGAGGGTTCTCTGAGTGTTACTCTTGAGTGTTCTCCGAGCGTCACTCTTGAGGGTTCTCTGAGTGTTACTCTTGAGGGTTCTCTGAGTGTTACTCTTGAGTGTTACTCTTGAGTGTTCTCTGAGCGTTACTCATGAGTGTTCTCTGAGCGTTACTCTTGAGTGTTACTCTTGAGTGTTACTCTTGAGTGTTCTCTGAGCGTTACTCTTGAGGGTTCTCCGAGTGTTACTCTTGAGTGTTCTCTGAGCGTTACTCATGAGTGTTCTCTGAGCGTTACTCTTGAGTGTTCTCTGAGTGTTACTCTTGAGGGTTCTCTGAGTGTTACTCTTGAGTGTTCTCTGAGCGTTACTCATGAGTGTTCTCTGAGCGTTACTCTTGAGTGTTACTCTTGAGTGTTACTCTTGAGTGTTCTCTGAGCGTTACTCTTGAGGGTTCTCTGAGTGTTACTCTTGAGTGTTACTCTTGAGTGTTCTCTGAGTGTTACTCTTGAGGGTTCTCTGAGCGTTACTCTTGAGTGTTCTCTGAGCGTTACTCATGAGTGTTCTCTGAGCGTTACTCTTGAGTGTTCTCTGAGTGTTACTCTTGAGGGTTCTCTGAGTGTTACTCTTGAGTGTTACTCTTGAGTGTTCTCTGAGCGTTACTCATGAGTGTTCTCTGAGCGTTACTCTTGAGTGTTACTCTTGAGTGTTACTCTTGAGTGTTACTCTTGAGTGTTACTCTTGAGGGTTCTCTGAGTGTTACTCATGAGTGTTCTCTGAGCGTTACTCTTGAGTGTTACTCTTGAGGGTTCTCTGAGTGTTACTCTTGAGTGTTCTCTGAGCGTTACTCTTGAGGGTTCTCTGAGTGTTACTCTTGAGTGTTCTCCGAGCGTCACTCTTGAGGGTTCTCTGAGCGTTACTCTTGAGGGTTCTCCGAGTGTTACTCTTGATTGTTCTCTGAGTGTTACTCTTGAGTGTTACTCTTGAGTGTTCTCTGAGCGTCACTCTTGAGGGTTCTGAAGCGAGTAGCAACATTGAAATAACAGACGAATTACAATGTTTCAGAATAGATGTATAAATTATGTTTTTGTGATAAAGTTTTAATAACATTATTAACTATTTCCCTGCCAGGTTTTTTTTTTTTAAGTTGCCAGCCCCCGGAAGCATTTCTGATCATTTTCATGGCCAACAGAATATTTAGTTTTATGAATATCTGTATTGTTGTATTAATATTACTGGAAGAACCTTTGTTCATAACTTTGAGAGAACCTTTTCAGAACGTTCTGAAAACGTTCCCTGTTAGCTGGGTTACAAATGATTGCCCTTGTTTTTACATTAAAAAATAAGGTGGACAGTTCCCGTAGAGCTTGGGTTGTTTGTCAGAATAAGTCTGTGTGCATAAATGATTTACTCAGAGTCGATGCGTGCAGCAAGCCTCCAGGGCTTCAGAAATAACACTGTCCTCAACACAAAATAACTTGCATAATTCAGAAATCGTCTCTCACTGCTCATGTGTGGCGGCGTGGGGGGAAAACATTCCTTCCTCATTTCCTCTCTCTTATTAACTCGTGGTGTAAATGCACACAGTCTGGCGGTAAGAAGAGGATTTGGATTTGAACAGAAAGAGCAATAACCAACAGTGCTGATGTTTAAGATGTTTATCGTGAGCCCAGATTCATCAGATTGGTCCGATGGTTTAAAACGGACATTTATTTGATGTGCTAAAACTACTTTAAAAAATAATAGATGTCATAACTTCACCATCATCTTCTTTCATTGATGTTCCATTCAAAAGTCCAGTCCCATTTATTTGTACAGCGCTTATACAACAGGCCTGAATAGTGTTTAAAGCAGCTTCACAGTAAAACACAGGAAAATAACTTATTTTTGCAAATTTCATCAAATATGATGTTTGGCATGGTAATTAATATGACAATGTTTATATGTTTATTCTTGGTGGAATAGATCTGCTACGCTGCTGCTGTAGGGCAAGCTCAGGACTTTCTACTGCCAACACACACACGGCATGCTTTACAATAAAACATACATGAATTACCCGTAGCAGATCTATACAGGTGGAGCTGGGGAAGGTGAAGGGTTTCTAAAAGTGTGCTGCAACTGCTACAGCAAATGCTGACCAAGCCAGTGGCGCAAAAAGTGGGTATGCGATATATGCGGCTTATATGGTAAATCACGCGTTGAGGACGCGCGCTATGAGTCGGACGTGTAGGCTAAACAGGTAAACCAAACAGGCTGTGCAAACTTGTGTTTGAAGTATCCAAAGAGACGAAAAGAATGTGCTCTTTGTGTTCTCAAAATTGCTTGCTCACTTTTTAGGGCACACCTCTTATCAAGTAACGTTACGTATTGTTGACCATCTTTTTAATTACACTATTTACCACGATACACTATGGCTTTAAATCAAATCAGTATCAACAAAATCCATCTTACCATTTATCAAAATCCACTTACACTGTAATTACAATTGCCAAAATAATATTTTTAGATTTATGTTCTAAATATAATATTTTAATTATAGAAATATAAAATTGTTGGGAAAATTTTAATTATTCCAGGCCTATGAAACTATAAAACTGCCGGTGTAGTTGGCGGCGTAATGGATTCTAGAATCATTCAACTAATTAGTTCTAACCGACTGTTCAAAAACGGTGAATTATGCGAGAACTAAACCTATACTTTGTTTTAATCTATTTTTGTTGGAAAAATAGAGAAAAACTGTAAAAAATGACCACTTGTTGTTTATTGAACTGTTGTATAAAATTAATATCGTATTTTGCAATCGTGCTGATATCGGCTACTCTGGAAAACAGCACTCTTGCTCGTATGATATTGCTTACCTCATAATTTCCTCTTTAATTACTTTCAAACGAATGTTTATTTTTTGGTTCGTTATTAGCCTATTTTTAATGAAAATACAGCAACAATAAAATAGTAAAATAAAAAAACTTGCATGTATTAAACTTGTGTTAAAAAAACGAATAAGACGAATGACATAAAATAGCTATACCCGAATTATAACAAATACATAAAAGATATTTGGAAATTCCCCTTTAAAACAGGGAACCCTTAGTTTTTTTAAAATGTTTTATTATTAACAAAAGTGATCTTGCGCTTGTGCCTCCGCTATCGTCCTGTCAATCATCTCGCTTGCGCCTATGATTACAGTTAGCCTAAAATTTTAATTCACCATCATCGGTTCCCATCCTCAGCCGATCTGCATGACAGTTTTTGTAATTGAACAGGCACGCCATGTCACAATTTAGTAGGAACTAATGAGCGCTCGAGAATGTGTGGTAGCAACATTGTTAGTATTGGGCATCGAGAACCAAAATTGTTGCTGTATACCCCTAGTAGATGGGAACAAATCAGCTGTGCCCTATAGAGAATGATGTGATTGAGTTAAAGGGGGGGGTGAAATACTGTTTCATGCATAGTGAGTTTGTTACACTGTTAAAGACGTGGATTCCCATCCTAAACATGGACAAAGTTAAAAAAAATGAAGTTGGACGTTTGATGAAGTATTTCTGTGCCAAAAATACTCCTTCCGGTTTCTCACAAGTTTCGGAAAGTGTTTTTCGACTATGGGTCTGTGTGACGTCAAATGGGGCGGAGTTTCTTTTATACGGGTCCTGAGGGCATTTCTCCCGGAAGGGAGCGCGCACGACTAGAGCGAGAGAGCGAAAGCAGAACGCCCATCAAAGCGCTTCACTCGGCCACACTGCAGTCACAGGACTTCACCACATCAACAACGTCACCAAATGAGTGTGTTTTTGGTTGTCAGGGCAAGACAACCCTGCACAGCTTCCCAAAGAACCCAGCGTTAATGGGACAGTGGGTGGAGTTTGTGTTTCCAGAGTTGTGCAAGTGTTTTGTTTGTTCCCTGAATTTCAGCGACGATGGTTTATAAGCAAGCCCCAGTTCGACTCCGGATTTGTAGCTGGTCTAATGCTGAAAGATGGAGCGGTCCCAGAGATTAAGGTTCAAAGTCGTGTGCTGGAAGCAGGCGGTGAGTAAAACTGCTTCACATGTCTTTGTGTTGTTAGCTATCGACTCATTCATTCAAATGCGCTACTATTCCATTGTTTTTCTATGTAAACCTGCACTAGCCTGACGTGCAAAACCGCAAAGGCCTTTGCACACTGAGTCCGAAATTATCGCATGCGTTTTTTCTAGTGGTGGGCATAGATTCATTTTTTTAACCTAGATTAATCTCACTGTAGGTTCATTTGAATTCTGCCGAAGGCATTCAGAATATGTGTGCTTGTAAGTGATCACTTGTCTTTTTGTAGTTTGAATAATAAATAACTTCTGTCCCTTTAAGACCTGACGCACGCATGGATCCCAAACACTGTTCCTGTGAGCTGGTTACGACTGTGTTTACGTTAAAACTCACCAAGATGGGCATTCAGACATTTTTTTGTGTATTTGACCATTAATAAGCTGGAAAAAGGAGCTAATTTTTGCACTTGTATGTCAGAGGCGGCTTTATTACGGTATGTGTGTGCGCGCTTCAAATGCGAGGGCGAAATCTGCGGGAATTAGTAGAATTAACAATATGTGCAACCCCGTGCGAAATTCAGGCTGGTCACACCAATACTAACACACAGTCATGAGGAAAAATCCAGTTTGCCATGTTCAGTGGGTTAACCGGACTGAATGAGAGGAGGCGGGTGCGTGTCAACTCGAAAGTCATCATAGCTTGCGTAGTATAGACCCAGCTCCCAGCCCAACTTTGAGAATAGATTAACGGCGATATTACGCAGCACGTTAACACCAATAACGGCCCACCACTAGTTTTTCCGTATTCGTGATCCAAAGATTTGTCACGCACAGAGACCTTGCACACTGTATTTCCAACGGGACCTGAGGAGGGAACGGAGACGTAACGTTAGTGACTAACGAATGGGGGTTTCGCTTAGAAGCCAATCATCTTCGAGAATTCAAAAATACCCAATGGCAGTGCCAATGCCATGGACATGCGGAATTTCCATACGTAACTCCGCCCCACCGCGTGGGTATATTAGGAAGTACGTGGGCATTATGTTTACCTGCTGAAGAGACAAGACTGAACTCTCGGCCGTTCCAGCAGTACAGCGGATGTGGCAGAGGGACGTTACGTCTCCGTTCCCTCCTCAGGGAACGAGGGTTACATACGTAACCGAGATGTTCCCTTTCGTTCAGTCACTACGACGTAACGTTAGTGACTAACGAATGGGGGTCCCAATATAATCACGCCACTCGGCTGTCTTCCAGTGCCCTGCGAAGTGTGAGTACCCTGTCGTAAGGCTAGTACGGATGAAGGACTCCCACTTAACACAGGAATACCAAGGTACACTGGGAGCATATTCCAGGTGTAGATATGCAAAACGCCTACCCGTAGGGAGGACTTAGAGAGAGACATATGACCCGCTAAGGGCTGCGTATGAAGAACTCTGGGGGACCAGCCGAAGGTGGATTTTTAACCCAGGGTGGCAGGGACTTGCCAAGGGAAAGACACCTGCTTACATTGGAAATACACGTGTGGGGGTCGCCGGAGGGGAACCATGCACACGGGCACCTGGCCGGACACGAGGATCTGAGCTCGAGAGGGCAGACTTACTGATGTCGGCGTCGACAGTGCTGGAGGAGCTCAGGGCTTTCGGGAAGCTCACCTGAGGGAATATCGCACGTATCCAGTCCGTGGAGTGGAATGACGAGCAAGGGAAGACACCTGAGCCTAGTCCCTTACCGGCCACTAGCAGAGGCGAGTACATAGTCGGACACTGGCTCCACTCGGAGATTGTAGAATCTGGCGAATGTGTTCGGTGTCGCCCAGCCTGCAGCTCTGCAGATGTCTGTTAGCGAGGCGCCATGCGCTAAAGCCCAAGAGGAGGCCACACTCCGAGTGGAGTGTGCCCTAACCCCAAGGGGACATGGTCGACCTTGCTGCTGGTAAGCCAAAACAAAGGTGTCCACTAACCAGTGAGACAGCCTTTGCTTTGAGAGAGCTCTTCCCTTCCGTTCTCCACCATAACAGACAAAGAGCTGGTCTGAGGTCCTGAACACTGCGGCCTGTCTACGTAAGTGCGGAGAGCGCATACTGGACAGAGCAATGCCAAGGCTGGGTCTGCCCCGTCCATGGGCAGCGCTTGCAGGTTCACCACCTGGTCTCAGAACGGAGTGGTGGGAACCTTGGGCACATATCCGGTCTCAGGATCACGTGAGAGTAGGCCGGCCCAAACTCCAGGCACGCTTCGTCAACCGAAAATGCCTACAGGTCCCCTACCCTCTTGATGGAGGCCAATGCGGTCAGGAGCGAAGTCTTCATTGACAAGAACTTAAGCTCGACTGACCACAAAGGCTCAAGGGGAGACCTCTGCAGAGCAACTAAGACTACTGAGAGGTCCCCAAGAGGGTACAAGGGGAGAGCAAGGAGGATTCAGTGATGACCAGGTCATGCTGACTTACCTTTCTGTTCCCCAAGAGGTCGTGGTGGGCAGATATTGCGGCCACATATACTCTAAGGGTGGAAGGAGACAGCCTTCGTTCCAACCCTACTTGGAGAAACGAGCGCACAGACCCGATCTGGCAACTCCAGGGGTCTTCTTGGCGAGAAGACACCAGGTGATGAAGAGGTTCCACCTCAACGCATAGACAAAAGTACTCTGCCCTAGCGGAAGTGCTGGTAGCCACCACCAGAGGTGGTAGGGTACTAAAACCTGCCGCGTCCCATCCAGGAGCCACACGTGGAGGTTCCAAAGATCGGGACGTGGGTGCCATAGGGTGCCCCGTCTCTGAGGAGATACTCAGAGGAAGGCCAGGGAGGGGCTGTCGCAAGGAGTAAGAGTTCAGTCAAGTCAAGTCAACTTTATTTATATAGCGCTTTTAACAATGTAGATTGTTTCAAAGCAGCTTTAGAGTGTTAAACAGGAAAATAATGCAGCATAATTTTATTCAGCCGTCTAGCCATTCTGGAGAAAACGATTATGTCATCAGTTCATTTCAGTTATCATACAGTTATCATGCACAGTGTGGGCTTTAGATCAGTAATTAGATCAGTAATTTAGTTTATATGGTTAATTTAGTTTAATAATTAGATTTATTTGGATATTTAGTTGAACATTTAGAAAAATGTAGTGTCCCCAAACTGAGCACGCCAAGCCAGAGGCAACAGTGGCAAGGAAACCAAAACCCCATCAGGAGCAGAATGGAGGAAAATAAACCTTGGGAGAAACCAGGCTCAGTCGAACTCAGTTAAACTCAGTTCTCCTCTGGCCAATTAACAAACAGCGTATGGTTATTATTCTGGCAACTGTACAGGTCAGAGGTCATAATAGATCTGAATATTCGAAGGATCGGAGGCAACACGCCGGAGACGGGTTTATCGAGGATGACATATCGATTTAAGTATTATTAAATTGTTATATTCGAACAATCGGAATCATCACGCCAGGGAATGTTCAGGGAACCAGGTCCAGCCGTGCCTATACGGGGCGATCAGAAGGACCTGCTCCTTGCCTCCCTGACTTTTCACAATAGCTGCGCGAGAAGGCTCACTGGGGGGACGCGTATTCGTGCAGGCCCCGCGGTCAGCTGTGCACCAGTGCATCCGTGCCGAGCGTGCCCTCGGTCAGGGAATAAAACAGGCAGCAGAGGGAAGAGTCGTGGGAGGCAACAGATGTACTTGTGCGTCAACTCTAGGTTGGATCAGGCAGCGCTGGCACACCAGAAGGCGGAGCACAGCCTAATCGTCATCCCCAAAGGACTCTAGCCCACCTTGGGATGCGGCGATCGACATCTCAGTGCTATCTGGAGTGTGAACGAAACGAACAAGGCGTCAGAGACGGGCCGCTGTTTCAGTCCAGCACTCGCGGGAAGTGATGTGCGAGAGGGGGGCGTGGCCTGAGGAATGTATCGTCGGGGTTCTTAATACCACAGCACCACCCTCAGGTCACCCTGGCCACCAGCCAAAGTACCACCTCTCTCAGAGACGGTAGATTGGGGTGTGGCAGAGGGGACTCTCTCTCCTCACGGAGATCACTGAGTCTCGACCGCGACATCGCGATGGTCACGTTCCCGCAGTGGGAACATGACACATCCACAATCCCTGCCCGAACGTGCTGAAGCCCAAACACGTCGAGCAGTGAATGTGCCCATAGACAGCAACGGAGATCGATCGCACCCGGAAGTGCACGGGCGAACCGTCTTGAAAAAGACGTGCCACGCGCAAGCTCTTTTTGTGAGAGGAAACCTCGCAGTCGATGCCGAAGCTCCCAGGGAACACACACAGCTGTTGCAGATCACTGCACAGATCAGCAGGCAGGCAATGCGAGATCGCTGGAATACGCCATCACACCGACACCCTGGAGAACCGCTCGTCTCGAAGACTGAAGAGAGGACTTCAGAATTCAGGCTTGCAGGAGTGAAGAGATGCTCTTGGCTCCGATGCAAAAACATAATGTGATATTGCCCACATACTTCCTTATATAACCATGCAGTGGGGCGGAGTTATGTATGCAAATTCCGCATACCCATGGCATTGGCACTGCCATTGGGCGTCTTTGAATTCTCGAAGATGATTGGCTTCTAAGCGAAACCCCCATTCGTTTGTCACTAACGTTACGTCATAGTGACTGAACGAAAGGGAAGGAGAGTTCCACCTCCTTATCGGAGCTGCGGGATTATCCAGACCGGTTCAAAGTTGACTTTAGACTGTCAGTGGCTCAGTTTGATGCTTTGCTAGCGATACTGGAGCCATAAGCCACAAAAGAAGACCAACAAGTTCTGCGCGCGCGCGGTTTACAGGGACTTGGTGTGTGTGGTGAGGTGGGCGTGGTTTTCCTCCCGGTCTAGCCAGCTCCGGAACAGCTGGCGGTCTTCATACTGAGCCTGGAGGAGCAGCTCGAACTTCTTATCGTGTTCCTCCCTCATGGTCAGCAGTTGTCTATGTTGCTCCTGGTGAAGACCGGCCAGCGACTGGATGATGTCCGCAAACGGCACTTCTGACGGAGATTGCATGGCAGCGGCGTTCTTCTTCCCTCCCGGGTTTCGGCACCAGTGTGATATGGGTTCGGGAAGGCAAGGAGGAAAGAAGACAGGGGTCGGCGTGACTGGGACACTTGCGTTTAATTATCCTCAAAACAAAAACAGCGCTCGTGGGCGCGAACCGGTCTTTAGACCAAAGTAGGCACTCAAAAGTTCTTTAATATCTCAATATTCTTGGCACAGGTCAGTATAACAACAGCCGTGGTGTCCCAGTCCCTCTCTCTCTCCATCTCTCTCTAGCACTGGCTTTATAGCTCTCTCCACGCCAATCACTGTAATCAAAGACAGGTGTTTTTAATCACCGCTCAAGCCGCTTACT
>CM042243.1:633721-660541 GCA_023566225.1 Romanogobio albipinnatus | reverse complement strand
CCCAGTGACTCCAGCGAGTCTCTTCACACACACACACGGCCCAGCGACTCCAGCGAGTCTCTTCACACACACACACGGCCCAGCGACTCCAGCGAGTCTCTTCACACACACACACGGCCCAGTGACTCCAGCGAGTCTCTTCACACACACACGGCCCAGTCGACTCCAGCGAGTCTCTTCACACACACACGGCCCAGTGACTCCAGCGAGTCTCTTCACACACACACACACGGCCCAGCGACTCCAGCGAGTCTCTTCACACACACACACGGCCCAGTGACTCCAGCGAGTCTCTTCACACACACACACGGCCCAGCGACTCCAGCGAGTCTCTTCACACACACACACGGCCCAGTGACTCCAGCGAGTCTCTTCACACACACACACGGCCCAGCGACTCCAGCGAGTCTCTTCACACACACACGGCCCAGCGACTCCAGCGAGTCTCTTCACACACACACACGGCCCAGTGACTCCAGCGAGTCTCTTCACACACACACGGCCCAGTGACTCCAGCGAGTCTCTTCACACACACACACGGCCCAGCGACTCCAGCGAGTCTCTTCACACACACACGGCCCAGCGACTCCAGCGAGTCTCTTCACACACACACACGGCCAGTGACTCCAGCGAGTCTCTTCACACACACACGGCCCAGTGACTCCAGCGAGTCTCTTCACACACACACACACGGCCCAGCGACTCCAGCGAGTCTCTTCACACACACACACGGCCCAGCGACTCCAGCGAGTCTCTTCACACACACACGGCCCAGTGACTCCAGCGAGTCTCTTCACACACACACACGGCCCAGTGACTCCAGCGAGTCTCTTCACACACACACACGGCCCAGCGACTCCAGCGAGTCTCTTCACACACACACGGCCCAGTGACTCCAGCGAGTCTCTTCACACACACACACGGCCCAGCGACTCCAGCGAGTCTCTTCACACACACACACGGCCCAGTGACTCCAGCGAGTCTCTTCACACACACACGGCCCAGTGACTCCAGCGAGTCTCTTCACACACACACACACGGCCCAGTGACTCCAGCGAGTCTCTTCACACACACACACGGCCCAGTGACTCCAGCGAGTCTCTTCACACACACACACGGCCCAGCGACTCCAGCGAGTCTCTTCACACACACACACGGCCCAGTGACTCCAGCGAGTCTCTTCACACACACACACGGCCCAGCGACTCCAGCGAGTCTCTTCACACACACACGGCCCAGTGACTCCAGCGAGTCTCTTCACACACACACACGGCCCAGCGACTCCAGCGAGTCTCTTCACACACACACACGGCCCAGTGACTCCAGTGAGTCTCTTCACACACACACGGCCCAGTGACTCCAGCGAGTCTCTTCACACACACACGGCCCAGCGACTCCAGCGAGTCTCTTCACACACACACACGGCCCAGCGACTCCAGCGAGTCTCTTCACACACACACACGGCCCAGTGACTCCAGCGAGTCTCTTCACACACACACACGGCCCAGCGACTCCAGTGAGTCTCTTCACACACACACACGGCCCAGCGACTCCAGCGAGTCTCTTCACACACACACACACGGCCCAGCGACTCCAGCGAGTCTCTTCACACACACACGGCCCAGCGACTCCAGTGAGTCTCTTCACACACACACACACGGCCCAGTGACTCCAGCGAGTCTCTTCACACACACACGGCCCAGTGACTCCAGCGAGTCTCTTCACACACACACACGGCCCAGCGACTCCAGCGAGTCTCTTCACACACACACACGGCCCAGTGACTCCAGCGAGTCTCTTCACACACACACGGCCCAGTGACTCCAGCGAGTCTCTTCACACACACACACGGCCCAGTGACTCCAGCGAGTCTCTTCACACACACACACGGCCCAGTGACTCCAGCGAGTCTCTTCACACACACACGGCCCAGTGACTCCAGCGAGTCTCTTCACACACACACACGGCCCAGCGACTCCAGTGAGTCTCTTCACACACACACACGGCCCAGCGACTCCAGCGAGTCTCTTCACACACACACACGGCCCAGTGACTCCAGCGAGTCTCTTCACACACACACACGGCCCAGCGACTCCAGTGAGTCTCTTCACACACACACACGGCCCAGTGACTCCAGCGAGTCTCTTCACACACACACACGGCCCAGCGACTCCAGCGAGTCTCTTCACACACACACACGGCCCAGCGACTCCAGTGAGTCTCTTCACACACACACGGCCCAGCGACTCCAGCGAGTCTCTTCACACACACACGGCCCAGCGACTCCAGCGAGTCTCTTCACACACACACGGCCCAGTGACTCCAGCGAGTCTCTTCACACACACACGGCCCAGTGACTCCAGCGAGTCTCTTCACACACACACGGCCCAGTGACTCCAGCGAGTCTCTTCACACACACACGGCCCAGTGACTCCAGCGAGTCTCTTCACACACACACACGGCCCAGTGACTCCAGCGAGTCTCTTCACACACACACGGCCCAGTGACTCCAGCGAGTCTCTTCACACACACACACGGCCCAGCGACTCCAGCGAGTCTCTTCACACACACACACGGCCCAGCGACTCCAGCGAGTCTCTTCACACACACACGGCCCAGCGACTCCAGCGAGTCTCTTCACACACACACACGGCCCAGCGACTCCAGCGAGTCTCTTCACACACACACACGGCCCAGCGACTCCAGCGAGTCTCTTCACACACACACGGCCCAGCGACTCCAGCGAGTCTCTTCACACACACACACGGCCCAGCGACTCCAGCGAGTCTCTTCACACACACACGGCCCAGCGACTCCAGCGAGTCTCTTCACACACACACACGGCCCAGCGACTCCAGCGAGTCTCTTCACACACACACGGCCCAGTGACTCCAGCGAGTCTCTTCACACACACACACGGCCCAGCGACTCCAGCGAGTCTCTTTACACACACACGGCCCAGTGACTCCAGCGAGTCTCTTCACACACACACACGGCCCAGCGACTCCAGCGAGTCTCTTCACACACACACGGCCCAGCGACTCCAGCGAGTCTCTTCACACACACACACGGCCCAGCGACTCCAGCGAGTCTCTTCACACACACACGGCCCAGCGACTCCAGCGAGTCTCTTCACACACACACGGCCCAGCGACTCCAGCGAGTCTCTTCACACACACACGGCCCAGCGACTCCAGCGAGTCTCTTCACACACACACGGCCCAGCGACTCCAGCGAGTCTCTTCACACACACACACGGCCCAGCGACTCCAGCGAGTCTCTTCACACACACACGGCCCAGTGACTCCAGCGAGTCTCTTCACACACACACACGGCCCAGTGACTCCAGCGAGTCTCTTCACACACACACGGCCCAGTGACTCCAGCGAGTCTCTTCACACACACACACGGCCCAGCGACTCCAGCGAGTCTCTTCACACACACACGGCCCAGCGACTCCAGCGAGTCTCTTCACACACACACACGGCCCAGTGACTCCAGCGAGTCTCTTCACACACACACGGCCCAGTGACTCCAGCGAGTCTCTTCACACACACACACGGCCCAGCGACTCCAGCGAGTCTCTTCACACACACACGGCCCAGCGACTCCAGCGAGTCTCTTCACACACACACGGCCCAGCGACTCCAGCGAGTCTCTTCACACACACACACGGCCCAGTGACTCCAGCGAGTCTCTTCACACACACACACACGGCCCAGCGACTCCAGCGAGTCTCTTCACACACACACGGCCCAGCGACTCCAGTGAGTCTCTTCACACACACACACGGCCCAGTGACTCCAGCGAGTCTCTTCACACACACACACACGGCCCAGTGACTCCAGCGAGTCTCTTCACACACACACACGGCCAGCGACTCCAGTGAGTCTCTTCACACACACACACGGCCCAGCGACTCCAGCGAGTCTCTTCACACACACACACGGCCCAGCGACTCCAGTGAGTCTCTTCACACACACACACACGGCCCAGTGACTCCAGCGAGTCTCTTCACACACACACACGGCCAGCGACTCCAGCGAGTCTCTTCACACACACACACGGCCCAGCGACTCCAGTGAGTCTCTTCACACACACACGGCCCAGTGACTCCAGCGAGTCTCTTCACACACACACGGCCCAGTGACTCCAGTGAGTCTCTTCACACACACACACACGGCCCAGTGACTCCAGCGAGTCTCTTCACACACACACACGGCCAGCGACTCCAGCGAGTCTCTTCACACACACACACGGCCCAGCGACTCCAGTGAGTCTCTTCACACACACACGGCCCAGTGACTCCAGTGAGTCTCTTCACACACACACACGGCCCAGCGACTCCAGTGAGTCTCTTCACACACACACGGCCCAGTGACTCCAGCGAGTCTCTTCACACACACACCCGGCCCAGCGACTCCAGTGAGTCTCTTCACACACACACACGGCCCAGCGACTCCAGCGAGTCTCTTCACACACACACACGGCCCAGCGACTCCAGTGAGTCTCTTCACACACACACACACGGCCCAGCGACTCCAGCGAGTCTCTTCACACACACACACAGCCCAGCGACTCCAGCGAGTCTCTTCACACACACACACGGCCCAGCGACTCCAGCGAGTCTCTTCACACACACACACGGCCCAGCGACTCCAGCGAGTCTCTTCACACACACACACACGGCCCAGCGACTCCAGCGAGTCTCTTCACACACACACACACGGCCCAGTGACTCCAGCGAGTCTCTTCACACACACACACGGCCCAGCGACTCCAGCGAGTCTCTTCACACACACACACGGCCCAGCGACTCCAGTGAGTCTCTTCACACACACACACGGCCCAGCGACTCCAGCGAGTCTCTTCACACACACACCCGGCCCAGCGACTCCAGCGAGTCTCTTCACAAACACACACGGCCCAGTGACTCCAGTGAGTCTCTTCACACACACACACGGCCCAGTGACTCCAGCGAGTCTCTTCACACACACACACGGCCCAGCGACTCCAGTGAGTCTCTTCACACACACACACGGCCCAGCGACTCCAGCGAGTCTCTTCACACACACACACGGCCCAGTGACTCCAGCGAGTCTCTTCACACACACACACGGCCCAGCGACTCCAGCGAGTCTCTTCACAAACACACACGGCCCAGTGACTCCAGTGAGTCTCTTCACACACACACACGGCCCAGCGACTCCAGCGAGTCTCTTCACACACACGGCCCAGTGACTCCAGCGAGTCTCTTTACACACACACGGCCCAGCGACTCCAGCGAGTCTCTTCACACACACACACGGCCCAGTGACTCCAGCGAGTCTCTTCACACACACACACGGCCCAGCGACTCCAGCGAGTCTCTTCACACACACACACACGGCCCAGCGACTCCAGTGAGTCTCTTCACACACACACGGCCCAGCGACTCCAGCGAGTCTCTTCACACACACACGGCCCAGCGACTCCAGCGAGTCTCTTCACACACACACGGCCCAGCGACTCCAGTGAGTCTCTTCACACACACACGGCCCAGCGACTCCAGTGAGTCTCTTCACACACACACGGCCCAGTGACTCCAGCGAGTCTCTTCACACACACACACACGGCCCAGCGACTCCAGTGAGTCTCTTCACACACACACGGCCCAGCGACTCCAGTGAGTCTCTTCACACACACACGGCCCAGTGACTCCAGTTTTCACTCATTTCGTTGCATTGTACTTTTGTAATGACAATACACTTGAATCAAATCTAATCTAATCTAATCTAATCTAATCTAATCTAATCTAATCTAATCTAATCTATAGTGCATGTGGTCACATGTAGAAAACGTGTGTTTTTAAGTTTAATGAATGTGTTGTGGGTTTAACTGAATCGATCTGAATGACTCTGAAGAGCAGAATCTGAATTCGTGTCATATCTGAATATCCAGACGCTGAACAGTGAGTTGAGTCGTTCATGAGCTGTAGATTATTGTAATGCTCTATTGGGTGGTTGCCCTGCTCGCTTAATAAATAAACTCCAGCTGGTCCAAAACCAGCAGCTCCAGTTCTTACTAGAACCAGGAAGTGTGATCATGAACGATTTGAGTTCTGGAAGGGAAAACATGGACACTTGCTGATAACTCTGAGTCTTGATCTTTTCTCATATGGTGATGGTAGTGAGACTCACTTCATCAACTGGATTCATACAGACCAGCCGAAGGACACAGTGCATCGGCTTCACGGATTTAAATGCATATGTAAGATGATGTGTGTGTGCTGTCAGTGAGCCGTGTGCCAGAACTACACTTGTGTACAGGTCTTCGTCCTCGTCTTCATCCTCGTCCTCATCGTCCTCTTCATCTTCGTCCTCATCGTCCTCTTCATCTTCGTCCTCATTGTCCTCGTCCTCATCGTCCTCGTCTTCATTGTCCTCGTCTTCGTCGTCTTTGTCTTCGTCCTTGTCCTCAACGTCATCGTCCTCGTCCTCCTCGTCCTCTTCCTCGTCGTCCACATCGTCCTCGTCCTCTTCCTCGTCGTCCTGATCGTCTTTATCGTCCTCGTCGTCCTCTTCCTCGTCGTCCTCGTCGTCCTCGTCCTCTTCCTCGTCGTCCTCGTCGTCCTCATCGTCCTCGTCCTCTTCCTCGTCGTCCTTATCGTCGTCCTCCTCGTCGTCCTCCTCGTCCTCCTCATCCTCGTCCTCATCGTCCTCCTCGTCATCGCCTCCTCGTCCTCATCGTCCTCCTCGTCCTCCATGTCGTCCATGTCGTCCCTCGTCCTCATCGTCCTCCTCGTCCTCATTGTCCTCATTGTCCTCATTGTCCTCATTGTCCTCATTGTCCTCCTCGTCCTCCTCGTCCTCATCGTCCTCCTCGTCCTCGTCGTCCTCCTCCTCCTCGTCCTCCTCGTCCTCCTCCTCCTCGTCCTCCTCCTCCTTGTCCTCCTCCTCGTCCTCCTCGTCCTCCTCGTCCATGTCGTCCATCGTCCTCATCGTCCTCGTCGTCCTCATTGTTCTCATGGTCCTCCTCGTCCTCCTCGTCCTCCTCGTCCTCATTGTCCTCCTCGTCCTCATTGTCCTCATTGTCCTCCTCGTCCTCCTCGTCCTCATCGTCCTCCTCGTCCTCCTCGTCCTCATTGTCCTCATTGTCCTCATCGTCCTCGTCGTCCTCATCGACCTCCTTGTCCTCGTCGTCCTCCTTGTCCTCCTCATCCTCGTCCTCCTCCTCCTCGTCCTCCTTGTCCTCGTCGTCCTCCTTGTCCTCCTTGTCCTCCTCCTCCTTGTCCCCCTCTTTGTCGTCCTCCTCGTCCTCCTTGTCCTCCTCCTCCCTGTCCTCCTCATCCTCCTTGTCCTCCTCCTCCTCCTTCTCGTCCTCCTCGTCGTCCTCCTTGTCCTCCTTGTCCTCCTCCTCCTTGTCCCCCTCTTTGTCGTCCTCCTCGTCCTCCTTGTCCTCCTTGTCCTACTCCTCCTCGTCCTCCTTGTCCTCCTCGTCGTCCTCCTTGACCTCCTTGTTCTCCTCCTTGTCCTCCTCCTCCTCGTCCTCCTTGTCCTCCTCCTCCCCGTCCTCCTTGTCCTCCTCGTCGTCCTCCTTGACCTCCTTGTTCTCCTCCTTGTTCTCCTCCTTGTCCTCCTCCTTCTCCTTGTCCTCCTTGTGCTCCTTGTCCTCCTCCTTGTCCTCCTTGTCCTCCTCCTCGTCGTCCTCGTCGTCCTCCTCCTCCTCCTCGTCCTCCTTGTCCTCCTTGTCCTCCTCCTCCTTGTCCTCCTTGTCCTCATCCTCCTTGACCTCCTTGTCCTCCTCCTCCTCCTCCTCCTTGTCCTCCTCGTCGTCCTCCTTGTCCTCCTCCTCCTCCCCGTCCTCCTCCTCCTTCTCGTCCTCCTCCTTGTCCTCCTCCTCCTCCTCGTCCTCCTCCTCCTTCTCGTCCTCCTCCTTGTCCTCCTTGACCTCCTCCTCGTCGTCCTCGTCGTCCTCCTCCTCCTCCTTGTCCTCCTCCTCCTTGTCCTCGTCCTCCTCCTCCTCGTCCTCCTCGTCCTCCTTCTCCTCCTCCTCCTCGTCCTCCTTGTCCTCCTCCTCCTCGTCCTCCTCGTCCTCGTCCTCCTTGATCTCCTTGTCCTCCTCCTCCTCGTCCTCCTTGTCCTCCTCGTCCTCCTCATCGTCCTCCTTGTCCTCCTCCTCCTCCTCCTCGTCCTCCTCCTCCTCCTCCTCCTCGTCCTCCTCGTCCTCCTCGTCCTCCTCCTCCTCGTCCTCCTTGTCCTCCTCCTCCTCGTCCTCCTCGTCCTCCTTGTCCTCCTTGTCCTCCTCCTCCTCGTCCTCCTCCTCCTAGTCCTCGTCGTCCTCCTCGTCGTCCTCGTCCTCCTCCTCCTCGTCCTCCTCCTCCTAGTCCTCGTCGTCCTCCTCGTCCTCCTCGTCCTCGTCCTCCTTGTCCTCCTCCTCCTCCTCCTCCTCCTCCTTGTCCTCCTCCTCGTCCTCCTCGTCCTCCTCCTCGTCCTCCTCCTTTTCGCGCCGCTGGAGATCCGAGGCGTTCGTCTGCGCTCCTGTGAGTCAGAATCAAGAAATCCATCCAAACATCTGCTAATCCGCCTCTTCCCAAAGACGCTGAATGCATTATTCCCACTCCTGAAGTAACGCTGCAGGATTAGAGTCAATAATTCAGCAGATCTTCTCTCTAAAGCTGCTCGTGCGGTGATGGAAGTGCATATTTCAGAAAACATTTGATTTGCCTTGATCATCTCTTAAGTGCGTTCTGCCTACCAGAGGACCATAGAAATATGAATAAACGGCTCGGATGTTCTTGAGAAGATTGATTTTCAGATCATATATTTTGAATAGTTTTTGAGCAGATAAATGTATAATTATATTTATGGATGTGTGTGTGTGCTCATGCATGATGATCTGTGCTAACCGTGATTTTGCAGATGTTTCTGTAGTGAACGGCTTCAGGGGATCAAAGATTAGAACTGTTTACCACTTAACAATCATTAATGCACAGATGCACAAACAAAGCCTGATATTATTAGAAACAAAGCCTGATGCCATTAATGAAGAGCACAGAGCCGAGGGCCGAGGGCCACAGATATGCAGAAGAGAGGCTTCCTCCTGTAGAACTCACTCAAACACAGATGAATCACGGGCAGATGACGAGAGTAAACACACTCAATGTGATTTCATGGCTCTGTCTCCTGACGTGACTAAGGGTTTGTTCTGATGTATTAATCATAACATGTCGAGGCCAGAACACATGACGCATATGACAGCTGCTAGGCCCGAGAGGTCAAAGGTCACGTATTGGCCAGTGCTGAATCTGCTCACTTGTGTGTTTCTATCCACAGGTCTGGGAAAGTGTGTTTGCTGGATGTGTGTCTATGGAAATTCAGATCAAAGAGGAGAGGGAGGGAGGGAGGGGGGCTTTACCCACTTGAGTTGCCATGGTAACAGGGGACGACGGCCCCTCATATAAGGGTCAGAATGAGGACCGACAGCCATTATGATACACAGCTGAGAGGGAAGCTAGGACACGGACACAAAGCACCATCTAGCTAGATCAGACAGTTATCTCTGGAAAACAATATTTAAATCACTCTTCATTTGTGCTGCACAAATCTGTCCCTTAACCCAAACGACCCCCAACTACATGAACTGCTGTTGTTAAAGTCAAACATCTTATTAAAGGTGCAATATATTGGTCACTGGTGAGCAGTCATGTTGGGACAGTCCCCAAACTGGTCCCACAAAGTTGGGAGCATGAAATTGTCCTTGGGGAAGCATTAAGAGTTCCTTTCACTGGAACTAAGGACTGGAACCCATAATCCCCCCTCCACTAAACTTTACATTCACACAAGTCCCGTTCTCCTGGCAACCGCCAAACCCAGACTCGTCCATGGGATTGTCAGACAGAGAAGCGTGATTGGTCACTCAGAGAACACGTCTCCACTGCTCTAGAGTCCAGTGGCGGCGCGCTTTACCCCACTGCATCCCACGCTTTGCATTGCTCTTGGTGCTGTAAGGCTTGGATGAGCTGCTCGGCCATGGAAACCCATTCCATGAAGCTCTACACACTGTTCTTGAGCTCATCTGAAGGCCACAGAAGTTTGGAGGTCTGGAGCTCTTGACTCTGCAGAAAGTTGGCGACTTCTGTGACCCTCAGCATGCGCTGACCCCGCTCTGTGACCCTCAGCATGCGCTGACCCCGCTCTGTGATTTTACGTGATTTTAAGTCTTTAGATTGTAGACCTGACAAGATGACTTCACAGAAAATTGTATCATACGCCACTCGTCTCACGTCTCGTCATATCCATAAATACAGAACAAAATCTGACAACCATTCAAAAGTATCTGTATTCGGATTCACAGCGTTTTAGGATACACACTCCCCTAAAGGATTATTAGGAGCACACTAATACTGTGTTTGATCCCCTTTGGCCTTCAGAACTGCCTTAATTCTACGTGGCATTGATTCAACAAGGAGCTGAAAGCATTCTTTAGAAATGTTGGCCCATATTGATAGGAGAGCATCTTGCAGTTGATGGAGATTTGTGGGATGCACATCCAGGGCACGAAGCTCCCGTTCCACCACATCCCAAAGATGCTCTATTGGGTTGAGATCTGGGGACTGTGGGACGGCCATTTTAGTCCAGTGAACTCATTGTCATGTTCAAGAAACCAATTTGAAATGATTGGAGCTTTGTGCCATGGGGCATTATCCTGCTGGAAGTAGCCATCAGAGGATGGGCACATGCTGGTCATAAAGGGATGGACATGCTCAGAAACAATGCTCAGGTAGGCCGTGGCATTTAAACCATGCCCAATTGGCACTAAGGGGCCTAAAGTGTGCCAAGAAAACATCCCCCACACCATTACACCACCACCACCAGCCTGCACAGTGGTAACAAGGCATGATGGATCCATGTTCTCATTCTGTTTATGCCAAATTCTGACTCTACCATCTGAATGTCTCAACAGAAATTCAGACTCATCAGACCAGGCAACATTTTTCCAGTCTTCAATTGTCCAATTTTGGTGAGCTGGTGCAAATTGTAGCCTCTTTTTCCTATTTGTAGTGGAGATGAGTGGTACCCGGTGGGGTCTTCTGCTGTTGTAGCCCATCCGCCTCAAGGTTGTGCGTGTTGTGGCTTCATAAATGCTTTGCTGCATACCTCGGTTGTAACGAGTGCTTATTTCAGTCAAAGTTGCTCTTCTATCAGCTTGAATCAGTCGGCCCATTCTCCTCTGACCTCTAGCATCAACAAGGCATTTTGGCCCACAGGACGGCCCCATACCGGATGTGTTTCCCTTTTCACACCATTCTTTGTAAACCCTAGAAATGGTTGTGCGTGAAAATCCCAGTAACTGAGCAGATTGTGAAATACTCAGACCGGCCCGTCTGGCACCAACAACCATGCCACGCTCAAAATTGCTTAAATCCCCTTTCTTTCCCATTCCGACATTCAGTTTGGAGTTCAGGAGATTGTCTTGACCAGGACCACACCCCTAAATGCATTGAAGCAGCTGCCATGTGATTGGTTGATTAGATCATTAATGAGAAATTGAACAGGTGTTCCTGATAATCCTTTAGGTGAGTGTGTATCTCTACACTTTACCTGTAGCTTCAGGTCTTTGTCTTGTTTAATATTTAAATCTGCATGTGTGTCTCTAATGCATGTTTTCTCATCAAGCGCTGATATTAAATATTCACAGCCGCTGTTGAGACACGATTATTCATGACAGACGCTGAGATTCATAATTCAGCAGCTGGAATTATCAGAGATTTAGTCCATAAGAAAGTGCAAGGGTATAACATAACAATACAACGGTAATATTAATCGCACTTCGTTAAATATTATCAATGGCATTAGAATAGAGGCTTTGTTTATTCAATTTGATAATGAGATAATAATTGATTAGTGTTTTTTATATTCTCTTATTAATGTATTGTAGTTTTAGTATGTCAAGTTAAACAATAAATATTTCTTTGGCAACTAGTTTTTGTTAACATGTAAAGCCTTTATGTCTGAAGGGTTATAATGATATTCATAACCGTGGAAGTCTCGTCCTCTGCTTTACGGTTTTCCTACGGGAACGAGAACATTCTTCATTTTTAATTGGGCCATTTTTCATCTCAGAACACACATTGACAGTTTGTCTTCCAGACGATCTGCTTCTTCAGCGCTGAACGATGCCATGTTTTCATGCGTGTTTCTCACACACACACACACACACACACACACACACATGTCTGATAGCAGCAGAAATGAGAATATGTATAATTCATGTGTGGAGTTTGAAACAGAGAAAGGGTTTTAGCTTCCGCCCGTCCTGAAGGTAATGTGCTCTCGAAGCGACTGCCTCTGAGTTTCACTTCTAATCCGGTGTTGAGATGACACATTTACATAACTCAGACAGCACATCAGATTATGAAGAGCAATCAGACTTCACTATATTTCAGATTTGGCCATAAACATTCATGCAGAACTTCTAGAAGACCTGAACACAAGCAATGATGCGAAGTAATAATATTTCAGCCCGCAAAACAATATTACTGGTGCCAGTCATTTGATCCTTGTGTGTGAATATCTGAACATATCAAGAGAACAGAAAACTGAGCCTCCATTTTGTTCTGGCTTCATGCATTCTGCTTTGATCAACACTTGAATGTGGGTAAGTTTCATAAAAAAAGCAACATTTTGAGCAAAAATTTTTTGTGAAAGACTTCATCCAGATGGGATTCAGAGCGATGATCAAACACAGATGGAGTCGATCGCTTCAGAGCTCGTCCTGGATCCACATCTCATCCACTAACATCAAGCAGTTTTGATTTATATGTTGTTTAATGTTGATGATCGTGCTATTTTACAGCAGTAATGCTTCTATCGCTTGTTTCTGCTTCTTCTTCACCTGTGTTTTGATCCGGAGATCCTGTACTCTTTCAGAAGCGCCCCTACACTGGGGAAATGGTTGTAATTGTAACAAAAAAATCTACATTTTCAACAAATAAATCTTGACTTTATATTTTGAGTAACTTAATTAACATAAAATTGCAGAAAACAAATGTTTTTGATAGTTAAATGGTGAGTGTATTATCTTGAGTAATGTTTTAGATGTGTGTTTCTTCGAGATACTTTTTAAGTAAAATTTATTTGAAAGACTAAACAAGTGTATTTGGTTGTTGCAGAAACACAAACGTTCATGACAGACGCCATTTTGATGGGTGACAGAACTGAATTTGCCCTGCTGGCAACCCAACCACACTAAAAAAAGGTAAGAATGACTAAATATGGACTGTTTAATGCTTTAAATATAGATAAATATGCAATGATAAGGCTAAATGTTTGTATTATTGATAAATACTTAAACTTGTCTTGAATTACATGACTTGGCTGACGATTTCTGTGACTGGCGCTAAAACGAAATAGTTGAATAAAGTCGTTATTAGTCGTTATTACCCTATTGTAATTGTAAGGTTTCGTAAAACGCATCGTGCAGGCCAAACCGTAAGGCCTAGAGACATGAAACCTGGCCAGATGGTAGGCCTCAGTTTGGGGACAACCTATCAGAGTATGACCCCGAATGGCCCATAGGTGGCGCTACAGCAACCAAAAGTTCAAAATTGCTCATAACTCATACCCCCGGTTTCACAGACAACGCTTAAGCTAGTCCTAGACTAAAATGCATGTTTGTGCTGTTTTAACTGAAAGAATCTTGCACTGACAAATCTTAAAATATGTCAGTGGCATTGTTTTGTCTCAAGATGCACACCAGTAATGTTTTTTTCTTGGGCACGTTTATAAAAGTTACTTATATGTCCTAATTGAACTAAGGCCTAATCCTGGCTTAGTCTAAGCCCTGTCCGTGAAACCGGGCCTTAGACTGTTTGTCCCATGATCAAGTGTCTTATATCGTTGGAATCCTTGGCTCAAGGCGGACTAAATGGCTATCTCCCATTTTGATTTAGGCAGGGAAGATTTTCTGCTATGTCGAATTTTGTCCAAAACCTACTTTTGTGAACTAGTCCCTGGTCTTTCGCCCAATCGGAACCAAACCAGTCTAGGACAATTCTCTGGACTCTCTAGAGACTTTTGAACTTTTGCATTTGGGTGGCTGTAACAGGGTCATTTAGAAAAGGGGCGTGGCAAAATACACTCAAAAGCCTATTAATTCTAAGGGAAAACTCAAAACTTCACGAAAATTGGTGGGCATGTGTGACATTAGATCCTTAACAAGCATGCAAAGCTTTATAGAGATCGGACCATAGGTGGCGCTATAACTGTTAAAAACCATATGTTTCCTATGGTATATTGCCTGTAATTTGAGTTTTCCATCTATTATTTCAGTGTTTAAAATCTTGCTAAATAAAACTTAATGTCTTTTGATACTTGTGTGCTTAAAGGCCTTAAAGGCTTGAACCCCGCTAAATGCTGCTTGCAGCTTTAATTTTTGTTTGTTTTTGCACATTAAGTGTGTTCTCATCACTTCATAAAACTAATGTTGAACCACTGGAGTCATGTGGACCATGTCTTTCCTTCCTTTAGGGCCTTGAAAGTGCTCATCACACTGCTGTCTATGGAGGGGTCAGAGATCTCTGGGGTCATCAGAAATATCTTCATCTGTGTCTGAAGATGAACGGAGGTTTGGAACGACATGAGGGCAAGGAATTAATAACTTTTTATAAATTTATACATTTTTGGGTGAACTGACCATTTAAATTGGTGTTCACTTTTCTCAGTGATTAATTTTTATCAGCTGATGTAATAATGATTTGAATTTAACATTGTTCAAAACACATTTTAACTAGATGAGTGGATTACTGCTCTCAGTTAAACAGACCAATGCTCATTGAAAAACTGTTATATGAATATTAATTACTGTTGCTACCCTCTTGTTGTACATAAGGTTTTTATTTATTTATTTATTTTTACTTGAAGTCAGCTTTATGTAAAGGTAAAAGAATAAAGAACTGTGTTTTGCGCTGTTGCAAAAGTAATTTTAAAGTGAATAAATGTTTTGTATTGAGATGCTGGTTTACTGTTTCATGGTACTTTTTAATAATTTAATTTATAGAAAATAAAGTAAAAAAAAAGTAGCTTGGGAAAATGTGTGGCTTACAAGGAGACATTTGTAAACATTACTTAAAAGATTACGTTGGATAAACATAAAATTATAATTTTGTAAATTGATAAAATTGAGTTGCCATTACTTAAGAGTCCAAGTTGAAAAGTCTAATGGTGCGTTCACACCGGACGCGATTCGTGCGAGTGATTTACATGTTAAGTCAATGCAGAGACGCGAAATGGCATTCTGCGGTGAGTTTCGCACGAATGAGGCGGCGAGATTTGAGCGATTCGCACGAATGAGGCGGCGAGATTTGCGAGATTCGTGCGAATGAGGCGGCGAGATTTGAGCGATTCGCACGAATGAGGCCGCGAGATTTGCGAGTTTCGCACGAATGAGGCGGCGAGATTTGCGAGTTTCGCACGAATGAGGCGGCGAGATTTGAGCGATTCGTGCGAATGAGGCGGCGAGATTTGCGAGTTTCGCACGAATGAGGCGGCGAGATTTGCGAGTTTCGCACGAATGAGGCGGCGAGATTTGCGAGTTTCGCACGAATGAGGCGGCGAGATTTGAGCGATTCGCACGAATGAGGCCGCGAGATTTGCGAGTTTCGCACGAATGAGGCGGCGAGATTTGCGAGTTTCGCACGAATGAGGCGGCGAGATTTGAGCGATTCGTGCGAATGAGGCCGCGAGATTTGCGCGATTCGTGCGAATGAGGCGGCGAGATTTGCGAGTTTCGCACGAATGAGGCGGCGAGATTTGAGCGATTCGTGCGAATGAGGCGGCGAGATTTGCGAGTTTCGCACGAATGAGGCGGCGAGATTTGCGAGTTTCGCACGAATGAGGCGGCGAGATTTGAGCGATTCGTGCGAATGAGGCCGCGAGATTTGCGCGATTCGTGCGAATGAGGCGGCGAGATTTGAGCGATTCGTGCGAATGAGGCCGCGAGATTTGCGCGATTCGTGCGAATGAGGCGGCGAGATTTGAGCGATTCGCACGAATGAGGCGGCGAGATTTGCGAGTTTCGCACGAATGAGGCGGCGAGATTTGAGCGATTCGTGCGAATGAGGCCGCGAGATTTGCGCGATTCGCGCGATTGAGGCGGCGTGAATGACGCGAATTGAGCGTTTTGAACGCGCGATTCGCGTGAATCGCTCAAGTTGAAAAATCTGAACTTTGGCGGATATTTCACGCCGCGTTAACCAATCACGAGCTTGCTCTAGTAGTGACGCATTTACAAGCGGAGGCAGAAATCCCAACAACAATGGAGGACAAGATAATCGTGGCCGTGTGTGGATACCCGGAGCTGTGATACATCATCCTATCACTACAGGAACAGGAATAAAAGGAATAAAGGAATAAAAAGGATCTTGCTTGGAAGAAAGTGAGCCATTGTGAGCCATTGTGAGCCATTTCACAACGAGACTGGAGCAGAAAAAAAGAGCCAGAGCAGCGGCAAATGTGAGAAGGACTAGCCGAGGAAAGGCGGGTCTCGCCGGGTAAACGAGCGCGGAATGCCACTGATCGCCTGGATCTCACAACTCCGAAAACGCCAGATAAAATGCTCAAATAGGCTCTTTTTATAAATTAACCACAGATTTGAGCTTTAAACAACTATATTATCGCCTGATAAAGTCTTTAAACTACGTTTTGTCACACATTAATAGTAGTATTTTTTACAAAAAAGACGTCAAGTGACCGAGACGAGCTGGCTCATATAGGCTCATATAGAAGCCCCTCCCATGACGCGAATTCACGTCTGTTGTGTAGTTGTCACACGCGAATTTCACGCGTGAATGAAGCGAGTAAACTCAAAATGTTCAAGCGTCCACCTTCACGAGATTAGCACAAATTATTCGCGCGAATCGCGTCCGGTGTGAACGCACTATTATAGGATAAACACAAATAAAATGAGTTTAAAATACTCAAAAAGCTGATGCAAATAGTTTTGATGTAAAGTCTCATTTGCACATTAGGTGTTTGGCCCCTAAATATCTGTTGTTTTAGAGTCTGCACTGAGCGATCATGTGACTGTCCCGCGGGCGGCTGGCCGCTCTCTCCCTCACACACAGTCCTGCATTACTGGACCGCCAGACTGTAATCCAGCTCCACCGCCTTCAGTAGAGAAAATAATCTGAACTAAAGGAATAAAAATGCTCGCCGTGTGTTTGGAAGGTTCTTTGCACATCTTCGCCCTTTTTAAACCGTAGTGGATGTTATCGAGTGGACTCATTCTATCCCACAATGCACTGCAATAATGAGCAATGTTCACTCAAAGGCTGTCCGAATTCGCTCACTTGTCTTCATTCACTCCTTCATGAGAACTGTATTAGTGGACTACCGTAGGGAACAGGGGTTAGGGCTCAGCCATTGATTCGTGTTTTGTTGATCAATGACTTCGTTCGCCTGAGAATCACAAAACTGATTTGGTATGAGGTTCAAAAGGAGCGAATCCCAGACGGGTTTCCTCATTATAATGCAGCATAATGTTATGAATGAGAACTTAATTCAATTCAACCTTGAATATGAAATAACAGTGGAACAACGCATGATTGAAACTGAATTGTGATTGAATTTGACTCATTTTAGTGGCAATACACCCAAACGACTTAATAAAATAAATCAAAATATAGCTGCAAGCGGCCGTTATCGGGGCCATGCACAACCGAAGCAAACAAGGTCAAGAAAAAATTAGTCTAGACATTTGGAATAGTTCTAGACATTTATATTTATGAACTAGGGCTGTCATGCGATTCATTTCAATTCCTTAACGCGTTAAAATTATTTAACGCAAATGAAGTACGTCAAGCTGCATCATTAGCGTACTTTTCGCAGTAATTTGATCTTAGAAGTCGGGCGTTTATCACAATCACACTGAGCATCTACAGCACTGTAGCCCATTTCCATTCTTCAACCCAATTCTGCTTCTGCTGGTGATCAGGCCAAAGCTGTTGACCTCTGGGAAAGCCTTCAGTGATCCAAAACAGCGCTAATGCAAAGGGCCGATCACATCAGATATATGAGAGAGAATAGAGACGCTTTCAGTCAATTATTCATTCCAGCGTGTGCTTTGCTTTACAACACGAGCTCTGTCGTATTCTGCCATTGTTTCTGAAGAGCGCAATGATGTTGTCGTACAATAAGCGTGTGAGAGTTATAGTACATTCGTGTTGTTTCCACACACACACACACACTCAGGAAGGATGTTGTAGTACTCGAGTGCATTTCTCTTCGGTCTTGTCTTGGTCTCGGACTTGCAGGACTCGGGATTTTATCTCAAGGCCAGTCAAGACCACAAGGATATCACTAACACCGGTGCATTGTCCGATTTAACATCATTATTATAAAATTTACAGCTTAAAACGAAATAAATAACTTCTTCGAAATATCATTCAATGATAAAATCATAAAATCAATGCAGCATTGTCTCAAAAATGCCCAAAATTAGATCGCGATTTGGTTTTTTTATATAACATAGAATATAATTTAGCAATATCGCAAGAGAGCTATTTCCGTGAATATAAGCGTGATTGTAAATGATATTGATTTATAACAACTGCTTTGAACCAATCGGTTGAATAAAGGATTCTGTGACTGTTAAATACTGTTAATGTTATAATGTTAAATTAATCTGAACATTATTTATGCAGGTGTAATTGCACCAATTCAGATGGAACTTCTGTGCCATGGGTTTTATTGTCAGTGATTTGATTGGTAACAGCGCTATAGTGTCTCACTATATGGAGGACGAGAAATGACTTAAGTATAAATACATAAATAAATGAATAAATACGAAAATGCAGAAATAAATAAATAAATACATAAATAAATAAATGAATAAATAAATATATGAAGAAATAAATATAGAAATACATAAATAAATGAATAAATAAATAATTAAATAAATAAATAAATAAATGTAGAAATGCATAAATAAATAAATGTAGAAATGCATAAATAAATAAATGTAGAAATGCATGAATAAATGTAGAAAAAATATGGTATAACACAAATGATACAAAAATAGCACAATTAAAAATTATACTTTTGACAAATGTTACGACCCTGTCTCCTATTGCTTTCTGATGGTGTGATTGGCTGCAGACAATCATACTTAATTGATTAAT
The DNA here is from genome assembly GCA_023566225.1 of Romanogobio albipinnatus. Taxonomy (NCBI): domain Eukaryota; kingdom Metazoa; phylum Chordata; class Actinopteri; order Cypriniformes; family Gobionidae; genus Romanogobio; species Romanogobio albipinnatus. Next base: position 641,382 of record CM042243.1, on the reverse strand, counting down.
TTATGGGCGGAGGGTATAAAAGTTGTATCCACCTGCTCATCACTACTTCCTCTGGGGGAACATCTCCAGAGAAGTCATTTTGCTCCACTTTGTGGTTGTCGTCTGTTTTAGTTATCATTTCTCAACATTCCTCACCAATTGGATTATTATTTTTCCCCTGTATTGTTTAAATCCCTAGACTTTGTTATATTTCTGTAATGGATCACTATTTGTGCTTAATAAATAATCTTGTAAGTCAAACTATTCATTTTGCATGTGTGATCCTCTTTATGTAACGGTCGAGAACGAGCTGGCCGTGACATAAATTGGGTGTCTCGTCCGTGATCCTTTGGTGTAGGAATGTTGGTGAGTATGTGATTTATTTTGTGAATGGTCATCTTTATGAATGAGAACTCCGGTTAGTTAGAGTGTTTCCAGCTGGGTTGTGTATGCAATCCTTCCGACGGAACACTGTTTGTTGTTTTGTTTATTATTTTACTTTCTTGTTTTTGAGGGTTATCCTGGGTGGAGATCTAACTCTCTGTCGGGGGTACGCTTTCGGACTTTCAGTCTGACTGATCGTCACTGAGTTCAGCGTTTAATGCCGCCCCGAGCCCGGTACACCTTCGAAGACTAGGTAGGCATTAGTTAGTGTTTTCTGGCAGATAGGAGCTGGAGTTTCTCAGATTATAGAGGTGAACCTATTCTACAAAATTTGTGAGTAATTTCGCTCGTGTTTAAGGGGCGTTATTCTCTTTCCTTCGTACCTACAATATGTGTGTGACTTGTGGTAAGTCATTTTGTGAATGAGTAGGTGACGAAATAGACGGAAGTAGTTCCGCTTCGTGAGTAATTTCGCTCGTGTTTATAGGGCGTTATTCTCTTTCCTTCGTGCCTACAATGTGTGTGACTTGTGGTAAGTCATTTTGTGAATGAGTAGGTGACGAAATAGACGGAAGTAGTTCCGCTTCGAAGCAGTGGCTTATGGGAGTTGTAGTTCTCGTTAACCCGACCATCTCACGTGTGTGAGCGGGTTGTTTTGTTTGTGTTTTTGTAGTATAAGTGTATGTACAAGCGAAATGTCTTCGGTGCTCGAGGATTTCTTTGCTTGTCCCTCAGAAACTTTATTTGAGAAGTGTACAAAGGAGCAGTTGTTACAAATTGCTGAACGCTTCAGTATCGATCTCACTACTCATGATAAGCGACTGAAGGAAACACTTGTGTCTACTTTGAGGCGATCACTCGTAGAGAGGGGAGTTTTGGAGGTAAACCCTGAGTTTATTGCTCCTAGTGAGTCTTTTGTGTTTTCTCCTTGTGAGGTTGACATTGAAAGTGAATCAAAATTTCTCGATTTGTCCCTGCAAGAGAAACAGCTATATTTAGACTCTGCGAAGATCCGCGCTGAGCGTGAGGATCGCGCTATGAAAGAGAGAGCGGTAGAGCGAGAATTCGTTGTGCGAAAACTGGAACTTGAGTTGGAGAGAGAACGGGATGATCGAGTGTTTCAGTTAAGGAAGTTGGAGTTAGAGTTGTCAGTTAAAGAGGCAGAAGCTGCGCGAGTTGAAGTGCCTCCTGTTGTACCGCGGCCGGTTGAATCACCTGTGTTTGACGTTCACCGGAATGTGAGATTAGTTCCGCCATTTTATGAAAAGGAAATAGAGAAATATTTTTATCACTTTGAACGTGTTGCTCTATCCTTGAAATGGCCGAAACAGTTTTGGACTTTGCTGTTGCAGTGTGTTTTCACAGGAAAAGCACAGGAAGTGTATTCTGCTCTCACCCTAGAACAGAGTGGTGATTATGATGTGGTGAAATCTGCTGTGTTACACGCATATGAACTCGTGCCTGAGGCGTATCGCCAAAAATTTAGAAATTTTAGTAAAACTGACGAATGTACTTATATTGAATTTGCAAGAGAAAAGGAAAATTTGTTTGATCGATGGTGTAATTCTATGAAAGTCACAACTAAAGATCAGTTAAGAGAATTGATGCTTTTGGAGGAGTTTAAGCACTGTGTTCCTCATGCTGTAGCTACATATCTCACTGAACACAAGGTGAATAAACTTTCTGAAGCTGCTATTATGGCTGATGAGTTTGTGTTAACCCATCGTGGGACATTCAGTTCAGTCAGCTTTAAAACTGACGTAAATAAGTCTGATGCGATGGAGTCACTTTTCTAGAGTGTAACGTCATGATTTCTGTTGCATGTTTCTCTCTTCTCTTTCTTTTTGCATTTCTAGGGCCCAGAAGTGTTGGAAGATGGAGTGGAGTGGTAGATGCTTCATGATCGATTACTACCTTGATGATTGTCCTTGTTCTCATGAGTTGATTGACATTAATTTTTCTTTTTGGATTCTTTGCAGAATCTTTTTAAGGAGGGAGGTGTTACGACCCTGTCTCCTATTGCTTTCTGATGGTGTGATTGGCTGCAGACAATCATACTTAATTGATTAATTTATGGGCGGAGGGTATAAAAGTTGTATCCACCTGCTCATCACTACTTCCTCTGGGGGAACATCTCCAGAGAAGTCATTTTGCTCCACTTTGTGGTTGTCGTCTGTTTTAGTTATCATTTCTCAACATTCCTCACCAATTGGATTATTATTTTTCCCCTGTATTGTTTAAATCCCTAGACTTTGTTATATTTCTGTAATGGATCACTATTTGTGCTTAATAAATAATCTTGTAAGTCAAACTATTCATTTTGCATGTGTGATCCTCTTTATGTAACGGTCGAGAACGAGCTGGCCGTGACACAAATTTATTTATTTATGTATTCATTCATTTATGCATATCTGCATTTATTTATTTCAGAATGTATTTATTTATTTCAGCATTTAATTATTTAATTATTTATTTATTCATTTATTTATGTATTTCTATATTTATTTCTTCATATATTTATTTATTCATTTATTTATTTATTTATACTTAAGTCATTTCTCGTCCTCCATATTACTATTGTAATTGTATTTATTCGTTAAATATATAAGTGATTTCTCAGGCTGTAGATGTGGATCTTTTAGATGAATTTAAGGAGTCTGGTCTGGTCTGGACTACGGTTTGCGAACGAATCGTTCTTTAGAACCGGTCAGACGGCAGTTTACTGTTAGCACTAATGCACACATTTCTAAAGTTGTTTCATTTCTAACGTGTCGAACTCTTCTTCTGACTTGAAATAAACCAAGTTACTCAGTTACTCCTACACTGACTTGTTGATTTCGGAGTTTGTTGGCGTCTCCGTGTGGTTCTGCAGCTCGACCCGTCTACATTCAAATTTACATTTTACATAAAATGTCTAAAATGAAAACAATCTCGTTGTTGTTGTTCTGTACACAAACTATACACTGTGAATTCTGTAATGTGTTTTGTTTTCATGGGTACTTAGGTGTGTATTCTACAATAGAATTATATGGACTCCTTATATTCGGTGTCCTTTTGGAGTCTCCAATGATCCCTGAAGCTGCAGAAAATACAGAGAATCACCCTTCAATCTGATTGTTTACTTAAAAAGATAAATGGCGTATGCTTAATTTCACGATAAGCATGCGATTAATCACGATTATTTAAAAAAAATGTATTGATAGCCCTAGTATGATCAAATGAAAATAACCCACGTCTGAGTTTGATTGCATGTTTTGCCGCTTGCTATCAAATTTTTGACATTTGACCATTAGCATATGATGAGATATTAGCGGAAGTTGTTTAAACGCTAAATCACAACATTGGCATGTTTGGTATTGTTGGACTCGGCAAGGATTATAAGCATGTGAATGTTTGATTTTACCACTAGGTTGGCTCGAAACTTCTCACGCTCCTTCAGGGCATTGTGCCAGTGACCCATATTGAGTTTCGTAACGATACGGTAACGTGTTATAGCATTTTACTACAAAATTAAAAATGGCCGACGCCCAAAATAGCCGATATGGAAAAATTGGATCCCATTCGACACAACATGCCCGCCCCGAATCTGATGAGACTTCTTTTATGACTTTTGGGCAAACTCCAATAAAATAGTATCTCCGCACCCGTAGGTGGCGCTGTGGTGAAACACGCCTGTAGCCTGAGGTCATGCGTGTGATGGCATGTACCGAGTTTGGTCAGAATACGATAAAGCGTTGAGTCTATTTTTGCAAGCGCTACATAAAATTAATTTGTGCGTTTTTCAAAAACACTGATGAATCGCCTTCAGTTCCATTACGTTTTGTTGGCGATGTCTGAAGATGACAAATCGGATAAACCGTCTAGCAGGAGTTCGAGAAAGTCGTTTTTTGGAATTACAGACTAAATGACATCAGGGTTCAATCGAATCGTCTTGAGCCACGGAATCAGAGGAAAGGGAATTGTGTTTCTAGTCTTGCGGATCAAAAGTTATTAGCACAAACGTGAGTGCGACTTTGGACATGCGGTGGCGCTAGAGAGATTGGGTTAGAGACTCCAGATTTGGTGTAGGTAATGTTGGGCCAGTCCTCTAGCAGTCTGCCAAATTTCACCGCCTTCCCTCGACCGGTTCTGTGGACGGCCATCGACTCAAGAGCGGAAGAAGAAGATTAGGATCGCCAATGGGAACAATAGGAGCCACACCTTCAGTGCTCGATAACACACATAACCCAATGTAGTTCACAGCAAACGCCAGTAGAGCGAGGGAGCGAGGGATGTACATGTTTAGTCAATGGAAAGACACGCTGACGTGCGTCTGGCCCGCTTTGACTCGAATTGAGCATCTTGAGAGAAATGTATGATTATTTATTTGTAAGTCATCACTTTTACCAATAACTGGAATTTCAAAAACACAAATTGTCTATTAATCTATTAGTCTGCCTTTACATTGCTTTAAAGCATTATTTAACATGGTTTTTCCCAGTCATTACATTGTTTGGAGCATAAAAAAACGAATTGATTTGTTTATTGCGATGTCATATGCTCTATCCTCTGCTCTGTAGAAGACACCAGAACCAGAAAATTAAAAGACATGAATAGACAAACAAAGGGATTTTGGGCTAATAATATTTTCATAAGAATGTCTCATATTTTGTAAGAATATGTTGTCAGAGAAATTCCCTAAAACATGATGTCCTCTTCAGAGGCCAAACCTGTATTCTGGGTCAGGGGATATTTCCGTCTCGTGCGTTTATATTTAGATGTCACTTCCTAAACTCTGCAGCATGCGATTGGCCGTCCTCTTAGCAACAATAGTTTTATTCAGTGAGTGTTATAGCCTGTAGCCTCGATCACTGCGATCACACACAGCTCCGATATAAACATGAAGTTGTCAACAGTAAATCTCTGACATCGTGTCTTGACTTAATGAGAGGTTTGGCGAGCCTGCATGAACTCTGATTCTGATCGCGTTCGAGAGATCAACTATATCTGTGATCATTCTTATTACTATTTATATATCTTTTAAAGTGTCATTAATGTAAAATACTGAACATATTCTACTTTGACAATTTAGTAGAATTATTGAATAATTAATCCCATTAAAAGATAATCACCTGAAAGGTACATTTTATTTGACTTATGTACAAGCATATCAATATTTATTTAATTGGCCATATTTTAATTGAAGATATGTCATAATAAAAAATAAATAAATAAAACATAATAGATTTTGTCATAGTAGAATTTACTCAATTAACCTATATGTTTCAATGAAAGTGAAGATGCCTGAAATGAACATCTAATTCATGAAAATATTAAATAATAGCCCCATTAATTACAATAAGTATTACATTTAAAAACAATAACACCAGTAATAACATGCCACTTCGGGCCTTCTGTGGCTGGGTCATCTTACCCCAAGAGCTTCTCTTCATGTTTGGCGCCAAAGTTACCCGTGTGCTCTCCCAATCAAACACCACGCGGTCGGGCGTTACCAATCGGTTCAGTTGGGGGGTATTTTTTGTCTGATTTATTATGACAAACTCATATTTGATTAGGAACAAAATTATTGTTACAAAATAAACTAATTCTACATATTTTTCATTTGATCTGTGATTTTCATGTTTAAACATTGAGGGGGTTGTAACTGATGGATTTGAATATTGGAATAGTGAGTGTGTGTGAGTGAGTGATATACTCACTCACTCACTCACACACTCACTCACTCACTCACACACTCACACACTCACTCACTCACACACACTCACTCACTCACTCACTCACTCACACACTCACACTCACTCACTCACTCACTCACTCACTCACTCACACACTCACTCACTCACACACTCACTCACTCACTCACACACTCACTCACTCACACACTCACTCACTCACACACACTCACTCACTCACTCACTCACTCACTCACACACTCACTCACTCACACACTCACTCACTCACACACACTCACTCACTCACTCACTCACTCACACACTCACTCACTCACTCACTCACTCACTCACTCACTCACTCACACACTCACTCACTCACTCACTCACTCACTCACTCACTCACTCACTCACTCACTCACTCACACACTCACTCACTCACACACACTCACTCACTCACTCACTCACTCACACACTCACTCACTCACTCACACACTCACTCACTCACACACACTCACTCACTCACACACACTCACTCACTCACTCACTCACTCACACACTCACTCACTCACTCACTCACTCACACACTCACTCACTCACTCACTCACTCACTCACTCACACACTCACTCACTCACTCACTCACTCACTCACTCACTCACTCACTCACTCACACACACACTCTCTCACTCACTCACTCACTCACTCACTCACTCACTCACACACTCACTCACTCACTCACTCACTCACTCACTCACTCACTCACTCACACACTCACTCACTCACACACACACTCACTCACTCACTCACTCACTCACTCACTCACTCACTCACTCACTCACTCACTCACACACTCACTCACTCACTCACTCACACACTCACTCACTCACACACTCACTCACTCACTCACTCACTCACTCACTCACTCACACACTCACTCACTCACACACTCACTCACTCACTCACTCACACACTCACTCACTCACACACTCACTCACTCACTCACACACTCACTCACTCACTCACTCACTCACACACTCACACACTCACTCACTCACTCACTCACACACTCACACACTCACTCACTCACACACTCACTCACTCACACACACTCACTCACTCACTCACTCACACACTCACACACTCACTCACTCACACACACTCACCCCCCCCCCCCAAGATGTCCATGTCTTTCTTTCTGCAGTTGAAAAGAAATGAAGGTTTTTGATGAAAACACTCCAGGATGTTTCTCCATATAATGGCCTTCAGTGAGCCTCAAACGGGTCAAGGTCCAGTTTCAGTGCAGCTTCAGACGACACCAGACGATGAATAAGGGTCTGATCTAGCCAAACCATCAGTGTCTGTGAGAAACCCAGCAGTATTTAGGCTGTTATTTTACCTCACACACACACACACACTTACACACAACTGTGTGACTGATCTGTACAAACCGGACTCAACACACATCATACACTTCGCACACCCAGGTTCAATACCAATCACACTTCAAATGTTTACAGCCGTTTGTTGCTGATCTTCAGGGACTTGTTCTTCTGCTCAATATTCTGTCCGAATCCTTTGGTCACTGTTCACTTTATTTTGATTTCTGCTACTGCTGAATGGCACAAATT
>CM042243.1:552500-612500 GCA_023566225.1 Romanogobio albipinnatus | reverse complement strand
GTTTTGTCTCAATCATTACTCCATCAGTGTCTTTGAGCATCTCCTCCTGCCTCTGATCTCCAGCGCATCCTCAGCTCATGTGTGGCTCATACTGTATATGATCAGAGTACAGTAATGCTTTCATAACCGCAGCATGAGTTCATAAGCGCTCGCTCTGACGGGAATATGAACATATCAACACTACCAGAGCTGTCACTGATGCAGTGTAATCATAAGAGGAATATTAATCATGTTCTTACTGTAGGGTTATCATAATCATCTCATCACTGAGGCTATAATAAACCATATGCAGAGACATCAGCGATATCATATTCCATAAGTTATATCTGCACTTTATTTACAACATAGAGAAAACGATGATTGCTAAAAAATGTGAATTATGATAATTTTTCCAATACAATAGAGCTTATTAATATAATAATATTAATTTAAAACCTCACACACGTGTTTTACAACACACAAGATTAATAAACAATAAACATGTGCATTCATATTTCACATCTGAGACATTATTAATATTCTGAAACTATTAATATTGATCAAATTATCAGAAGAAAAACAGAACAATCTCAAGCAAATATAATATTTATCAGTAATATGAAAAACCATAAAGACGGCAAAATAGCTAAAACAACGATTGTGAAAAAGGTGAATTATGATTATTAATTTTTACAATATGTATATAGTTTATGATAATTCACCAAATATGAATTTAATACCAAACGCGTGTTTTACAACACATAAGATGAATAAATGATAAGTGTACATTAATATTTCACATCTGAGACATTATTAATATCTGACGGGAATATCCTCAGATCAAAATATAAAAATGATTTATATTTATAATATTTATAAATATAGTTTTTATTGCACCAAAAACAAGCAAAACAAACCAAAAGATTATAGAATTGTGGCTGTAATAAAACTATCATAACTTATTTAGAGAAATAATATCAGCTCTGAATATTCTGAAACATAATTATGAATCAGATTTAATATCAAATTAAAGGAAGATTGTCTGAAAAACACAATCAATATTTCACATCATCAGTGATATCATATTAAAAACGACCTGTAAGTCATATTTACTTCACTTTATTAACAAAATACAGAAAAAGATGGAAACAATAATTGTTAAAAATGTGAATTATGATTATTAATTTTTAATAATCATATTAAAAATCATTTTAAAAAATGCCCCTGAGCTCAACAGCAGTCGTGCGTCTCACGGGTGTATCTGTGCCAACACACACGGGTCAAAAATATACATTTATGCCAAAAATCATCAGGATATTAATATCATATTTCATATTTAGTAACTGTCCGACCGTAAATATACCATAAATGTATTATTAGTAGTAATATGCACTGCTGAGGACTTCATTTGCACAACTTTAAAGGAGATTTTCTCAATATTTAGATGTTTTTGCAAATTTTCAAATCACACATCAATGAAAGATTATTAATTATTAATCTATAAATATCATAAACATGTCCCCTTATTACTGGTTTTGTGGGTCAAGGGTCACACATGTGTATAGATTATGATAAACTCCCCAAATATGTATTTAATACCCCACACACGCACAATATGAGCACATCAATATTTCCCCTCTGAGATTATGGCTATTATTATATCATGCGATCTCTCTCTCTCGCAGCGTTCCCGCGCAGATGTGCCCAGCTGTGCCGTTCGCGGATCGGAAGTAGTGTGCGCATATGCTAATGAAGGAGTTGTGCTCGTGATATTTACGTTCCGCGGGAGCCGCCCTTCATTCACCACATGGTTAAAAGCTGAGCGCGTTCGCGCCACTTTCGCAATTTTACTACGCTTTTGTAACGCTGCCCACGCGCTCGTGCTCGGACGCGTCGCGTGCGGCGGAGGGTTTATTTCGCACAAGTTTGGCGCGTTTAGTTCCGACGGGGAGCCCGGAGCGGCGGCGGGGAACGGTAAGTGTGCACTAGTGAGTGAAGATGGTGGATTCTACACACCAGTGTGTTACTACGCGCGTGTTGTTGACGCGAGACCTGTTGTTGTGTTCTCACTTGGCGAACTCCGGAACGCTCTTAAACGTCTTTACGCTTCGTTTATTACGTTATGCGGCTGCGAAAGGAGCAGTTTTATCTGTAGTGCGCGGCGCGTGGTCGGGTCGCCCACCATAGTGCGAGAATGAGGGAGATTTGAAAAGCGTGCGCGCGCCAGTCGCCGTTTCCACCGCATCGCGCGGCTAAAGCGTTCAGAGCCGTTCCTGCAGAACTCCTCGTGGCGCGGCTGCCCGACTGATGCGTTATTCGCGGTGCGTTGCGAACGCTGGTGCTCGGGCTCGGTTGCCAGCAGAACAAAGCAACAGCACATGGGGCAGCTGCAGGCCGTTAGCAACACTGCTAAAGCTAGCTGGGGGTCCAGCGAGTTTAAACGCGCACGCTTGAGCCGCGCACGTGCACTCAAACGCGCGGCGAAACCATCCTCGCGGGCGCGTTTCTGATAATCGCTGGTTATCGAACGCGGACGGTTTCCCGCGAAATACGGGAATATGAGCAGCGCGCGTGCGTTCTGCTGCATGTGCGCTGGGGCGCGCGCGCGCGCGCTTGGCCGGTCGCGTTCAACAACAGAATTTCTAAGCGTTCTGTACATCATAAAGGGGCACAGTTGTGAACGCGTCAAACCTAAATTTGCTCTGAGCGAGCGAGAACGCTGGGGCTGGTGTTGTTTAACGCGTTTGGGCGCGCGTTCCACACACTTTACGCCACTGTTACACCACTAGCTCTGCCAGGTCCGCCCGAACACAAGGGAAGCCGTGCACACTTGACTTTGCCCTTGTTTTCGGTTTGTTTCTCCAACACAACTACTGCGGACTCTTCGGCGCCATGTTGGAGCAAATCATGGGGGAGGGGTGTGCGCGCGGTCGCTGGAGTGCGCATGCGCGTCGGAGCACGCCGGTGTAGTTCTGCGCTTATCAGATCTGTGTAGTTTTAATGTAAAAGTACGTGCTTTCCTTAGAGGCGCGTGCACCACGTGTTTTACATCCCTAGATTATGAGGTGCCTCCAAATCTATAGTTTATAAATGTGTGTGAATTTGGTAACACTTTATTTTAGTGATGTAGTTTAATTATTACTACTCATTGCTTAAATGTATAATTGCACTAACTTGGACACCTTACTAGTGTAACACTTAATTTGAGGTGTTTCACTGTAACATGCTGGGTAATGATGCACTTACTACAGGGTTAGTTGCATGTAATTATGCATTATTTATAGTTGTTACTATAGTAACTACATGTAACAATGACACTAAAATAGTGTACCCCCCCCCCCCGCCCTTTTTTTATTATTAGTGAGTTTGACTCTTTCCCTACTCTTTATAGTACTGTAATGTTGTTTATTTTATTGAACTTTTTCTCTCTGAACTTTACCTGGGGCCCCTGGCACTTCCTCTCGGCCCCTGAGGGCCCCAACCTTTATCTTGGATTGCCATGTCACTTTCCCCCATAATGGCTTGTATTCTAAACGCTTTAATTGAATGAAAACAAGTCTAATAATGTACCTTTCCCCTCTTGTTTCAGCAGATCCGCTCGCGCGGTGGGGCCGTCCGGACGGCGTGCCGTGGTGGAGCCGTCCGTCAGCGCAGAGCCAAAGTGCTTACAGTGCAGGTAGTTCTGCTCATCTACTGCAGTGGAGGCACTTCACGCTCTGCTCTGACGCGAGCGACTCGAGCTCCTGCGACTGCTGCTTATGCTAAGGTGCATTTAGTGCAGATAGTGAAGTAGACTAGCACCTACTGCCCTAAGTGCCCCTTCTGGCATAAGGGTTAGTGAACCCTGACCCGCTGCTCCACCGCTTCTCTCGTGCAGTTCTCTGCTAGTTTTGCCTAGTTGCACTACAAGAAATGTTGAGTTGTGCAAATCTATGCAAAACTGATGGTGTCCTGCTTCCCGTCTGTGGCTGCGCTTGTGCCCGCGTCCGCCGTCCGTCTGCGCTCCAGCGGTATTAAAGTGCTTATAGTGCAGGTAGTTTCCTCAGACACTTGTCTACTGCAGTGTGAGCACTTCAAGTACTTCTAGACGCGAGCTCCGCCGACGGAGCCGGACCTAACGTCCCCGCCCTGTGTCTGCGCTGGTCAGTTTTGCTGGTTTGCAGTCAGCGTTCGTATCGTTGCTGTGCAAATCCATGCAAAACTGACCATGGCAGGGAAGAGTCTGCGCTTGAATCCCGCTGTCGCTTCCCAGAATCCCTCTCTTCGCAGGCTGGGACCGGCCGCAATGCTCAGCGCTGGAAGTATTGCACTTGTCCCGGCCTGTGAAGAGCGCGGGGATCCTTCGGCTTGGCCGCTTCTCCTCAGATAAACATGCTCGTTTGCTTTGGTGATCATCTCAATAAAAGCTTTAAATGTTTGTGTGTGTGTTATCTCTGTTAGTTGCTCTGGATTGGTTTTGTTAATCAAAACATGACTAGTATTATATGTAAATGAGGTTTATTCGCTTTAGCGTTCAGTCTCATGCTCTACCAGTCCAACTTTCTCTTTATTTTAGAATAACAGTAAAATGAGAGCTGAGGGCTGGAACTGATTTATGTATCTGTTGTACCTTCCAATTGTTACATAAACTTGTGAATTATTTTATTTATAATTTATATATTTTATTATTTAGCTTTCCTATAGCTCAAACAGTAGCACATGGCGCTAGCAACGCCAAGGTCATGGGTTCGATTCCCAGGGAAAGCAAGAGCTGACAAAAATGTGTACCGTGAATGCAATGTAAATCGCTTTGGATTAAAGCGTCTGCCAAATGCATAAATGTACATTTTAATTTCTTATTCTGTGGCACAAAAGAATTAAGCCTTTTCAAGATTTAAGCATTTCAATTAATAGTGAAAAATCCACAAAATGATGTTTAGTGTGTTCAGGAAGTAAGAATGGAAACGTTTGTGTAACTCTTAACGGTACGAGGGAATGGACACTTCATAAAATGGTGTTTAAGATTTATACAATGTATTTTCACATTTAAAAATTCTTAATTCATAAAATGTAAGGATTACTAAATGTTATGTAATTTTTGCTGCTAATTGCAATGCTTAAATCTTGAAAGCCAGTTGTTTGTGGAACAGAATAACTTTTTTCTTTTCTTTTTTCACAGTTGCACAATTCTGAGAAGTCAAAACAAGAGGAAAACAGTTCCTTTTTGTGTTGAGTGCAGAAACAATCTACAATTCTTTAGTGTTTTACTCAAGTGTGTAAAGTTTGGTTTGTACTTGAATGTAATTGTTGGTAATTTTGGTTATGCACAGTGAGTATTGTAATGGCAGTATTATGTAGTGTGTGTGTATTTTGCCTGCAGGTCGCAGTGTGAACACTAGATGGAGGTGTGTGTTCATGTTCAGCTTCACACACTTGTGTTTTTATGCTTTCTGAGTCTGTCACTTCTGCAGAAATGTTAAAAATGTGTATAATAACTAATAAATAACTTGGAACAGACTTGTTAGCGGTGTGTTATTGATCAGATGTTGTCTCGTGTGCTTTTGTCAGGTTGCATTAGTCTCTGCTGCTTCATCGACTGATTTAGCTTCAGTCTTCAGTGCAGATCCTTTATAAATGTATAAAGATGGAATAAACTTTCATCATGACTCACTTTAGTGATGTGAAAATCATGACGAGATACACATTTAAGTTCTACAGTCACTTTTGAACATGATAAAACATCTAAACGATCTGTCAATTATAATACTGGCTGAAATTAAACACAAGACTAAAGAGTTTATTGACAGAATGTTATAAAGATCAAACGTATAATTTGAGAGATAATTGAAGGTATAATTGTATCTTTTATGCAATAAAACTCACACAAATATGAACAAACATTGTTTTAATTTGTAAGAAGTTAAAATAAAAAGATATATGTTTCTATTTGCTCTTTTTTTTTTTTAAGCATGAATAAGAACCAATCATCACTCTCCAGGAAGTGACATCATTTTGGAGGGAAAACAGCTGCAGCACAAACGCAGTAGGTCAATGGATTCAGAGATGATTTGTGTGTTATTAGTTTAATAATATCATGTTTTTAAAATGAGCTCATGCAGCTGTTAGTCTTTATGAACATCTGCCCTTGTGTTTGAACTGTGTGATGATGATGGACAGCTGTCAGCATGATTGATCTCTTCAGTCATGCATTTGTTTCTTCATATCTGGGATCATTATTGCACATTTTTATATTTCTATAACCGCTCATAATCGGTCATTATGTTGATTTGATAAAGCAACTGTTATCCTGGGTTAGGGACACACATCAGCCACAACATGATCCACATCATATAATGGGACATTCATAACATCCTCCAGGCATGTGGAAGATGGAGGTCATAGGTCACAGCGTGTCCTTCAGGAAGAGGATTTCTCCATGTTATCAATGAGGGAACATCAAACAAATGAGCAGAGTTTGAATTTTATCATGAATGCAAGCGGTTGATCACAAGCATCTGGTGTTCTCCCAAACTGTGTTCCCGAGCCTCGGGTGAGAGATCCTTCATCATCGAGTTCTCTGAGCGTTACTCTTGAGTGTTCTCTGAGTGTTACTCTTGAGTGTTCTCTGAGTGTTACTCTTGAGTGTTCTCTGAGTGTTACTCTTGAGTGTTCTCTGAGTGTTACTCTTGAGTGTTCTCTGAGTGTTACTCTTGAGTGTTCTCTGAGTGTTACTCTTGAGTGTTCTCTGAGTGTTACTCTTGAGTGTTCTCTGAGTGTTACTCTTGAGTGTTCTCTGAGTGTTACTCTTGAGTGTTCTCTGAGCGTTACTCTTGAGTGTTCTCTGAGCGTTACTCTTGAGTGTTCTCTGAGCGTTACTCTTGAGTGTTCTCTGAGCGTTACTCTTGAGTGTTCTCTGAGTGTTACTCTTGAGTGTTCTCTGAGCGTTACTCTTGAGTGTTCTCTGAGTGTTACTCTTGAGTGTTCTCTGAGTGTTACTCTTGAGTGTTCTCTGAGTGTTACTCTTGAGTGTTCTCTGAGTGTTACTCTTGAGTGTTCTCTGAGTGTTACTCTTGAGTGTTCTCTGAGTGTTACTCTTGAGTGTTCTCTGAGTGTTACTCTTGAGTGTTCTCTGAGCGTTACTCTTGAGTGTTCTCTGAGCGTTACTCTTGAGTGTTCTCTGAGTGTTACTCTTGAGTGTTCTCTGAGCGTTACTCTTGAGTGTTCTCTGAGTGTTACTCTTGAGTGTTCTCTGAGTGTTACTCTTGAGTGTTCTCTGAGCGTTACTCTTGAGTGTTCTCTGAGTGTTACTCTTGAGTGTTCTCTGAGCGTTACTCTTGAGTGTTCTCTGAGTGTTACTCTTGAGTGTTCTCTGAGTGTTACTCTTGAGTGTTCTCTGAGTGTTACTCTTGAGTGTTCTCTGAGTGTTACTCTTGAGTGTTCTCTGAGTGTTACTCTTGAGTGTTCTCTGAGTGTTACTCTTGAGTGTTCTCTGAGTGTTACTCTTGAGTGTTCTCTGAGTGTTACTCTTGAGTGTTCTCTGAGTGTTACTCTTGAGTGTTCTCTGAGTGTTACTCTTGAGTGTTCTCTGAGTGTTACTCTTGAGTGTTCTCTGAGTGTTACTCTTGAGTGTTCTCTGAGTGTTACTCTTGAGTGTTCTCTGAGTGTTACTCTTGAGTGTTCTCTGAGTGTTACTCTTGAGTGTTCTCTGAGTGTTACTCTTGAGCGTTCTCTGAGTGTTACTCTTGAGCGTTCTCTGAGTGTTACTCTTGAGCGTTCTCTGAGCGTTACTCTTGAGCGTTCTCTGAGCGTTACTCTTGAGCGTTCTCCGAGCGTCACTCTTGAGTGTTCTCCGAGCGTTACTCTTGAGTGTTCTCTGAGCGTTACTCTTGAGTGTTCTCTGAGTGTTACTCTTGAGTGTTCTCCGAGTGTTACTCTTGAGTGTTCTCCGAGTGTTACTCTTGAGTGTTCTCCGAGTGTCACTCTTGAGCGTTCTCCGAGCGTCACTCTTGAGCGTTCTCCGAGCGTCACTCTTGAGCGTTCTCCGAGCGTTACTCTTGAGCGTTCTCTGAGCGTTACTCTTGAGCGTTCTCCGAGCGTTACTCTTGAGCGTTCTCCGAGCGTCACTCTTGAGCGTTCTCCGAGAGTCACTCTTGAGCGTTCTCCGAGAGTCACTCTTGAGCGTTCTCCGAGAGTCGCTCTTGAGTGTTCTCCGAGCGTCGCTCTTGAGTGTTCTCCGAGCGTCGCTCTTGAGTGTTCTCCGAGCGTCGCTCTTGAGTGTTCTCCGAGCGTCACTCTTGAATCTAACCGCAATAGCGATTTGGCCTGTGTGTGATTATGAAAGTGCAAAGGCTGCGATTTTAATGAAATAAATGAATGCCCAGTGTGTCAGTGATCAGTGAACGCTGCTCCGTCTGAAAGACTGCGAGTTTGAGTCGCTTATAACGTGCGTTTGATAAACCAACATGTGTCAAACATCTTCACAAGCTAGTAATGTGAAGCGTCATAAAGCTGCTGTCCAACCAAACACAACGGTTAATAACAGGTTTTATCTCACTTTATATGGTCAGTCGAGCTGATGTGTCACAGAATGTTCGAGAAGGCTTGAAGAACTCAATACACCATATCTTATCGCAGAAGAATCATCTTCATGTTTAATCCGTTTCTATCTGCGTGTTTTTCAGCTACAGTGCTCACATTAGCGGTTTCCTGAAACACATTAGGGTTTCCTGTGGCTTCAGCTCAAGGGCGCCCTCTGGCTTCCAGTATGAATGAAACCTTTGGCTAGAAAATAAGAAAAATAATACTTCTAAATAAATCCGTATGTTTTTCTTCGATGTACAGGAGTTTTAATCCCCACAGTGGATGCAGAAGAAGCTCATATTTCATATTAAAGACAGAGACTTTAAGAAAATGATTTTTTTTATTAATAAATCCTTAGACTTTTCTAATGACTTTTAGTCATAGTCTGCCTGCATACTAACAGGTAACCCATAATGTTTTAGTTTTCTGTAAAATATAAATATTATTATTGAACTGTTATATTGAATCTTAAATGCTCTATTTTAATTTTTTAATAATGAATGTTATTGTAATAGTAATATTTCTTATTTTAACTTTAGGAAGTTTGTGTAAATAGAACAACAGATATGAAATGATTGTGATGAATGGCATGTTTTCTGGGGTCAAGAGGTCACGGGGGTCGTCTGAGCGCGTTCAGGGCGTTGTGATGACGTATGACGCAGGTTGTCCGCGGTCAGATCTCTCTTTCTCCCAGAAGTCTGCAGTCCAGCTGTGAGGAGGATCTGTCTTCACTTCCCAATAGAGAGTCCCGAGGATTCCTCGCAGATCAGCTCCGCGGAATAGAGCAGCGGATTCCACCGGAGGAGCTCGGGATGTTCGCCGCTCTGTGCGCGCTCCTGGTCCTGCGCGCGCCGGCCGCAGCGGATGTGAACGCGCTGAACTGCAGTCAGGTGAAGGGCTCGCTCGCGGCGCTGGGCTTCAGTCCGGACGGGGTCCCCGCCGAGGAGACCTCAGGTACCCGCAGGAGGAGGCCGGGGCAAGTTGTCACAGTCTGCGTCTCAGTTACATTTGATTAATATAATATATCATTCTGTCCTATCATAACTGTTATGCAAGTGAACACAATTAAACTGTACAGTGAGGGATTGTCATGTGTATCCTGTGAAAAACATTGCCTCTATAGTCGCCTATCACACATACATGATCTTGTTCATAGTTGTTTGTTCATATTAAACTGAAAAGCCTATAATTGTTTGTGACAACTTGCCCCGTACAGTGTGGAGCATTGGTGTGTAGCTCATTAGTAAAGTGTGTGTGTGTGTGGATGCTGGTTATCCCAAATATCAGCTCAGTCTCCGTCTGTCCGGGTTTGAGCCTCTGGATGGAAACATAAAGCCGGTCAATGATTGGTCACTAATCATTCAAATCAAGTCGAATCGATGAGAATGATGTTATTATTTTGCATATATTCTGTTATGACGCTATTCATGACTCATGGCTTTAATTGTAGGTTTGTTTTAAAAATAAAAATCTCAAGGTTCCTCCAAACCAAACCTTCGCCGTCGCTTTAACATTATTTTGTGGTTTTTCGAGTTTGCAAGGATTCTGGTCTTTATTTCTGTTTCGCACACACTCTCTCTCTTCTACACTTTAAAACGCGTTTGTTTAAAGTTTATGCCTTCACTTGTTTCCTCGTTGATACATTTGCATTAAATCATAAAACTGTGCCGTATTACATTTATAATAAATCAGATTGATACAGTTTTATGAATTCAAATGTGTAGACATGCTTTTTATTATTACAATTTACTTTGACCATTAAAATAGAATCCAGAAAAATGGAATTTAGGAAGAAATATGGATTTTGTAGGACCTGTGTGTGTGTGTGTGTGTGTGTGTGTGTGTGTGTGTCCGAAAATGGGCTAGTCTGCCGTTTAGGATGTTGCAGAAGAGTTTGCCTAGGTTGCTGTTTACACATATACCACTGTAGTTACTAGGGTCAAATCTGTCTCCGTTTTTATGGATTGGTGTAATAAGACCTTTGTTCCAAATGTTGGGGAATATACCTAAACTCAGGATGATGTTGAAGAGCTTGAGAATGGCTAATTTGAATTTGTGGTCTGTGTATTTAATCATTTCATTTAGGATGCCATCAACACCACAGGCTTTTTGTGATTTGAGGGTTTGTATTTTGTCTAGTAGTTCGGCTAGTGTTATTGGAGAGTCTAATGGGTTCTGGTAGTCTTTGATGGTTGATTCTAAAACCTTTAGTTTGTCATACAGGGCATTTTGTTCCTGATTTTTGTTGATATTACTAAAAAGGTTGGAGAAGTGGTTTATCCAGACATCTCCATTCTGAATGGCTAGTTCTTGATGGGAAGATTTGTTTAGTGTGTTCCAATGTTTCCAGAAGTGGTTGGATTCTAAGGATTCTTCAAAGTTGAATTTTTGTGTTTTGTTCTTTTTTCTTTCTTAAAGTATTTCTATATTGTTTTAAGTTTTTCGTGATAGCGGTGACGGATGTTCTCATTGTCAGCATCTCTGTGTTTCTGATTGGATAGGATTCTTAATTCTTTCCTAAGTGTTTTGCAGTCATTGTCAAACCATTTCTCAGTGGCATGTGGTGTTTTTGGTTTTCTTCTGGTAGGTTTTAAGTTGGATAATGTTGCTGATACCTCAAATATTCTGTTCAGCTTGTCTACTGCTAGGTTTGTACCTTCACTATTGTGTGGGAAAGGAGTGGCGAGGAATTGATCTAATAGGACTTGAACTTTCGGTTGACTAATTGTACTTAGATATGTATCTTTACTGTTTTGTTTCCATCTATACGTGTTTCTAAATGAGTGGAGCTGGGTTTGTTTAGATGCTTCTTGGTTGGGCATTGCTCTGTTTAAGTAGAGGGTTATTTTACTGTGGTCTGATAGTGGGCTTAGTGGGCTGACTGTGAATGCCCTGAGGGAGTTTGGGTTAAGGTCTGTCAGGAAATAGTCGACTGTACTGCTACCGAGAGATGAGCTGTAGGTGTATCTACCGTAGGAGTCTCCTCGAAGCCTGCCGTTGACTAGGAACAGACCTAGTGTGCGACACAGATGAAGAAGATGTGTTCCCCTTTTGTTTGTTGTTTTGTCATAATTGTGTCTCTGTGTGTGTATAGGTGTGTGGAGGACGTCTCCTCCAGGCAGGTGTTTGTCCCCCTGAGAGTTGAGTGTGTCCAGTTCTTCACCTGTTCTGGCGTTCAGGTCTCCACAGAGCAGCACGCTTCCCTGTGACTGGAAGCAATTCATGTCTTCTTCAAGAATGGAGAAACTGTTTTCATTAAAATAGGGAGACTCTGCTGGAGGGATATAAGTGGCACACAGAAAGATGTTTTTCTCTGTCTTATTAATTTCTAACCAGGTGTAGAATTGTCCTGTTTTAGCTACTTTTATGGCATGGGCAAGATTTGATCTGTACCAAATAAGCATGCCACCTGAGTCTCTTCCTTGTGTCACTCCAGGCAGTTTAATGGATGGGATGATGAGTTCTCTGTAGCCTTTGGGGCAGCCGGTGGGTCCATCTCCTCTGCTCCATGTCTCCTGCAGGATGATGATGTCTGAATTTTTGATTTCTGAGTTGAAATCTGGGTTTCTGCTCTTGAGGCCAAAGGTAGATGATCTCAGACCTTGAATGTTCCAACATGCTATGATAAATGCGTTGTTGTCCATGGGGTCTTAGTGTTGGTGATAAGTTTTGACCTATGACAGCAGGTGTGAGCAGATGAGGTTGAGCATCTGGCGGATGTCTCTTAGCTCTGTTGATGTGGCTTGCCCTGGTGCTGTTGTGGAGGTTCTGCTCACTATCTGAGCGTAGCTGTGTCTGCCCGGGGCCTGCGGGGTATGAGGAGGGCAGGGGGTCGCAGGAGGGGCTTTGGCCTGGCTTGATGTGCTGGATATGAGGGTGTGAAGGCTAGGAGGAGATGCTCAGGTGCTGGCTGAGATGGTCTCAGCATGTGTAAGTGCTGTTGTCTTCTGGATGTTCTCTCTGGGGGTATACTGGGCTTTCTTACAGGTCTGGGTGAAGGTTGTTGGACTCTGTTGTGGTTCCGACTCAGGGACACATCTTTTAGGGTCCTGGCGAAGACAGGAACAGCTCTCTTGTACAGATGGACATGGTCGTAGAGGCATGTGGGTCCAGGGTAGGGTGGTGTGCCAGGTGCACATTGGGTTTCAGTGCACAGGTGCGGGAGAGGTGGGCATTCACCCACTAGATATTGTGAGGGTGGAAGTCTTTTCGGGGCAGCAGTGTGGAGATGATAATTTTAGCTCTTGGGAAGGGGATTGAGGCCTTTTCAATCACTGTTTGTAGTGATGTAGCCACCCTCTCCTGTTGGGCTCTCAGATCATTTGTGCCGGTGTGGATTATGACATGGCTTGGGGATCCCAGTTTGTCAACACTCAGCCATTTGAGTGCGCTCTGAGTGTTCGGACACCAGAGTTTGGCCACTCTGTGTTTAGGAAAAAGCTTCTTTTCATCAATAAATTTCCCGTTTGAATCAATTAAAAGAGCGCCTTCCGGTCGTAGTGTTCCTTCTGTTGGTGTGGAGGGGTCGTCTGAAGTGAGGCTGGTTGTGGGGTGAGGGAAGATGGGAGAGGAGGGTTCTGACTGTGCTGAATCTCTGTTGTTTGAGAGCTGTGATCAGGTTGATCAGATGCGTCCTGCTCCACCGATTCCTCTGTGCTGTGCTGTGCTCCTCTGTTCTGCCTCAGTTCACTTATTTCTTCCCTCATTGCCGTTAGTTGTGCCTTGTGTAACTCTGTTGTAATAGCTGTGTTTCTAGTGTCTCCAGCTGAGCCCTGAAGCCCTCTCTCTCCTGCCGGAGCTCCTTCAGCTCTCTCCTGAGGCTGTCCCTTTCTCTGTGCGGGGCAGTGGGGCTGTTGCTGGTCTGCTCTGTTGTCTGAACTGTTTGCAGGGAGAAGATCATCTCCTTGAGCTGGACCATTTCTCCCTCTAGCTCTGTGAATCTCTCCCTCATGTCAGTGCAATGTGCAGTGCAGTGTGGATGTCAGTCTGTCTCTCTCTCTCTGTCTCTCTCTCTGTCTCTCTCTCTGTCTGTCTGTCTGTCTGTCTGTCTGTCTGTCTGTCTGTCTCGTATTACTGTATAACGGCACATGTATAGTTGGTTCAACCCAAATGTGGGTCAAATATGGACTAAACCAACCCAAAATGTAATCGGTTGGGACCATTTTGACCCAAATCTGAGTTGAAACAAGTCATTTTTTGGAAGCGGTGGTCCTGCTGTGCCCTGAGCCGTGTGTGTGTGTGTGTGTGTGTGTCAGGAGTGGATCTGCAGGTGTGTGTCGCTCAGAGATCCTGCTGTACCTCAGAGATGGAGCAGATGTTCGGCCACAGGAGCTCGCGGGACATCCAGAAGCTGATGGACGAGGTCAGCGAGGAGCTGAGGGACACGTTTGTGAGCGGACACAAAAGGTTTGATGGTACGATCTGATGATGGCACGCGTGTGTGTGTGTGTGTGTGTGTGTGTGTGTGACCCTGTTCATTCACTGAAACCAGAGTAGCTAAAGCAGCTGTTGCTCTGCCAGATTTCTTCCTGGAGCTGCTGGAGAGCACGGAGCGCTCTCTGCACGAGATGTTCCTGCGCACCTACGGCCAGCCCTACCTGCAGAACGCCCAGCTGTTCCAGGGCCTGTTCTCGGAGCTGAAGCGCTACTACAGCGGCGGGAGCGTCCATCTGGAGGAGATGCTGAGCGAGTTCTGGACACGGCTCCTGGAGCGCATGTTCCGGCTGCTCAACTCCCAGTATCTCATCACTGAAGACTATCTGGAGTGCCTCAGCAAGGACATGGAGCAGCTGAAGCCCTTCGGAGACGTCCCCAAGAAGCTGAAGGCTCAGGTCAGGCGAGCGTTCACAGCGGCGCGCGCTTTCGTCCAGGGCCTCGCGGTCGGACGGGACGTGGCTAACAGGGCGTCTGAGGTGAGACACACACAAGTCAAGTCAACTTTATTTATATCGCGCTTTTAACAGTGCAGATTGTTTCAGAGCAGCTTCAGTGTTAAACAGGAAAATAATGCAGCATAATTTTATTCAGCCGTATAGCCATTCTGGAGAAAATGGAAAATTTCAATTATCATACAGTGACAGTGTGGGCTTTAGATCAGTAATTAGATTAGTAATATAGTTTATATGGATAATTTAGTTTAATAATTAGATTTATTTTGATATTTAGTTGAAAAATTTAGAAAAATTTAGTGTCCCCAACTGAGCACGCCAAGCCAGAGGCAACAGTGGCAAGGAAACCAAAACCCCATCAGGAGCAGAATGGAGGAAAATAAACCTTGGGAGAAACCAGGCTCAGTCGGGGGGGCAGTTCTCCTCTGGCTAATTAACAAACAGCGTATTATTATTATTATTATTCTGGCCGCTTTACAGGTCAGAGGTCATAATAGATCAGAATATTCGAAGGACCGGAGGCAACACGCTGGAGACGGGTTTACTGAGGATGCTGTGTCGATGAGGCAGTTTCAGGGGGAGTCTAATCACGCTCTCTCAGACACTTCAGGGTCATGTGTTGGTCTTCTCTGGGCGCAGGTCCAGCATCTGATCTGGATCCGGCCCGGATCCGGCTGACTGCAGTAAACCTCGGGATAAACAGAGAGACTAGCATTAGCGTAGATGCCATTCTTCTGATGATGTCACGAGTACATCAGGTGTTATGGGAAGTGTTCCCGGTTCCGGCTGACCCAGTTAATGCAGCCTAACAATCATTTCATTGAGAAAGTGTTTTATGTGTATGCCACAGTAAAGAGATGTGTTTTTAGTCTAGATTTAAACTGACTGAGTGTGTCTGCTTCCCGAACAATGCTAGGAAGAGTTCCAGAGTTTAGGGGCTAAATAGGAAAAGGATCGACCGCCTGCAGTTGATTTGGATATTCTCGGTAAGATCAACTGGCCAGAGTTTAGAGAGCGCAGTAGACGTGATGGAGTATAATGTGTTAAGAGCTCGCTCAAGTACTGGAGATAAACCATTTAGTGCTTTGTAAGTAATAAGCAAGATTTTAAAATGTATGCGATGTTTAATAGGCAGCCAGTGCAGTGTTGACAGAACTGGGCTAATATGGTCATACTTCCTGGTTCTAAGAACTGGAGCTGCTGCGTTTTGGACCAGCTGGAGTTTATTTATTAAGCGAGCAGGGCAACCACCCAGTAGAGCATTACAATAATCTACAGCTCATGAACGCATCAACTCACTGTTCAGCATTTGGCATTGAGAGCATGTGCCGTAATTTAGATATATTTATAAGATGGTAGAATGCAGTTTTACAGATGCTAGAAACGTGGCTTTCAAACGAAAGATTGGTATCAAAGAGCACACCCAGGTTCCTCACTGACCACGAGCACTGGACAGAGCAGCATCAAGTGTTAGACAGTATTCTAGGGCACTACTTGTGGAGCTTTTTTGTCCAACAATTAAAAATTCAGTTTTTTCTGAATTGAGTTGCAGGAAATTACCGGTCATCCAATGTTTTATATCGGCTCTGCATTCCGTTAATCTTGTGAATTGGTAAGTTTCTTCAGGGCGTGAAGAAATATAGAGCTGAGTATCGTCAGCATAACAATGAAAACTAACGCCATGCTTCCTAATGATATCTCCCAGTGGTAGCATGTACAGGGTGAAGAGCAGCGGTCCTAGCACTGAGCCTTGTGGTACTCCATACTGAACATGTGATCGGTGTGACATCTCTTCATTTACTGCTACAAACTGATAACGGTCGCATAGGTATGATTTAAACCATGACAACGCAATTCCACTAATGCCTACATAATTTTTGAGTCTATTCAAGAGAATGTTGTGGTCGATAGTATCGAATGCAGCGCTAAGATCGAGTAACACTAATAGAGAGATACAGCCACGATCGGATGATAAGAGTAAATCATGTGTAACTCTGATGAGAGCAGTCTCAGTGCTATGATACGCTCTAAATCCTGACTGGAAATCCTCACAGATACCATTTCTTTCTAAAAAGGAGCATAATTGTGAAGACACTGCCTTTTCAAGTATTTTTGACAGAAAGGGTAGATTCGAGATTGGTCTATATTTGACTAATTCTGTAGGATCAAGTTGCGTTTTTTTAATAAGTGGTTTAATAATAGCCAACTTAAAAGTTTTTGGTACATATCCTAATGACAAAGATGAATTAATGATATTAAGAAGAGGATCTATGACCTCTGGCAGCATCTCTTTTAATAGCCTAGTCGGTACAGGGTCAAGCATACATGTTGCTGATTTTGATGATTTAACGAGTTTACTCAATTCTTCTTCTCCTATAGCAGTGAATGAGTGTGTGTGTGTTCTCCTATAGCAGTGAATGATTGTAATTTTTCCTCAGTGACACTACAATGCTCTGTCTGATGTGATACTGTAGTAGACGGCTGCATGGTTAAAATTTTCATCCTAATATTATCAATCTTACATGTGAAGAAGTTCATAAAGTCATTACAGCTGTGCTGTTTACAATCATCAGAAGTTGAAGCTTTATTTTTGGTTAATTTAGCCACTGTATCGAATAAATACCTTGGGTTGTGTTTGTTTTCTTCCAAGAGAGTTGAGAAATAAGCAGATCTAGCAGTTTTTACGGCCTTTCTGTATGCGATCATGTGCTCTTTCCACGAATTACGAAATACCTCTAGTTTTGTATTCTTCCAGCTGCGCTCCATTTTTCTGGCTGCTGTTTTAAGGGCCGGGTGTGCTCGTTGTACCACGGCGTTGGACTATTTTCTTTAATCTTCTTTAAGCGCAGAGGAGCAACTGTGTCTAAAGTACTGAAAAAGGGAGAGTCAATAGTTTCTGTTGCAACATCGAGTTCTTCTATGCTATCTGGGATGCTGAGGAGATGATACTGATGAGGAAGAAGCGAGGGGGCGGCTTTGCAACCTTAGCTAAATTAAGTATACATGATACTAGGTAATGATCTGAGATGTCATCGCTCTGCTGCAGAATTTCAACGGTATCAACATTTATTCCATGTGACAATATTAGGTCTAAAGTATGATTATGGCGATGAGTGGGTCCTGACACGTGTTGCCTAACTCCAATAGAGTTTAGTGTATCTTTAAATGCTAATCCCAATACGTCTTTTTCGTTGTCTACATGGATATTAAAATCACCAACAATTAGTACTTTATCTACGGCCAGTACTAACTCTGATAGAAAATCAGCAAATTCTTTGATAAAGTCTGTATTATGCCCTGGTGGCCTGTATACAGTAGCTAACACCAATGTTGAACGGGTTTTATCATGTACACTACATAACGTTACATAAAGCACCAAAACTTCGAAGGAATTATATTTGAAACTAGACTTCTGAGTAATACTGAAGATATTATTATAAATTACAGCAACCCCTCCCCCTTTACCTTTCAGACGCGGCTCATGTTTATAACAATAATCTTGGGGGGTGGACTCATTTAAGGTAATGTAGTCGTCAGGTTTTAGCCAGGTTTCTGTCAAACCCAGCACATCTAGATTATTATCTGTAATGATATCATTAACAATAAGCGCTTTTGGGGAAAGGGATCTAATATTCAGCAACCCAAGCTTTATCAATTGTTCATCTGTATTATATCTTTTGTTTATTTGTTGGACATTAATAACATTTTTACTGTTGAATGGATTTGATGTTTTTTTTGTATTTACTAATTCGGGGAACAGACACAGTCTCTATATGATAATATCTCGGTGAAAGAGTCTCTATGTGCTGGGATTTATCTGACTCCGGTGACGTGAGACAGCTAGCAGACGGTCGGTTTAGCCAGTTTGTCTGCTTCCTGACCTGGGCCCTAGTGAGTCAAGGTTTAGCTCTAAGACTATGAGCCAAATTACTAGAGAGAAGAGCGGAACCACCCCAGGAGGGATGGATGCCATCCTTCTTCAACAGGTCAGGTCTGCCCCAAAAACTTTTCCAATTGTCTATGAACCCTATGTTATTTTGCGGACACCACTTAGACAACCAGCCATTGAGTGATGATAGTCTGCTAACTATCTCATCACTCCTTCTAACAGGGAGCGGACCAGAATAATAAACAGTCTCTGACATCGTACTAGCGAGTTCACACACCTCTTTAACTATCTCCTTACATTTACAACTAATGAACTCAAAAAAAGGGAGACCCGGGTGCAGAGATGACAAGCTAACAGGCTAGCGAAATGCTAACGTGTGATGGTGATTTAGATTAAAAGCTAGCGATGTCAAATTTAACGTGATGGGCAATTTTTAAACAATGTAGGGTGATGAGTAAGTTATATTTAGCAGTAGAACAAAGAAAAAATATCAAAATAGAGATTCAAACGTAAGCAATGCTCAAAAGTAAGCAATCGATCAGGCAGGAGCAGCAATCGGTACAACTGACAACTCACAACGGTATAAGAAGAGATAGATCAGATCCTCATATGAGAGTGATCACTGAAGGGTCATGTGACACTGAAGACTGGAGTAATGATAATAAATTCAGGAATAAATGACACTTTAATATATATTCACATAGAGAACAGCTGATTGAGAGTTTGTGTGTGTGTGTGTCTGTGTGCGATTGTCTGTGTCTGTGACTGTCTGTGTCTGTGCCCCTGTGTGTCTGTGCCCCTGTGTGTCTGTGCCCGTGTGTGTCTGTGCCCGTGTGTGTGTGTGCCCGTGTGTGTGTGTGTCTGTGTCTGTGCTCGTGTGTGTCTGTGCCTGTGCCTGTGTGTGTCTGTGCCCGTGTGTGTGTGTGTCTGTGCCCGTGTGTGTCTGTGCCCGTGTGTGTCTGTGCCCGTGTGTGTCTGTGCCCGTGTGTGTCTGTGCCTGTGTCTGTGTCTGTGCTCGTGTGTGTCTGTGCCCGTGTCTGTGTGTGTCTGTGCCCGTGTGTGTGTCTGTGTCTGTGCCCGTGTGTGTCTGTGCCTGTGCCCGTGTGTGTCTGTGCCTGTGCCCGTGTGTGTCTGTGCCTGTGCCCGTGCCTGTGCCCGTGTGTGTCTGTGCCTGTGCCCGTCTATGTGTGTCTGTGCCTGTGCCCGTGTGTGTCTGTGCCTGTGCCCGTGTGTGTGTGTGTGCCTGTGCCTGTGCCCGTGTGTGTGTCTGTGCCTGTGCCCGTGTGTGTGTGTGTGTCTGTGTGTGTGTGTGTGTGTGTGTGTGTGTGTGTCTGTGTCTGTGCCCGTGTGTGTCTGTGCCTGTGCCCGTGTGTGTCTCTGTGTGTGTGTGTGTGTGTCTGTGCCCGTGTGTGTCTGTGCCTGTGTGTGACTGTATGTGTGTGTGTGTGTGTGTTTTAATGTGTGTGTGCCTGTGCCTGTGCCTGTGTGTGTCTGTGTCTGTGCCCGTGTGTGAGTGTGTGTCTGTGCCTGTGTTTGTGTGTGTCTGTATGTGTCTGTGTGTGTCTGTGTCTGTGTGTGCCTGTGTCTGTGTGTGTGTGTGCCTGTGCCTGTCTGTGCCTGTGCCCGTGTGTGCCTGTGCCCGTCTGTGTCTGTGCCCTGTGCCCGTGTGTGTGTCTGTGCCTGTGCCCGTGCCTGTGCCTGTGTGTGTGTGTGTGCGCCTGTGCCCGTGTGTGTCTGTGCCTGTGCCTGTGTGTGTGTGCGCCTGTGCCCGTGTGTGTCTGTGCCTGTCTGTGCCTGTGCCCGTGTGTGCCTGTGCCCATGTGTGTCTGTGTCTGTGCCCGTGTGTGTGTGTCTGTGCCTGTGCCTGTGCCCGTGTGTGTGTGTGTGTCTGTGTCTGTGCCTGTGCCCGTCTGTGTCTGTGCCTGTGTGTGTCTGTGCCTGTGCCCGTGTGTGTCTGTGTGTGTGTGTGTGTGTGTGTCTGTGTCTGTGCCTGTGTCTGTGCCTGTGTGTATCTGGGTCTGTGCCCGTGTGTGTCTGTGGCTGTGTGTGTCTGTGCCCGTGTCTGTGTGTGTCTGTGCCCGTGTGTGTGTCTGTGTCTGTGCCCGTGTGTGTCTGTGCCTGTGCCCGTGTGTGTCTGTGCCTGTGCCCGTGCCTGTGCCCGTGTGTGTCTGTGCCTGTGCCCGTGTGTGTCTGTGCCTGTGCCCGTGTGTGTGTGTGTGTGCCTGTGCCCGTGTGTGTGTCTGTGCCTGTGCCCGTGTGTGTGTGTGTGTCTGTGTGTGTGTGTGTGTCTGTGTCTGTGCCCGTGTGTGTCTGTGCCTGTGCCCGTGTGTGTCTCTGTGTGTGTGTGTGTGTGTGTGTCTGTGCCCGTGTGTGTCTGTGCCTGTGTGCGACTGTATGTTTGTGTGTGTGTGTTTTAATGTGTGTGTGCCTGTGCCTGTGCCCGTGTGTGTCTGTGTCTGTGCCCTGTGCCCGTGTGTGAGTGTGTGTCTGTGCCTGTGTTTGTGTGTGTCTGTATGTGTCTGTGTGTGTCTGTGTCTGTGTGTGCCTGTGTCTGTGTGTGTGTGTGCCTGTGCCTGTCTGTGCCTGTGCCCGTGTGTGCCTGTGCCGTCTGTGTCTGTGCCCTGTGCCTGTGTGTGTGTCTGTGCCTGTGCCCGTGCCTGTGCCTGTGTGTGTGTGTGTGCGCCTGTGCCCGTGTGTGTCTGTGCCTGTGCCTGTGTGTGTGTGCGCCTGTGCCCGTGTGTGTCTGTGCCTGTCTGTGCCTGTGCCCGTGTGTGTCTGTGCCTGTGCCCGTGTGTGTCTGTGCCTGTGCCCGTGCCTGTGCCCGTGTGTGTCTGTGCCTGTGCCCGTGTGTGTCTGTGCCTGTGCCCGTGTGTGTGTGTGTGCCTGTGCCCGTGTGTGTGTCTGTGCCTGTGCCCGTGTGTGTGTGTGTGTCTGTGTGTGTGTGTGTGTCTGTGTCTGTGCCCGTGTGTGTCTGTGCCTGTGCCCGTGTGTGTCTCTGTGTGTGTGTGTGTGTGTGTGTGTGTGTCTGTGCCCGTGTGTGTCTGTGCCTGTGTGTGACTGTATGTGTGTGTGTGTGTGTTTTAATGTGTGTGTGCCTGTGCCCGTGTGTGTCTGTGTCTGTGCCCTGTGCCCGTGTGTGAGTGTGTGTCTGTGCCTGTGTTTGTGTGTGTCTGTATGTGTCTGTGTGTGTCTGTGTCTGTGTGTGCCTGTGTCTGTTTGTGTGTGTGCCTGTGCCTGTCTGTGCCTGTGCCCGTGTGTGCCTGTGCCCGTCTGTGTCTGTGCCTGTGCCCTGTGCCCGTGTGTGTGTCTGTGCCTGTGCCCGTGCCTGTGCCTGTGTGTGTGTGTGTGCGCCTGTGCCCGTGTGTGTCTGTGCCTGTCTGTGCCTGTGCCCGTGTGTGCCTGTGCCCGTGTGTGTCTGTGCCTGTCTGTGCCTGTGCCCGTGTGTGCCTGTGCCCATGTGTGTCTGTGTCTGTGCCCGTGTGTGTGTGTCTGTGCCTGTGCCTGTGCCCGTGTGTGTGTGTGTCTGTGCCTGTGCCCGTCTGTGTCTGTGCCTGTGCCTGTGTGTGTCTGTGCCTGTGCCCGTGTGTGTCTGTGTGTGTCTGTGTGTGTGTGTGTGTGTGTCTGTGTCTGTGCCTGTGTCTGTGCCTGTGCCTGTGTGTATCTGGGTCTGTGCCCGTGTGTGTCTGTGGCTGTGTGTGTCTGTGCCTGTGCCCGTGTGTGTGTCTGTGCTGGTGTGTGTCTGTGCCCGTGTGTGTGTGTGTGTGTGTCTGTGCCTGTGCCCGTGTGTGTCTGTGGCTGTGCCCGTGTGTGTGTGTCTGTGCCTGTGCCCGTGTGTGTCTGTGGCTGTGCCCGTGTGTGTGTGTCTGTGCCTGTGTGTGTGTGTCTGTGCCTGTGCCCGTGTGTGTCTGTGTCTGTGCCTGTGCCCGTGTGTGTCTGTGTCTGTGCCTGTGCCTGTGTGTGTGTGTGTGTGTGTCTGTGCCGGTGTGTGTCTGTGCCCGTGTGTGTGTGTGTGTGTGTGTGTGTGTCTGTGCCTGTGCCCGAGTGTGTCTGTGCCTGTGCCCGTGTGTGTGTCTGTGCCTGTGCCCGTGTGTGTCTGTGTCTGTGTCTGTGCCTGTGCCCGTGTGTGTCTGTGCCTGTGCCCGTGTGTGTGCCTGTGCCCTTGTGTGTGTGTGTGTGTGTGTGTGTCTGTGTCCGTGTGTGTGTGTGTGTCTGTGCTTGTGCCCGTGTGTGTCTGTGGCTGTGCCCGTGTGTGTGTGTGTGTGTGTGTGTGTGTGTCTGTGCCTGTGCCCGTGTGTGTGTGTGTAACTGTGTATGCCTGTGCCTGTGTCTGTGCCCGTGTGTGTGTGTGTCTGTGCCCGTGTGTGTCTGTGCCCGTGTGTGTCTGTGCCCGTGTGTGTCTGTGCCTGTGTCTGTGTGTGCCTGTGCCCATGTGTGTGTGTCTGTGTGTGCACGTGTGTGTCTGTGTCTGTGTGTGCCCGTGCCCGTGTGTGTGTCTGTGCCCGTCTGTGTGTGTGTGTGTGTCTGTGCCTGTGCGTGTGTGTGTCTGTGCCTGTGACCGTGTGTGTGTGTGTGTGTGTCTGTGCCTGTGCCCGTGTGTGTCTGTGTCTCTGTATCTGTGCCTGTGTGTGTGTGTGTCTGTGTCTGTGCCCGTGTGTGTGTGTGTCTGTGCCTATGCCTGTGCCCGTGTGTGTCTGTGCCTGTGCCTGTGCCCGTGTGTCTGTGTCTGTGTCTGTGTCTGTGCCTGTGTCTGTGCCCGTGTGTTTGTGTGTGTCTGTGTCTGTGCTTGTGCCCGTGTGTGTGTGTCTGTGCCCGTGTGTGTCTGTGCCTGTGCCCGTGTGTGTGTGTGTGTGTGTGTGTGTGTCTGTGCCTGTGCCCGTGTGTGTCTGTGTCTCTGTGTCTGTGCCCGTGTGTGTGTGTCTGTGCCTGTGCCTGTGCCCGTGTGTGTCTGTGTCTGTGTCTGTGCCCGTGTGTGTGTGTCTGTCCCTATGCCTGTGCCTGTGCCCGTGTGTGTCTGTGTCTGTGTCTGTGCCTGTGCCCGTGCGTCTGTGCCTGTGCCCTTGTGTGTGTGTGCCTGTGCCTGTGTGTGTGTGTGTGTGTGTGTGTGTGTGTGTGTGCCTGTGCCCGTGTGTGTGCGCCTATGCCTGTGTGTGTGTGTGTGTGTGTGTGTGTGCTTGTGCCCGTGTGTCCGTGTGTGCGTGTGGCTGTGGCTGTGCCCGTGTGTGTGTGTGTGTGTGTGTGCGTGTGACTGTGTCTGTGCCCGTGTGTGTGTGTCTGTGCCTGTGCCTGTGCCCGTGTGTGTCTGTGTCTGTGTCTGTGCCCGTGTGTGTGTGTCTGTCCCTATGCCTGTGCCTGTGCCCGTGTGTGTCTGTGTCTGTGTCTGTGCCTGTGCCCGTGCGTCTGTGCCTGTGCCCTTGTGTGTGTGTGCCTGTGCCTGTGTGTGCCCGTGTGTGTGTGTGTGTGTGTGTGTGCCTGTGCCCGTGTGTGTGCGCCTATGCCTGTGTGTGTGTGTGTGTGTGTGTGTGTGCTTGTGCCCGTGTGTCCGTGTGTGCGTGTGGCTGTGGCTGTGCCCGTGTGTGTGTGTGTGTGTGTGTGCGTGTGACTGTGGCTGTGCCTGTGTGTGTGTGTGTGTGCGTGTGTCTGTGCCCGTGTGTGTGTGTGGCAGGTCAGCATGAGCTCGGTGTGTGTGAGCCGCGTCTCGAGGATGCTGTACTGCTCTCAGTGCCGAGGTCTGTCCGCTCTGAAGCCCTGCAGTGGATTTTGTCTGACCGTGATGAAGGCCTGTCTGACCGACCAGGCCGACCTGGAGCCGGAGTGGAGCCGCTACATCGGTAAGAGCTGACACACACACACACACACACACACACACACACACACACACACACACACACACACACACACATCAGGCTGGCCACAGGTTAGGGCCAGGTAACATCCAGAACGTTCTTAAGATTATTAAGATGGTGGTTTGGGAAGCCCAGAATGATTCTGAAATGTTGAAGAGTGTACGGTCTGGTGTTTCCAGCTGTCCTTCATCATATGTGGGTCCAGCTTGGAATGTCACCTCGCTGGCGGGGAAAGAGCCTGAGATTGTGCGTGAGGTTGAGAGGTTCCGACTAGAGATAGTTGGAATCACCTCCACGCACGGCTTGGGCTCTGGAACCACACTCCTCGAGAGAGGATGGACTCTTCACCACTCTGGAGTTGCCCATGGTGAGAGGCAGCGGGCTGGTGTGGGTTTGCTTATAGCCCCCCAGCTCTGCCGCCATGTGTTTGAGTTTACCCCGGTGAACGAGAGGGTCATTTCCCTGCGCCTTCGGGCCGAACAGCAGTGCAGAGTACCCGACCTTCTTGGTGTCCCTGGGAGGGGTGCTGGAGAGTGCTCCGACTGGGGATTCCATAGTTCTACTGGGGGACTTCAACTCCCACGTGGGCAATGACAGTGAAACCTGGAGGGGCGTGATTGGGAGGAACGGCCCCCCTGATCTGAACCCGAGTGTTGTTCAGTTATTGGACTTCTGTGCTAGTTACAGTTTGTCCATAACGAACACCATGTTCAAGCATAAGGGTGTCCATCAGTGCACATGGCACCAGGACACCCTAGGTCGTAGGTCAATGATCGACTTTGTGGTCGTTTCATCTGACCTGCGGCCGTATGTCTTGGACACTCGGGTGAAGAGAGGGCGGAGCTGTCAACTGATCACCACCTGGTGGTGAGTTGGATCCGATGGCGGGGGAGGAACCTGGATAGACTCGGTAGACCCAAACGTACTGTGAGTGTCTGCTGGGAACGTTTGGCCGAGTCTCCTGTCAGAGAGATCTTCAACTCCTGCCTCCGGCAGAGCTTCGACCGGATCCCGAGGGAGGCTGGAGATATTGAGTCTGAGTGGACCATGTTCTCCACCTCCATTGTCAAAGCGGCCGCTCGGAGCTGTGGACGCAAGGTCTCCGGTGCCTGTCGAGGCGGCAATCCCCGAACCCGGTGGTGGACACCGGAAGTAAGGGATGCCGTCAAGCTGAAGAAGGAGTCCTATCGGGCCTGGCTGGCTTGTGGGACGTCCTGAGGCAGCTGACAGGTACCGGCAGGCTAAACGGACTGCAGCCCGGGTGGTTGTGGAGGCAAAAACTCGGGCCTGGGAGGAGTTCGGTGAGGCCATGGAAAAGGACTATCGGCTGTCCTCGAAGAGATTCTGGCAAACCGTCCGGCGCCTCAGGAGGGGGAAGCAGTGCCCTACCAACGCTGTTTACAGTGGCGATGGGCGGCTGTTGACCTCAACTGGGGATGTTGTCGGACGGTGGAAGGAATACTTCGAGGATTTCCTCAATCCCGCCGTCACGTCTTCCATTGAGGAAGCAGAGGCTGGGGGCTCAGAGGAGGACTCGTCAATCACCCAAGCTGAAGTCACAGAGGTGGTCAAGAAACTCCTCAGTGGCAAGGCACCGGAGGTGGAGGAGATCCGCCCTGAGTACCTCAAGTCTCTGGATGTTGTGGGGCTGTCTTGGCTGACACGCCTCTGCAGCATCGCGTGGCGGTCGGGGACAGTGCCTCTGGGGTGGCAGACCGGGGTGGTGGTCCCTCTTTTTAAGAAGGGGGACTGGAGGGTGTGTTCCAACTATAGGGGATCACACTTCTCAGCCTCCCCGGGAAAGTCTATGCCAGGGTACTGGAGAGGAGAATTCGGCCGATAGTGGAACCTCGGATTCAGGAGGAACAGTGTGGTTTTCGTCCCGGTCGTGGAACACTGGACCAGCTCTATACCCTCTACAGGGTGCTGGAGGGTTCATGGGAGTTTGCCCAACCAGTCCACATTTGTTTTATGGATTTGGAGAAGGCATTCGACTGTGTCCCTCGCGGCGTCCTGTGGAGGGTGCTCTGGGAATATGGGGTCCAGGGTCCTTTGCTGAGGGCTGTCCGGTCCCTGTATGACCGAAGCAGGAGTTTGGTCCGCATTGCCGGCAGTAAGTCAGACTTGTTCCCGGAGCATGTTGGACTCCGGCAGGGCTGCCCTTTGTCGCCGGTTCTGTTCATTATTTTTATGGACAGAATTTCTAGGCGCAGCCAAGGGCCGGAGGGTGTCAGGTTTGGGGACCACACGGTTTCGTCTCTGCTCTTTGCGGATGACGTTGTCGTGTTGGCCCCTTCTAACCAGGACCTTCAGCATGCACTGGGACGGTTTGCAGCCAAGTGTGAAGCGGCTGGGATGGGGATCAGCACCTCCAAATCCGAGGCCATGGTCCTCAGTCAGAAAAGGGTGGCTTGCCCACTTCAGGTTGGTGGAGAGTTCCTGCCTCAAGTGGAGGAGTTCAAGTATCTAGGGGTCTTATTCACGAGTGAGTGGAGGATGGAACGGGAGATTGACAGACGGATCGGTGCAGCTTCTGCAGTAATGCGGTCGATGTACCGGTCTCTCGTGGTGAAGAAAGAGCTAAGCCGTAAGGCGAAGCTCTCGATTTACCGGTCAATCTACGTTCCTACTCTCACCTATGGTCATGAGCTTTGGGTCATGACCGAAAGGACAAGATCCCGGATACAGGCGGCCGAAATGAGCTTTCTCCGCAGGGTGGCTGGGCGCTCCCTTAGAGATAGGGTGAGAAGCTCAGTCACTCGGGAGGAACTCGGAGTAGAGCCGCTGCTCCTCCACATCGAGAGGGGTCAGCTGAGGTGGCTCGGGCATCTGTTCCGGATGCCTCCTGAACGCCTTCCCGGGAAGGTGTTTCGGGCATGTCCAACCGGGAGGAGGCCCTGGGGAAGACCAAGGACACGCTGGAGGGTCTATGTCTCCCGGCTGGCCTGGGAATGCCTCAGTGTCCCCTCGGAAGAGATAGAGGAAGTGTCTAGGGAGAGGGAAGTCTGGGCATCTCTGCTTAGACTGCTGCTCCCGCGACCCGGCCCCGGATAAAACGGAAGATGGATGGATGGATGGATGGATGGATGGATGGATGGGTCCAGCTGTCCTTCATCATATGTGGGTCCAGATGTCCTTCATCATATATGGGTCCAGCTGTCCTTCATCATATGTGGGTCCAGCTGTCCTTCATCATATGTGGGTCCAGCTGTCCTTCATCATATATGGGTCCAGCTGTCCTTCATCATATGTGGGTCCAGATGTCCTTCATCATATGTGGGTCCAGATGTCCTTCATCATATGTGGGTCCAGCTGTCCTTCATCATATATGGGTCCAGCTGTCCTTCATCATATGTGGGTCCAGCTGTCCTTCATCATATATGGGTCCAGCTGTCCTTCATCATATGTGGGTCCAGATGTCCTTCATCATATGTGGGTCCAGCTGTCCTTCATCATATATGGGTCCAGCTGTCCTTCATCATATGTGGGTCCAGATGTCCTTCATCATATGTGGGTCCAGCTGTCCTTCATCATATGTGGGTCCAGATGTCCTTCATCATATGTGGGTCCAGCTGTCCTTCATCATATGTGGGTCCAGCTGTCCTTCATCATATGTGGGTCCAGATGTCCTTCATCATATATGGGTCCAGCTGTCCTTCATCATATGTGGGTCCAGATGTCCTTCATCATATGTGGGTCCAGCTGTCCTTCATCATATGTGGGTCCAGATGTCCTTCATCATATGTGGGTCCAGATGTCCTTCATCATATATGGGTCCAGCTGTCCTTCATCATATGTGGGTCCAGATGTCCTTCATCATATGTGGGTCCAGCTGTCCTTCATCATATGTGGGTCCAGATGTCCTTCATCATATGTGGGTCCAGCTGTCCTTCATCATATGTGGGTCCAGATGTCCTTCATCATATGTGGGTCCAGCTGTCCTTCATCATATGTGGGTCCAGATGTCCTTCATCATATGTGGGTCCAGCTGTCCTTCATCATATGTGGGTCCAGCTGTCCTTCATCATATGTGGGTCCAGATGTCCTTCATCATATGTGGGTCCAGCTGTCCTTCATCATATGTGGGTCCAGATGTCCTTCATCATATGTGGGTCCAGATGTCCTTCATCATATGTGGGTCCAGATGTCCTTCATCATATGTGGGTCCAGCTGTCCTTCATCATATGTGGGTCCAGATGTCCTTCATCATATATGGGTCATGTGAGGAATGTTTCTGTCCGTGTGCTCCAGACTCTGGTTTGGCTATCATGGGCATTGCGGGGTGTTTTTAGCATTGTGTCCATAGAGCGGTCTGTGTGCATCCATCCACTGAACACAATCTGCTTTCATTAACTGGGAAATGGAAAATATCTTCATGGTTGAATGAAAGCATCAAAATAGTAATAATAATAAAAATATATAATAATAAATAAATATCATTAGTTTGTTTTGCCCAAAAAGCCTGTTTTAAGGACCAATTTTGCGTTATTTTTGCTTTTTTTGTAATACATTTATTTATTTATTTTTTAGAAATTATATTTTGCCTAAAAAGAAAATAAAGCCTATTTTAAGGACAGTTTTTGCGTAATTTTTTGCATATTTAAAAAAATATATATTTTGCCTATTTTGAGGACAAATTCTTGTTATTTATCTTTTATTATATTTTGCCTAAAAATGAAATGGAGCCTGTTTTAAGGGCCAATTTTGCATTTTTTTGTTGCATTTTTGTAATAAATTTGATCTTGCCTAAAATGAAAATGTAGCATATTTTAAGGACAATATTTGTTATTTTTTGCATATTTTTAAAAAATATATATTTGTCTATTTTGAGGACAAATTTTCGTTATTTATTTGTATTATATTTTGCCCAAAAAATAAAATAGAGCCTGTTTCAAGGACCAATTTTGCCTTACTTTTGCTTGTTTATTATTACATTTAGTCTATTTTAAGGACCAATTTAGCATTTTTAAATTTTATGGTATTTTTTTTTTTTTAGGAATTGTATTTTGCCTAAATATTAAATAGAGCCTGTTTTAAGGACAGTTTTTGTGTAATTTTTTGTATGTTTTAAAATATATATATATAGTCTATTTTGAGGACTAATTTTCGTTATTTATCTTTTATTATATTTTGCCTAAAATAGAGCGTCTCTCTCTCTCTCTCTCTCTCTCTCTCTCTCTCTCTCTCTCTCTCTCTCTCTCTCCCTCCGGCCAGATGCCATGTTGCTGTTGACGGAGCGCCTGGAGGGGCCGTTTAACATGGAGGCGGTCATGGAGCCCATCGATGTGAAGATATCTGAGGCCATCATGAACATGCAGGAGAACAGCATGCAGCTCTCGTATCAGGTCTGGCCATAATCACCGTGTCTTGAGCGAGCAAGCCTAGCATTTAGCCATCTGTGGGCTTCATCCCGCTTCCAGGCTTATTTTTAACAGCATAGTTGCGGACGGTCAGAAATGTGTAGTTGTGTGTTCATGAAGCATCTCGGTGCGCTCCGACTCCGCCACTAATCACAGTTCCTGGAGCAGAAGTTCGGTTAGCTGGCGGTTCCAGCGTTTCGTGGAATAGTTGAAGGTGATGTGTGCATTTTTCGGATGTGAAAATACGTTCTCTCATGCCTCAGTGAAGCTCTAGAGGGGGTGGCAGTAAACCGTGAGTCAAACACACTTTGATAACTGATGACCGCTGGCCTTTCTCATGAGTCAGTCTGAGAGTTCTGTTCATCGTGTTCCCCTCAGTGCCTGCGGTCACGCCTCTCAATAACATGTGGTCAGGAATGGAGCTAACTTTAGGCATGATAGATCCAGCTAACTTGGTCGTGACCATTTTGTTTTCATTCGTCATTTAATTTTGGAGTGAGAACAGCGTTCCCTCCACACTGGTCAGTGTTTGTCTCTGTGTTCAGCGGCTAGATCACGTCCTCTCCATGTAATTGTAGGTTTTCCAAGGTTGTGGCCAGCCGGAGCCTTCAGGAATGAGCCGGTCCGCCCGCGCCGTCCCTGACATGTTCAGCGGCCGCTTCGGGCCCTACAGCCCTGAGGAGCTTCCCACCGCCGCGGCCGGCTCTCGACTGGACCGCCTGGTGAGAGACACACACACCAAAGCACCTGCGGGACTACACACACACCCTCCTGCTGTCTGAACACATGAGCGCTTTCATTCAGCATTAAACTGATCAAGAGTGACAGCAAACACATTTAGACTGTAGATTCTATTTCAGATAAATAACTTTCTATTCCTCAGGCCACCTTCTTCCATTGAGGTGCAGCTGAGATGCTCTGTGTGTTCTGAGCCCTTTCTATCAGAACCAGCATTAACTTCTGGAGCAGTTTGAGCTCCAGTAGCTCGTCTGTTTGATCGGACCACACGGGCCAGCCTTCGCTCCCCACGGGCATCAATGAGCCTCGGCCGCCCATGACCCTGTGGCCGGTTCTCCACTGCTCCTTCACTTTTGATAGAGACTGACCACTGCAGACCGGGAACACCCCACAAGAGCTGCAGTTCTGGAGATGCTCTGACCCAGTCGTCTAGCCGTCACAATCTGGCCCTTGCCAAACTCGCTCAAATCCTCACGCTTGCCCATTTCTCCTGCTTCTAACACATCAACTCTGAGGACAACATGTTCACTTGCTGCCTAATATATCCCACCCACTAACAGAGATCATCAGTGTTACTCACTGGTCATAACACTAATTTATCACGTTTGATCAGTTTAATGCGTCCCTGATGAATAAAAGTGTTCATTTCTTTCTTTCCTACAGTGATGAGTCTCTGTGACCCTTCATGACATCAACACTTTCCAGGTTAAATAATCAAATCATAATCCATGTGTAGCCGCTGTGTGTAAATGTGTTTCTCTCTCCTGTTTTAAATGCTTGCCAGAGGATTGTGTGGAAAGTCATGCAACACCAGTGTAAGAGTTAACCAATATCCATTCTCTGCCCACACACACACACACACACACACACACACACACACACACACACACACACACACACACACACACACACACACACACACACACACACAGTGTCTGTGTGTTTTTGATCTAAGATCTGCTCTCGCCTTCACAGCAGCTTTACAGGTCAGTGTGTGGGTGAGGCTCAGGTCAGTGTATGGGCGAGGCTCAGGTCAGTGAATGGGCGAGGCTCAGGTCAGTGTTTGGGCGAGGCTCAGGTCAGTGTGTGGGCGAGGCTCAGGTCAGTGTATGGGCGAGGCTCAGGTCAGTGTTTGGGCGAGGCTCAGGTCAGTGTATGGGCGAGGCTCAGGTCAGTGTATGGGCGAGGCTCAGGTCAGTGTGTGGGCGAGGCTCAGGTCAGTGTGTCAGCGAGGCTCAGGTCAGTGTATGGGCGAGGCTCAGGTCAGTGTGTGGGCGAGGCTCAGGTCAGTGTGTCAGCGAGGCTCAGGTCAGTGTATGGGCGAGGCTCAGGTCAGTTTATGGGCGAGGCTCAGGTCAGTGTATGGTTGAGGCTCAGGTCAGTGTGTCCGCGAGGCTCAGGTCAGTGTGTGGGCGAGGCTCAGGTCAGTGTATGGTTGAGGCTCAGGTCAGTGTATGGGCGAGGCTCAGGTCAGTGTGTCAGCGAGGCTCAGGTCAGTGTATGGTTGAGGCTCAGGTCAGTGTATGGGCGAGGCTCAGGTCAGTGTGTCGGCGAGGCTCAGGTCAGTGTGTCGGCAAAGCTCAGGTCAGTGTATGGGCGAGGCTCAGGTCAGTGTGTCAGCGAGGCTCAGGTCAGTGTGTGGGCGAGGCTCAGGTCAGTGTGTCAGCGAGGCTCAGGTCAGTGTATGGTTGAGGCTCAGGTCAGTGTGTCCGCGAGGCTCAGGTCAGTGTGTGGGCGAGGCTCAGGTCAGTGTGTCAGCGAGGCTCAGGTCAGTGTGTGGGCGAGGCTCAGGTCAGTGTGTCAGCGAGGCTCAGGTCAGTGTATGGGCGAGGCTCAGGTCAGTGTGTCAGCGAGGCTCAGGTCAGTGTGTGGGCGAGGCTCAGGTCAGTGTATGGGCGAGGCTCAGGTCAGTGTGTCAGCAAGGCTCAGGTCAGTGTGTGGGCGAGGCTCAGGTCAGTGTGTCAGCGAGGCTCAGGTCAGTGTATGGGCGAGGCTCAGGTCAGTTTATGGGCGAGGCTCAGGTCAGTGTATGGTTGAGGCTCAGGTCAGTGTATGGTTGAGGCTCAGGTCAGTGTATGGTTGAGGCTCAGGTCAGTGTGTCCGCGAGGCTCAGGTCAGTGTGTGGGCGAGGCTCAGGTCAGTGTGTCAGCGAGGCTCAGGTCAGTGTATGGGCGAGGCTCAGGTCAGTGTATGGGCGAGGCTCAGGTCAGTGTATGGTTGAGGCTCAGGTCAGTGTATGGTTGAGGCTCAGGTCAGTGTATGGTTGAGGCTCAGGTCAGTGTATGGTTGAGGCTCAGGTCAGTGTGTCCGCGAGGCTCAGGTCAGTGTGTGGGCGAGGCTCAGGTCAGTGTGTCAGCGAGGCTCAGGTCAGTGTATGGGCGAGGCTCAGGTCAGTGTATGGGCGAGGCTCAGGTCAGTGTATGGTTGAGGCTCAGGTCAGTGTGTCGGCAAAGCTCAGGTCAGTGTATGGGCGAGGCTCAGGTCAGTGTGTCAGCGAGGCTCAGGTCAGTGTGTCAGCAAGGCTCAGGTCAGTGTGTGGGCGAGGCTCAGGTCAGTGTGTGGGCGAGGCTCAGGTCAGTGTATGGACGAGGCTCAGGTCAGTGTGTCAGCAAGGCTCAGGTCAGTGTGTGGGCGAGGCTCAGGTCAGTGTGTCAGCGAGGCTCAGGTCAGTGTATGGGCGAGGCTCAGGTCAGTTTATGGGCGAGGCTCAGGTCAGTGTATGGTTGAGGCTCAGGTCAGTGTATGGTTGAGGCTCAGGTCAGTGTGTCAGCGAGGCTCAGGTCAGTGTGTGGTTGAGGCTCAGGTCAGTGTGTCCGCGAGGCTCAGGTCAGTGTGTGGGCGAGGCTCAGGTCAGTGTGTCAGCGAGGCTCAGGTCAGTGTATGGGCGAGGCTCAGGTCAGTGTATGGGCGAGGCTCAGGTCAGTGTATGGTTGAGGCTCAGGTCAGTGTATGGGCGAGGCTCAGGTCAGTGTGTCAGCAAGGCTCAGGTCAGTGTGTGGGCGAGGCTCAGGTCAGTGTGTCAGCGAGGCTCAGGTCAGTGTATGGGCGAGGCTCAGGTCAGTGTGTCAGCGAGGCTCAGGTCAGTGTATGGGCGAGGCTCAGGTCAGTGTGTCAGCGAGGCTCAGGTCAGTGTGTGGGCGAGGCTCAGGTCAGTGTGTCAGCAAGGCTCAGGTCAGTGTGTGGGCGAGGCTCAGGTCAGTGTGTCAGCGAGGCTCAGGTCAGTGTATGGGCGAGGCTCAGGTCAGTTTATGGGCGAGGCTCAGGTCAGTGTAATGTTGAGGCTCAGGTCAGTGTATGGTTGAGGCTCAGGTCAGTGTGTCAGCAAGGCTCAGGTCAGTGTGTGGGCGAGGCTCAGGTCAGTGTATGGGCGAGGCTCAGGTCAGTGTATGGGCGAGGCTCAGGTCAGTGTAATGTTGAGGCTCAGGTCAGTTTATGGGCGAGGCTCAGGTCAGTGTAATGTTGAGGCTCAGGTCAGTGTAATGTTGAGGCTCAGGTCAGTGTGTCAGCAAGGCTCAGGTCAGTGTGTCAGCGAGGCTCAGGTCAGTGTATGGGCGAGGCTCAGGTCAGTGTGTCAGCGAGGCTCAGGTCAGTGTGTGGGCGAGGCTCAGGTCAGTGTGTCAGCGAGGCTCAGGTCAGTGTATGGGCGAGGCTCAGGTCAGTGTGTCAGCGAGGCTCAGGTCAGTGTGTGGGCGAGGCTCAGGTCAGTGTGTCAGCAAGGCTCAGGTCAGTGTGTGGGCGAGGCTCAGGTCAGTGTATGGGCGAGGCTCAGGTCAGTGTGTCGGCGAGGCTCAGGTCAGTGTGTGGGCGAGGCTCAGGTCAGTGTGTCAGCGAGGCTCAGGTCAGTGTATGGGCGAGGCTCAGGTCAGTTTATGGGCGAGGCTCAGGTCAGTGTGTCAGCGAGGCTCAGGTCAGTGTATGGGCGAGGCTCAGGTCAGTGTATGGTTGAGGCTCAGGTCAGTGTATGGGCGAGGCTCAGGTCAGTGTAATGTTGAGGCTCAGGTCAGTGTATGGACGAGGCTCAGGTCAGTGTATGGTTGAGGCTCAGGTCAGTGTGTGGGCGAGGCTCAGGTCAGTGTATGGGCGAGGCTCAGGTCAGTGTGTGGGCGAGGCTCAGGTCAGTGTATGGGCGAGGCTCAGGTCAGTGTATGGTTGAGGCTCAGGTCAGTGTATGGTTGAGGCTCAGGTCAGTGTATGGACGAGGCTCAGGTCAGTGTATGGTTGAGGCTCAGGTCAGTGTATGGACGAGGCTCAGGTCAGTGTATGGTTGAGGCTCAGGTCAGTGTGTGGGCGAGGCTGTTAGCATGTTTCATTCACTGGAGCTCAAACACATCATGAGCGTAATGATCAGTCTCAGGCCTTACCGCACAACATAAACATGACGAGGTTAGATTTGTTTAGATTGTGTTTATTTAAAGCGTGTTCTGTGTTTGCTGATTACAGCCTGACAAACATTTATCAAACATTGATCCAGAGCAGAAATATCTCTTCAGTTCTTCAGTTATCGGCCTATAGATCCGCTTCTGAAGCGCTGCGTGTACGTGTGTGTGTGTTTGAGTGTTTTTTGTGTGTGTGTGTGTGTGTGTGTGTGTGTGTGTGTGTGTGTGTGTGTGTATGTGTGTGTTTGAGTGTTTTGTGTGTGTGTGTGTCTGTGTGTGTGTGTGTGAGTGTATATATATATATATATATATATATCAGTTTGTCAGAATGGCTGTCAGTGAGAGACAGTTATACATTATATTTTTCAGGATATAGAATCTTTGTAACCTTATAAATGTCTTTACTGTCACTTGATCAGTTGAATGCGTCCTTAATGAGTAAAAGTATTCATTGCATTTTGTCATATTCAGTATTCAATATTCAATAATTTATAATTTCATGCAACGTTGCATGTGACTGAGCAAAGCAGCTGGACATATGAATTATTATATATTTATCAGTGTTTATTTCATTTTTTCCTAACGTCTTGCAAGATCAGGTTCTGTAGAGCATAGTATAAATCATTCTCACATTATCCGTCCTCCCTCATTATGAGGAGCTTTCCTGATTCCTGGCCTGGAGTGTGTGAGTCTGAGCAGCTGCTCCCTCTAGTGCTGACTCTAGTGCCCACACACACACACACACACACACACACACACACACTTCATGTGCACTGAGGCTTTGGTCTTGATTGGCTGAAACCTAATAAAGAGATTACTAAAACATTTGAAAACAGAAAATATACAAATAAATACTAATCCAAACTATTAATAAAAACGATAAAAGTGTCTCAATGATAGTAAAACACTGGAATAATGTAATGTAATTATTTGTGTCTGAATGTTCTCATCATCAGGTGACGGACATCAAGGACAAGCTGAAGCAGTTCAGGAAGTTCTGGTCATCACTTCCTGTGTCCATCTGTGAGGAGGAGCATGTGGCGGCGGCGGGCGGCGCTGAGGACGAGCACTGCTGGAACGGACACGAGCAGGGCAGGTAATATATTCATGCAATTCAGATTAGCTGGCAGGACACCTGGCACTCGTCTTTTGATCGCCTTTTTTCGTATCATATATTTGAGTAATTATCATCAATTAGGTATCATTCGAAAGCTTACAAACTCAAAATTCATCCTGTGAAATCGTTTTGAAATTGGACGTTGCGTTAACATGGAAATGGTACTTTAAATTATTTTAGCGGGCTCCTCCCCTTGTGGGCGGTGTCATGTTTCATATTACAACATTTATTTTAACTACTTTATAATCAAAATCTTTTCTAATCTTGACAAACCGCATATCATCGGAAAGGTCTGAGTCTCAAGGGTCCATATTTGGGGACTGTTTTGTGATGGAAGTGATATTTGGACAGGAAAATTACAGGAAAATGCATCAAAAAAACAATCAATGGAATTTGAATGACACCCGGTGGCTGTGTTTGGTACAGCGCCTAAACAACATCTTATGGGGACTTTAATTTTTGTGATATCAACTTTAAATTTGGAACACAACTTGGTTAGACATATGGCTTTGATTTTAACATTAAAACATTTTTATAAAATATATATTTTATATAAAATAAAAAATATTTAGTACAGTATTTTTTATTTGCAGTATGAAAAAGTTATGGACGTTTAAATTTACTTTCATATTTTGAATTGCTTTCACTTTAGAAATAATCTGCCGAGTGTCTGCTTTAAAACAAGACCAAATTTAGGTCCAAAGCATTCTTGAATTACAGCCCTTTAAGTTTGGATAGTGCATTTTCATATGTATTCTCAAAAAGGGGGGTGACAGTTAAGAGGTTAATGAGCATATTCA
The DNA here is from genome assembly GCA_023566225.1 of Romanogobio albipinnatus. Taxonomy (NCBI): domain Eukaryota; kingdom Metazoa; phylum Chordata; class Actinopteri; order Cypriniformes; family Gobionidae; genus Romanogobio; species Romanogobio albipinnatus. The sequence goes on along the minus strand of CM042243.1, from coordinate 575,951 downwards.
TGAGTGCAGATTATATTAATGAGCATATTCATGAGTGCAGATTATATTAATGAGCATATTCATGAGTGCAGATTATATTAATGAGCATATTCATGAGTGCAGATTATATTAATGAGCATATTCATGAGTGCAGATTATATTAATGAGCATATTCATGAGTGCAGATTATATTAATGAGCATATTCATGTGTGCAGATTATATTAATGAGCATATTCATGAGTGCAGATTATATTCATGAGCATATTCATGAGTGCAGATTATATTAATGAGCATATTCATGTGTGCAGATTATATTCATGAGCATATTCATGAGTGCAGATTATATTAATGAGCATATTCATGAGTGCAGATTATATTCATGAGCATATTCATGAGTGCAGATTATATTAATGAGCATATTCATGAGTTCAGATTATATTAATGAGCATATTCATGAGTGCAGATTATATTAATGAGCATATTCATGTGAGCAGAGTATATTAATGAGCATATTCATGAGTGCAGATTATATTAATGAGCATATTCATGTGAGCAGATTATATTAATGAGCATATTCATGAGTGCAGATTATATTAATGAGCATATTCATGTGAGCAGATTATATTAATGAGCATATTCATGAGTGCAGATTATATTAATGAGCATATTCATGAGTGCATATTATATTAATGAGCATATTCATGTGAGCAGATTATATTCATGAGCATATTCATGAGTGCAGATTATATTAATGAGCATATTCATGAGTGCAGATTATATTAATGAGCATATTCATGAGTGCAGATTATATTAATGAGCATATTCATGTGTGCAGATTATATTAATGAGCATATTCATGTGTGCAGATTATATTAATGAGCATATTCATGAGTGCAGATTATATTAATGAGCATATTCATGAGTGCATATTATATTAATGAGCATATTCATGTGAGCAGATTATATTCATGAGCATATTCATGAGTGCAGATTATATTAATGAGCATATTCATGAGTGCAGATTATATTAATGAGCATATTCATGTGTGCAGATTATATTAATGAGCATATTCATGTGTGCAGATTATATTAATGAGCATATTCATGAGTGCAGATTATATTAATGAGCATATTCATGTGTGCAGATTATATTAATGAGCATATTCATGTGTGCAGATTATATTAATGAGCATATTCATGTGTGCAGATTATATTAATGAGCATATTCATGTGTGCAGATTATATTAATGAGCATATTCATGAGTGCAGATTATATTAATGAGCATATTCATGAGTGCAGATTATATTCATGAGCATATTCATGAGTGCAGATTATATTCATGAGCATATTCATGAGTGCAGATTATATTAATGAGCATATTCATGAGTGCAGATTATATTAATGAGCATATTCATGAGTGCAGATTATATTAATGAGCATATTCATGTGAGCAGATTATATTAATGAGCATATTCATGAGTGCAGATTATATTAATGAGCATATTCATGAGTGCAGATTATATTAATGAGCATATTCATGAGTGCAGATTATATTAATGAGCATATTCATGTGAGCAGATTATATTAATGAGCATATTCATGTGAGCAGATTATATTAATGAGCATATTCATGAGTGCAGATTATATTAATGAGCATATTCATGAGTGCAGATTATATTCATGAGCATATTCATGAGTGCAGATTATATTCATGAGCATATTCATGAGTGCAGATTATATTCATGAGCATATTCATGAGTGCAGATTATATTAATGAGCATATTCATGTGAGCAGATTATATTAATGAGCATATTCATGAGTGCAGATTATATTAATGAGCATATTCATGAGTGCAGATTATATTAATGAGCATATTCATGTGAGCAGATTATATTAATGAGCATATTCATGAGTGCAGATTATATTAATGAGCATATTCATGAGTGCAGATTATATTAATGAGCATATTCATGAGTGCAGATTATATTAATGAGCATATTCATGAGTGCAGATTATATTAATGAGCATATTCATGAGTGCAGATTATATTAATGAGCATATTCATGAGTGCAGATTATATTAATGAGCATATTCATGAGTTCAGATTATATTAATGAGCATATTCATGAGTGCAGATTATATTAATGAGCATATTCATGAGTGCAGATTATATTAATGAGCATATTCATGAGTGCAGATTATATTAATGAGCATATTCATGAGTGCAGATTATATTAATGAGCATATTCATGAGTGCAGATTATATTAATGAGCATATTAATATTGAATGTTTTTAATATTTAAATATTGCATTTAATTTGAACTAACTTTTTATTTAATTGTATTGTGGAGATGATTTTACTGTGATACTGTAACAGGACGATAGACGACTTTAGTTGAAATGGTTTTCTGTCATTTTAGAAATGTGTAAATGAACACTTCAGTTGTTTTGTCCAGATTTGTCCCTGAGGTTCAGACGGATGGACAGACCCATCAGGAGAATGACCCGGAGGTCAGCGCGAACGCTTCCAGACCGGACGCCCTCATCCGACTGCAGATCATGGCTCTCCGGGTGATGAGCAACAAGCTGAACAACGCCCATGACGGCAACGACCTCTACTTCCAGGACTCCAGTAAGTCCCGCACGTTATACGCCGCTAGTCTCATGGTTTTACTCTTCTGGTGTGTGTGCACTGCTAGAGAAGTTACAACTGAAGCCCAGTTTTTCTGAGCCAGAGCTTTGAACGTTTGTCTCTGCCTCAGATGAAGAGAGCAGCGGCTCCGGCTCTGGCTCCGACTCCGACTCCGGCTCCGGCTCTGGCTCCTTCATGACCGATGCGCCCGTCCAGGAGGCAGAGAACAGGGATGAGGCGTCTTCAGCATCTTCAGCGTCCTGCGTCCGGCCGGACGTCCTGCTGCTGTTCTTCAGTGTGCTGGCCGTGTGCTGGAGATAGTGTCAGCTCACACACACACACACACACACACACACACACACACACACACACACACGGCTCTGCCTGGACTGATGCCAGCCGTACTGAAGATCTCCAGCAGCCGGACGTTCTTCAGCAGCTCGGACGCATCACACGCCTGATGTATGAACGATGTCCAGTACAGCAGATTCAAGGGTTAGTTCACCCAAAAACTAAAAGAGTCATGATTTACTCTCTCACGCAAACCTTTATCTGGAGACGGACATCAATGCAGAAGATTCTTCTGACAGAACGATTCTCTTGTGCCCATTCTCATGCGTTTTTCTCACACGGATCTTGAACATGTTCACACAGAAAAGACTCATTTAAAAAGATGAAGCTGATGAGATCTGGTTGATCATACACTACCGTTTAATGTTTGGGTTTAGTGCGATTTTTAAAAAAGAAATGAATGCTTTTATTCAGCATTAAACTGATCAAACGTGCCAGTGAAGACATTTATAATGTGACTAAAGATGGTTCTTATCAAATGTATCAGTTTCCACAGAAATATGAACTGATAATAATCATAAATCCTCATATGAGAGTGATGAGTGAAGGGTCATGTGACACTGAAGACTATGAAGGAATAAATGACTCTTATATATTCACACAGAGAACAGCTGATCTACACTGGAGGAATATTTCACTGGAGTTATGATCAGATTCATGAGCAGAAGAGACTCTTCCAGAAACATTAAGAAGTCTCACCGAGCCCAAACGCTTGACCGGTAGTGTGTGTAATCTCAAACCCTTTCTGAAAACATTAATGGAACATACAGCGTTTGACCGACCGCAGTTCTGGCGTGTTTTGAGTTATTGCTCAATATTTCAGTTGTAGGTTTAGTCCGTTGAACATCACGCTCCTGCAAAGCTAAACATTGTGTTCTCATCATCTTTCATTTACATTTATGCTTTTGGCAGACGCTTTTATCCAAAGTGCCCTTATTACAGGGACAATCCCCCTGGAGCAACATGGAGTAAAGGGCCTTGCTCAAGGACACACTGGTGGAGACCGCTGGGATTGAACCAGCAACCTTCTGCATATCAGTTCAGTGGTTTAACCCACTGGACCACCATCTCCGTCTTTCATCGTTATATTAGCATAATACCTTTATTATGGCAGAAAAATCCAGCAGGAATATCCGACATCCGGAAGTATGAAAGTGAAGAATACACCGATCAAGCATAACATTATGACCTAATATTGTGTTGGTCTTTTGCTGACTCGTCGAGGTGTGGCCTCCTCTGGACCCCTGAAGGTGTGCTGTGGTATCTGGCACAAGATGTTAGCAGCAGATCCTTTAAGTCCTGTAAGTTGCGAGGCGGGGACTTGTTTGTTCAGCTCATCCCACAGATGCTCGATTGGATTGAGATCTGGGGAATCTGGACTCAAACTCGCTGTTGTGCTCCTCAAAGCATTCCTGAAGCGTTTGTGCTTTGTGGCGGCGCATTATCTGCTGAAAGAGCCACAGGGAATACCCCACACACTAACCCACTAACAGATATATCAGATATACCCCACCCACTAACAGCTTTATGAAAGTCCATATTGACACATCAGTGTGAATCTGTCAGGGGAGGATCGAGTTATTGTAATGAATGGTGTTATTTTTGACTGTAATGTTATTTCAGTTTTCATTTGCTATACTTTTTTTTTTGCACTTACCGTTCAGTATTATTATTATTCTTAATATGTACACTTGCGCTGCAAAACTTATTTTCTTAATCAGATTTTTTTTCTACCAAAATATATGGCATATCTTTAATGGAGAATAGTTTTAATAAGCAAGATTGTTTGAGACTTTAGTTCCATTTGCGTTTCTTACACCATTGACAAATAGTTTTTTTAAAGCACTCGTTTCAGTCAGATTTCATACTTTAAAAGAAACATCCAGAGTTTGTTGAAGAGGAGAAATAAATGTACTTCATGATATGTATTTTTTGAATCTAAAATTAATCTTGTTTTAAGGTGATGATGATATTTTACTGTAAAAAAGATTTTGTGCAGTTTTTTAGAGCGATGGATCTGGATTATTTGCTGTGTTTCTCCCAGATGTTTTGAGATTGTAATGTGAGCGCTTTCATATTAACGTGCAATGCTCCTTGTTTTTCTTATATATAACACAGGGATAATAAACATGTATATAGAAATACTCTGCTAAATAAAAACCATGAAGATATTTTGAACAAATCAGGACACAATTAAAACAAACAATAAAAACTGTTCAAATAACCCGTACTGTAGCTTTCTCTCATTTGGAGTTCAGTCCTCTTATTGTGAAAAGCTCAAGTGACTATTGACAGCTGAAAAAGAAAATCTTGAATGTGTCAAAACCGGTTATGAATGATGTAGGGTATTATAAAATAACATAAAGCTTCCTTTAAATCAGTTTCATGGTCAAACAGGCGATATCTCTCTCTCTATTTAGATTCAGTTGCTTGCTTTCCTAATATTACTGCATGAAACAGAAGTTGGTGTGTAAACATGAATTCATAAACTTTGTGCAGCAAAGATGTTTGTAAAAAAACATTTCTCACAATTTTAACCTTTTTCGTCGAAATTCTAAGTTTGCTTCTGTTTCCCAGTGAGCGGACTGAACCTCTGCAGATCTCAGATCAGTGTTCTTCAGAGCGATCGCTCACATGACTGAGCTCAGTTTAATCTCCTCTTTAAGCATCATGTGACTCGAGCCGTATGAACTTCTGTAAAGAGGAAAGGATGCATTTCTTTTTCTATGAACTCTTACTTTAAAACCAGTGGCACAGAAGTTTGACCTTTACTGTAGTAAAGCAGAAATGTATCTGTAATGAGTTATGAAAAAGACGCACACTGTAAACAATTAAACTTTTATTAAGAATGATACACTTCTTTAAAGTTTAATTTCTTATTTGTGCCCATTTTCTCATTAATCAAAGAATCCTGCTATTATTCAAACATTTGGGCTTGAGATTTCTGAAAGAGTCTCTGATGAATAGAACGTTTATTTGAGATATGAAGCTTTTGTAGTAAATGTGTTGACTGACACTTTTTTTGATCAATTGAATGCATCCCTGATGAATAAAAGTATTAATTTCTTTAAAAAATACAAATTCCACACTTTTGAAGCATAATTTCTACACACATCTCAGTGCTTTGTATGATATTATATGAAAGAGTTTGTGATTTACTGAATGTTTTAATCATCATTGAGTGTTTGCTTTGCTCCAAACCCTCGTGAGCTGCAGAGCCGGACCGGACTCAAGTACTTTTACTTTCCAAGTAATTTTATTTTTCAGGTATATGTACTTTATCAGTGTTCTTCTTTTACTTCACAACCTTCAAAAACATAACATTGTATTTTTTACTGCACTATGTTTCATATTGAATATCATTTAATACTTGATTACATAAAAAATGTAGTATTGTATACTTTTACTCAAGTAAAAGTAATTCAAATTTTACATGAGTACAAGTAAGAAAGTACTATATTTTTAATGTAATTAAGTATTCAAGGTAAAAAACACAACAACAACTTTTATTTATGAAATGTAGCGCAGTAAAAAGTATGACATTTATAAATTATGTTTTGGAATGTAATGAATTAAAAGTTTTCCAAAGAAAAACACTGATAAAAATATATACTTGAAAGTAAAAGTACTTAAGTACTGTCCGCCTCTGGTGAGCTGGGACCTGGACGGCTGTGTGAGGGTTCAGGACGGAGCCCGTGATCTGTGTGTGATGTGTCTGGTGTGTGTGACGAGGGTTAAGCTTCCTCTGTGTATTTTGTGTTGGTGAAGTCTGCGCTCAGGAGAGGCTGGAACTGGCGCTTTCTCCTCCACTGGACGTACAGCAGCAGCAGCAGCCCGAGGAAGAGTCCTCCCAGTGTGCTTCCCAACACAAACACAGCAGGTCCGCCGTCTGTCTCTGGACACACACACACACACACACTCAACTACACGTCACACACTAGCGTCGAACGACTGGAATCACTACGATTGATTCTGAAAGAGTCTCTTCTGCTCACCAAAGCTGCATTTATCTGATCAGAAATACAGTAAAATATTATTACGTAATATTCTATATTTCTGTGGAAACCATGATACACAACCTTTTAAAAGTTTTGGGCTAAGACTAAAAAAATAATGAATACTTTTATTCATAAATAAATAAATGACACTTTACTATACACTCCCCTAAAGGATTATTAGGAGCACCACTAATACTGTGTTTGACCCCTTTGGCCTTCAGAACTGCCTTAATTCTACGTGGCATTGACTCAACAAGGAGCTGAAAGCATTCTTTAGAAATGTTGGCCCATATTGATAGGAGAGCATCTTGCAGTTGATGGAGATTTGTGGGATGCACATCCAGGGCACGAAGCTCCCGTTCCACCACATCCCAAAGATGCTCTATTGGGTTGAGATCTGGGGACTGTGGGACGGCCATTTTAGTCCAGTGAACTCATTGTCATGTTCAAGAAACCAGTTTGAAATGATTGGAGCTTTGTGCCATGGGGCATTATCCTGCTGGAAGTAGCCATCAGAGGATGGGCACATGCTGGGCATAAAGGGATGGACATGGTCAGCAACAATGCTCAGGTAGGCCGTGGCATTTAAACCATGCCCAATTGGCACTAAGGGGCCTAAAGTGTGCCAAGAAAACATCCCCCACACCATTACACCACCACCACCAGCCTGCACAGTGGTAACAAGGCATGATGGATCCATGTTCTCATTCTGTTTACGCCAAATTCTGACTCTACCATCTGAATGTCTCAACAGAAATCCAGACTCATCAGACCAGGCAACATTTTTCCAGTCTTCAACTGTCCAATTTTGGTGAGCTGGTGCAAATTGTAGCCTCTTTTTCCTATTTTTAGTGGAGATGAGTGGTACCCGGTGGGGTCTTCTGCTGTTGTAGCCCATCCGCCTCAAGGTTGTGCGTGTTGTGGCTTCACAAATGCTTTGCTGCATACCTCGGTTGTAACGAGTGCTTATTTCAGTCAAAGTTGCTCTTCTATCAGCTTGAATCAGTCGGCCCATTCTCCTCTGACCTCTAGCATCAACAAGGCATTTTGGCCCACAGGACTGCCCCATACTGGATGTGTTTCCCTTTTCACACCATTCTTTGTAAACCCTAGAAATGGTTGTGCGTGAAAATCCCAGTAACTGAGCAGATTGTGAAATACTCAGACCGGCCCGTCTGGCACCAACAACCATGCCACGCTCAAAATTGCTTAAATCCCCTTTCTTTCCCATTCCGACATTCAGTTTGGAGTTCAGGAGATTGTCTTGACCAGGACCACACCCCTAAATGCATTGAAGCAGCTGCCATGTGATTGGTTGATTAGATAATTGCATTAATGAGAAATTGAACAGGTGTTCCTAATAATCCTTTAGGTGAGTGTATATTCACATAGAGAACAGCTGATCTACACTGGAGGAATATTACACTGATCAGATTAGAAGATGAGTAGAAGAGACTCTCTCAGAAACATAAAAAAAATACTTTTGACAGTAGCAATTGTTGATTCAGAATTACGAATAGTTTCGAATGGTTTAAAATGAAAGTTCTGGGGCCAGTTGCATAAACTAAGCCATTATGTTAAGACAGTGTCTTAAGATCTAGTATGAGCCACTAGCAGTTAGGCAAGTGGCATTCAGTCTTACTTTTTGTATCAAATTAGGCCAGTCTATGTTTTATATCTAACTGATTTTAAAAAGTTATGAACAGCCTTAAAGAAAAAAAAGTATGTCTAACTTGTAAGACTAGTCTTAACGGTTCATGCAACCGGCCCCTGGTCTTATTCAGAGCTTGACAGTCGTGGTCAGAATCAACTGTCCTTCCAAAACACCAGCGTATGAGTTTGGACTGACAGCCTAAATAATGACAGAATGTGCATTTTCTGATGAAAGATGATACAGTGTGCATGTTTCTTACCTTCGAGATCAACGGCGTAGGAATATCCCAGCTGTTCAGATGCCACGTAGATCTCCTCATTGGTCACCGGTGGGAAGAAGGGAACCATGTTATAATGCCGGTTGTGTCCGATGGGGGCCATCTGATCCGGAAAGCTGGCGTTTTCCCGGGAACGTCTCATCCATTCCTCAAATATGGCATCGGTGAATGCGTGAAGCACCTGTTCGGACGTAAGAGAAAGCGTGATCCAGGATCAGAGTTCAGACTGAATGTGATTGTCATTGATGATGTCATTGGAGTGTTCTGTTACCAGGAAGATGGGGTCGTTGGCAGCGGAGTGGGACAGAGCGCTGGTCCCGCTCAGGAACTGATGCACCAGGTTGTGCAGGTTGGACACAGAATCGTCCAGCTCTCCATCCGGCCGGTCGAATCCTTCCAGTGCGTTCCTACAGGGAGAGAACATTACTCATATTGTGCTAAAGAGTTTGTTTAAAATCACTTGTATTGAGAGACAGAATATACACTATATTCCCAAACGTGTTGTGCCGCCTGCCTTTACACGCACATGAGCTTTAACGTCATCCCATTCTCAATCCGTAGGGTTTAATATGGAGTCGCTCTAACAGCTCCAGCTCTTCTCTCCTCAAGGGTTAGGAGTGTGTTTATGGGGATTCTTCTAGAAGCGCATCTGTGATGTTGGACGAGAAGGCCTGGCTCTCAGTCTCCGCTCTAATTCATCCCAAAGGTGTTCTATCGGGTTGAGGTCAGGACTCCAGTTCCTCCACACCAAACTCCTCATCCGTGTCTTTATGGAGCGATGCTTTGAGCACTGGAGCGCAGGCATGCTGGGACAGGAAGGGGCCGTCCCCAAACTGATCCCATAAAAATGGGAGCATGAAATTGTCCAAAATGTCTTGGTGAAGCATTAAGAGATCCTTTCCCTGGGACTAAGGGGCCAAGTGTGTAGTGTATATACTTGTTTTTGTCAGTTTGACTTCAGAAATCATGTCTTAACTGTACAAACACTGCCTTACTTCTCCTTTTGTGTTGCATGGATGGCGAGTAAGCCATGAGCAGATGCAGAAACTCAGCGAGATTACCTGAAGCTGAAGGTGGAGTTGGTGAAGTATGGCGGACTGTCGAACTCCCGCAGGTTCAGGCAGCTCCTGACGTCATTCATGGTTGGTAAAGTCACATTAGTGTCCTGCATGAGTCCCCTACGCAGGGATCCCTCGCTGGTGCCGTTGCACAGAGTCACCAGACGATTATATTCATCCAGACTGGAGGAGGAGGAAGAGGAATCATTACGGGATTCTGGAGCGAGAGTCTCATTCTGATCCCTAGATTAGAAGTAAGTGCACTGACCCCGATTTAGGGAAATAAATCCACTTTTAAAGACAGATAAAGGCTTTATCTAACCTCGGAGAAAATCTCCTACAGCGCTTCTACGGGAATCGATATTATATTTTTTTATTCATTTGTCCACTTATGCATGTTCTGCAGTTTTTTAATTATATAGTAAGCATTATGCATTCTTTATTATATGCATTTAATTTCTGAATGCCGTTATATGTAACTGAGAGGTTAAAGCATATATTTTGAGTCAATAATCGTTGATTAGATCAAATTCATCTTCTATGTTACATTGGCAATTAAGTTTAAATTACTTAAAACCGAAGGTGTTCTATTGTATCCACGTCTTTATGGACCCACGCATTGTGCACTGGTGTAAAAAGATAATACGTTTTATTTCGCAAGCACCTTGTAACTTTGTTAGCTGTTACCCTTGTATTCACCATTAGGGGCGCTAAAACCTCTTTTATATAAACTGGGAGTAGAGTAGAAAAAGTCAGTGGGAAGTATGGTATGAGCCTAGTACCTCCAGCAACACACATTGGAGTCCTGATTTAAAAACTTTGTTTCCTGTTTTTGGTTCTCCTCATGTTGTTTATTTGTTTTCATTTGATGTATATCATTTATACGTGGGCTCTCTAGCTAATGTTAGATTTTTGTTCTTTTTGTAGATGGACTCTTTAAAAAGGTTACCATATATCAATGTATTGTTGGGGTGAACCTGTATGAGTTGCCAAGGCTCTACATATATGGATATCAAGTGATTCCTAACCCATGGATGTTTATCCAATATGCAATATACTGGGAAACATACTAAGATATGGTTTAGCAGCGTTAAGATAATAGTTGGTGGGCTAATATTATTCAGATATATGTAACTACAGGCTGTTACAGTGGACCGTGGTTATAACGTGACCTCTTACATCATAGAAGGAAAAGACCATTTACAGTGAAATACCAGAGGCATAAAACTCGTTAGTGCCAACTAGTGGCCGATTTCTTTCAAAATTCTCAGACCTCTAGAGCAGTGGTTCCCAAACCTGTCCTGGAGGACCACCAGCACTGCACATTTTGTATGTCTCCCTCATCAAACACACCTGATTCAACTCATGAGCTCATTTTTTTTTGCAAGACCTGAAATGGGTGTGTCAGATATAGGGAGACATACAAAATGTGCAGGGCTGGTGGTCCTCCAGGACAGGTTTGGGAACCACTGCTCTAGAGCCATGATGAGTAGACCATTACCTCCGAGTTTTGTTCCGATCGACCTCCGTTAACCTTGTCTAATAGATGCTGAAACTCCATTGGCCAATGGCAGCCATGTTTTTCTCATATACACCAATATATTTAAAATTCTGTTGCATTATTTTCCTGTTTTGAAACAATCTGCATTGTAAAAAGCGCGATATAAATAAAGTTGACTTAACTTGACTCATAGACTATCATGGCACCTTGCATGCCAATTTTCAAGTCATTCAGACTAGCGATTGGGTGGTTATAGCCATTTTATTTTTTTCCCCACGTTATAGCGCCTCCAAGTGGCCAATCGTCATTAATCAGATTGAGCTCATACACATGTGCCCCGGGTTTGGTGAAAATATCTCGTTCCGTTAGTGAGTTATAGTCATTTTAGTAAAAGTGGCCCCGCACACATAGAACCTTTTGGCTCCCATTAGTGACCGGGAATTGAAATTTCAACTTTTTTTGATAAATATTGACACTTCACACTCACACTTCAGAGAATATTTCCTGATTTCCAATCAGGCACAAACCTAGGACTAGTTTACAAATTTGTCTTGAGCCAAGGATTCCAACGATATAAAACACTTGAGCCTACGCCTAACGGCCATTTTGTGCTTTTGAGCGCTGTAGCGCCCCCTCAGGCCGATCGGGGCGAGCTTTGGTGTGGCTGTAGACGGTGTGAGCACTACCAGCCCTCAAAGTCTCAACTCTCTACGCCTCACGGTTTGCTCTGCCCGATCAGTTTTAGGGGAGAATGCTGATCCTTGATACAGTTTCAGCTCTTGAACACTTAATAAAAAGACGTGTTTGCATTGAGGATGTTGTTCTAGCGGCTCCTTGGACATTTCTCTGTCCTCTTTATTTTATTTCTAATACTTTTCTGCTACTTTTCCTGTTAAAATGACAATATGACTTTTAATAGTCACAGATGAAACCTCTGCTTCTCCTCTAACAGCAGAGACGGGTTATCCGGACGCACCTGTCGCACACCACGGACCAGCGGGCGAAGCGGGAGCCGGGGCTGATGCGGGACGGGTCCCCGGGGTCTCGTCCTCCCAGCAGAGCGTCAGTGCAGACGTCACACTCCGGCCGGCCCGTGGCGAACTTCCAGTACGGCACGGCGAAGTTCTCATTACCTGTGAGTTTCTGATGGGAAGAAAGCACATGCTGACCTGTAGTTAGAGTTAGTGTAGTGCTGACCTGTAGTTAGAGTTAGTGTAGTGCTGACCTGTAGTTAGAGTTAGTGTAGTGCTGACCTGTAGTTAGAGTTAGTGTAGTGCTGACCTGTAGTTAGAGTTAGTGTAGTGCTGACCTGTAGTTAGAGTTAGTGTAGTGCTGACCTGTAGTTAGAGTTAGTGTAGTGCTGACCTGTAGTTAGAGTTAGTGTAGTTCTGACCTGTAGTTAGAGTTAGTTTAGTGCTGACCTGTAGTTAGAGTTAGTGTAGTGCTGACCTGTAGTTAGAGTTAGTGTAGTGCTGACCTGTAGTTAGAGTTAGTGTAGTGCTGACCTGTAGTTAGAGTTAGTGTAGTGCTGACCTGTAGTTAGAGTTAGTGTAGTGCTGACCTGTAGTTAGAGTTAGTGTAGTTCTGACCTGTAGTTAGAGTTAGTGTAGTGCTGACCTGTAGTTAGAGTTAGTGTAGTGCTGACCTGTAGTTAGAGTTAGTGTAGTGCTGACCTGTAGTTAGAGTTAGTGTAGGTCTGACCTGTAGTTAGAGTTAGTGTAGTGCTGACCTGTAGTTAGAGTTAGTGTAGTGCTGACCTGTAGTTAGAGTTAGTGTAGTGCTGACCTGTAGTTAGAGTTAGTGTAGGTCTGACCTGTAGTTAGAGTTAGTGTAGTGCTGACCTGTAGTTAGAGTTAGTGTAGGTCTGACCTGTAGTTAGAGTTAGTGTAGTTCTGACCTGTAGTTAGAGTTAGTGTAGTGCTGACCTGTAGTTAGAGTTAGTGTAGTGCTGACCTGTAGTTAGAGTTAGTGTAGGTCTGACCTGTAGTTAGAGTTAGTGTAGTGCTGACCTGTAGTTAGAGTTAGTGTAGTGCTGACCTGTAGTTAGAGTTAGTGTAGGTCTGACCTGTAGTTAGAGTTAGTGTAGTGCTGACCTGTAGTTAGAGTTAGTGTAGTGCTGACCTGTAGTTAGAGTTAGTGTAGTGCTGACCTGTAGTTAGAGTTAGTGTAGTGCTGACCTGTAGTTAGAGTTAGTGTAGTGCTGACCTGTAGTTAGAGTTAGTGTAGGTCTGACCTGTAGTTAGAGTTAGTGTAGTGCTGACCTGTAGTTAGAGTTAGTGTAGTGCTGACCTGTAGTTAGAGTTAGTGTAGTGCTGACCTGTAGTTAGAGTTAGTGTAGTGCTGACCTGTAGTTAGAGTTAGTGTAGTGCTGACCTGTAGCTAGAGTTAGTGTAGTGCTGACCTGTAGTTAGAGTTAGTGTAGTGCTGACCTGTAGTTAGAGTTAGTGTAGTGCTGACCTGTAGTTAGAGTTAGTGTAGTGCTGACCTGTAGTTAGAGTTAGTGTAGTGCTGACCTGTAGTTAGAGTTAGTGTAGTGCTGACCTGTAGTTAGAGTTAGTGTAGTTCTGACCTGTAGTTAGAGTTAGTGTAGTTCTGACCTGTAGTTAGAGTTAGTGTAGTGCTGACCTGTAGTTAGAGTTAGTGTAGTGCTGACCTGTAGTTAGAGTTAGTGTAGTGCTGACCTGTAGTTAGAGTTAGTGTAGTTCTGACCTGTAGTTAGAGTTAGTGTAGTGCTGACCTGTAGTTAGAGTTAGTGTAGTGCTGACCTGTAGTTAGAGTTAGTGTAGTGCTGACCTGTAGTTAGAGTTAGTGTAGTGCTGACCTGTAGTTAGAGTTAGTGTAGTTCTGACCTGTAGTTAGAGTTAGTGTAGTGCTGACCTGTAGCTAGAGTTAGTGTAGTGCTGACCTGTAGTTAGAGTTAGTGTAGTGCTGACCTGTAGTTAGAGTTAGTGTAGTGCTGACCTGTAGTTAGAGTTAGTGTAGTGCTGACCTGTAGTTATAGTTAGTGTAGTTCTGACCTGTAGTTAGGGTTAGGGTCTGACCTGTAGTTAGGGTTAGTGTAGTTAGGGTTAGGGTCTGACCTGTAGTTAGGGTTAGTGTAGTTAGGGTTAGGGTCTGACCTGTAGTTAGGGTTAGTGTAGTTAGGGTTAGGGTCTGACCTGTAGTCAGGGTTAGTGTAGTTAGGGTTAGGGTCTGACCTGTAGTTAGAGTTAGTGTAGTGCTGACCTGTAGTTAGAGTTAGTGTAGTTCTGACCTGTAGTTAGGGTTAGGGTCTAACCTGTAGTTAGGGTTAGTGTAGTTAGGGTTAGGGTCTGACCTGTAGTTAGAGTTAGTGTAGTGCTGACCTGTAGTTAGAGTTAGTGTAGTTCTGACCTGTAGTTAGGGTTAGGGTCTAACCTGTAGTTAGGGTTAGTGTAGTTAGGGTTAGGGTCTGACCTGTAGTTAGGGTTAGTGTAGTTCTGACCTGTAGTTAGGGTTAGGGTCTAACCTGTAGTTAGGGTTAGTGTAGTTAGGGTTAGGGTCTGACCTGTAGTTAGGGTTAGTGTAGTTAGGGTTAGGGTCTGACCTGTAGTCAGGGTTAGTGTAGTTAGGGTTAGTGTAGTTAGGGTTAGTGTAGTTAGGGTTAGTGTAGTTAGGGTTAGGGTCTGACCTGTAGTTAGAGTTAGTGTAGTGCTGACCTGTAGTTAGAGTTAGTGTAGTTCTGACCTGTAGTTAGGGTTAGGGTCTAACCTGTAGTTAGGGTTAGTGTAGTTAGGGTTAGGGTCTGACCTGTAGTTAGGGTTAGTGTAGTTAGGGTTAGTGTCTGACCTGTAGTTAGGGTTAGTGTAGTTAGGGTTAGGGTCTGACCTGTAGTTAGGGTTAGTGTAGTTAGGGTTAGGGTCTGACCTGTAGTTAGGGTTAGGGTCTGACCTGTAGTTAGAGTTAGTGTAGTGCTGACCTGTAGTTAGAGTTAGTGTAGTTCTGACCTGTAGTTAGGGTTAGGGTCTGACCTGTAGTTAGGGTTAGTGTAGTTAGGGTTAGGGTCTGACCTGTAGTTAGGGTTAGTGTAGTTAGGGTTAGGGTCTGACCTGTAGTTAGGGTTAGTGTAGTTAGGCTTAGGGTCTGACCTGTAGTTAGGGTTAGTGTAGTTAGGGTTAGGGTCTGACCTGTAGTTCTCTCTCCAGGCTGAGCAGATGGAAGCGGTGCCAGGTGATGAACGCCGGACCCTTGTGGGAAAAGTCGATGGCTCTGAAAGGACGTCCTGGACCTGAAATCAGAAATCAGGTCAATATCACAATGACATCATACACCACCTGACCTACATTAGCAGGGCCCAATCAAATCCGTTTTATTTCCCCAAATTTATTCCCTCCAGTTTTACATCTCTGGGATTAATATAACACTACCCCCCGCCCTACACTCTGGATTCCATTTCAATGGTTACTCAATTGAATTCATAAAACTTAAACAATTAAATAATGTATTGCATGTTTACCATTTCAGGGCTCTATGAAATGTAAAAAAATTTTCATGTTTAAGTGTTTTACTTTTGCTTGATTTGTGATTTAACACAAAACTATTGTAAAAAACCCCCAGATGATAATCAAATAAAGGCATAAAACACGAATAATTGAATTACTCAAACTTAAAATTTAATCAAATGAACAATTCCTTTTCTTTCGTCCATGTGATGGAGTGATGAGAGGAATGAAAGCCCCTCGTGAGTAAGTCTGACTGATCCTGTGAGTAAAGTTAAGGTTGAGTAATGGGCCTTCACCTAGCAGCGTGTCCCGGACGGAGTAGTAGTGCTGCCAGACGAACAGGTCGTATATGGAGATGTTGCTGAACTGCGGCTCGGTTCCGTCGGGTCCCAGCAGACCCAGCCAGTGCTGTGTGGCGATGACGTAGTCCGGGTGGACGCTGGTTTTGGCCCGGTCCAGAACGCCGAGGAACTCCTGCAGCTCGCCCGCACTCAGAGAGTGAATGTCCTTCCTCACGACCGGAGCTTTACGCTGCTCACAGTCCGGCCCCGTCCAGCCGAACCTGCACTCGCCGCAGTTATAACCCGCGAAGTTCCCTGCGCAACAGAACACGCTCATTCACATTTAGATATAAAGAGTTTTCAGACATAAGCAAGAGTACAAACCAGAGCATCGGCAGGTCCGGTTGAAGAATTTGGTTGGCCATTTTTCCCGGTCGTCCACGTTCCTCAGTCTGTACGGTCCTCCCCAGGGTTTGGAGTCCACGGGAACATCGCTGCAGTTTCCCCGGCCGGACAGAACTCCGCAGCGGTTCTCCGGGTCGGGTCCCAGCGCCGGACAGCACTCTTTGGACAGGATTCCCTCCACCGTGCAGCAGACTCGAGGAAACTGAGCCTCCGCCCGCTCCATCCATCCCAGACAGATCAGAGCCCACACGGCCAACACCAGCGTCCGTCTCGCCCTCATCACTGACACTCTCAGTGTGTTTAAGGATTTCATGCAGTTCTCCGCGTGTAATGCGGTCCTTCCACACATGACGCGCTCATTCTCCCGAGGCTGGGTTTATATTCTGGTATGGCAGGATTACTCCGGACGTCCCATGGTCATCACCTGACCCACTAATGCCAGGAAAAGCCCTGAGGGGAAGAGCCGCTTCCTCAATGGACTCGACTCATGAAGCCGCAGTGTACGTCGCTCTCCTTCAGATGTGCACATGTTTAAGATCATATCACAGTGTTTATACATTTATTAGCTGGGAAATGTTTTTATGCAGAACTCATGATTGCGTTTGAGCGACCGCAGGCTCAGGGCTTCTGTGTGCAGAGATGTGCTGCTCGTTTGATGCTCACTGCCTGCTTTGTCTTTTAATATATTATATTTAGCTTTAATTAGTTTTAGTAGTTCAAGTTTTTCATCTAATATTAAGGTTTTGTTTTATTATTTCAACTTTATTTTAATTATTGAGAATATTTTTTAAAGTTTTAGTTATCGAAACACCAAAGTATGAATGTCATTTTTCAACACTTTATCATTTCAAGCTTAACAAACTTATTTAATTAATAAATGCAAACTAGTTTGAGCTTCATCTTTTTAGAGAAACATCAAGAGAGAGATTTTCTTGTTTATAAAAATATTCATGTATTTATTTATAAATATATTCATGTAAAATATTATGTAATCATTCATTTGTCATTGCTTATGTAATGTTTTTCTCCAGGAAAGTCTAACAAAACCATGGAAACATTTAATTAAATAAAACTGTTAAAATAAATAAATAGGTGATTAACTGTTAAATGAACATATAAAGCATAATACATAATAAAATGGGTAAATAAATACATTTGCTTCATTTCGTATTTATACATTTAATTAAAAGTGTTGAGAAAAGTAAGTAAAAATTAAGTAAATAAATCAATCAGATGAAAAATAAATAAATAAATAATTGGATGGTAATTAATATTTGATAAAAATGATTAAAAAAATAAATGTATGTGGAAAAGCCCAGTAAAATGTGAAACTGAGAATATAATAATAATACAATTAATAAATAAATAAATAAATGAGCTTAAATAAACGTTAAATACACTCTTAAAAATGCTGGGTTAAAAATAACCCAAGTTGGGTTAAAAATGGACTAACCCAGCGGTTGGGTTGTTTTAGCCCAGCTTTTAGCCCAGCGGTTGGGTTGTTTTAGCCCAGCGGTTGGGTTGTTTTAGCCCAGCATTTGGGTTGTTTTAGCCCAGCATTTGGGTTGTTTTAGCCCAGCATTTGGGTTGTTTTAGCCCAGCGGTTGGGTTGTTTTAGCTCAGCGGGCATTTGGGTTGTTTTAGCCCAGCATTTGGGTTGTTTTAGCCCAGCGGTTGGGTTGTTTTAGCCCAGCATTTGGGTTGTTTTAGCCCAGCATTTGGGTTGTTCTAGCCATGCATTTGGGTTGTTTTAGCCCAGCGGTTGGGTTGTTTTAGCTCAGCATTTGGGTTGTTTTAGCCCAGCATTTGGGTTGTTTTAGCCCAGCGGTTGGGTTGTTTTATCCCAGCGGTTGGGTTGTTTTAGCCCAGCGGTTGGGTTGTTTTATCCCAGCGGTTGGGTTGTTTTAGCCCAGCATTTGGGTTGTTTTAGCCCAGCATTTGGGTTGTTTTAGCCCAGCGGTTGGGTTGTTTTAGCCCAGCGGTTGGGTTGTTTAACTCAGTATTTGGGTTGTTTTAGCCCAGCGGTTGGGTTGTTTTAGCCCAGTATTTGAGTTGTTTTAGCCCAGCGGTTGGGTTGTTTTAGCTCAGTATTTGGGTTGTTTTAGCCCAGCGGTTGGGCTGTTTTAGCTCAGTATTTGGGTTGTTTTAGCCCAGCGGTTGGGCTGTTTTAGCTCAGTATTTGGGTTGTTTTAGCCTAGCGGTTGGGCTGTTTTAGCTCAGTATTTGGGTTGTTCTAGCCAAGCATTTGGGTTGTTTTAGCCCAGCGGTTGGGTTGTTTTAGCCCAGCGGTTGGGTTGTTTTAGCCCAGCGGTTGGGTTGTTTTAGCCCAGTATTTGGGTTGTTTTAGCCCAGCGGTTGGGTTGCTTTAGCCCAGCATTTGGGTTGTTTTAGCCCAGCATTTGGGTTGTTTTAGCCCAGCGGTTGGGCTGTTTTAGCTCAGTATTTGGGTTGTTCTACCCAAGCATTTGGGTTGTTTTAGCCCAGCAGTTGGGTTGTTTTAGCCCAGTATTTGGGTTGTTTTAGCCCAGCGGTTGGGTTGTTTTAGCCCAGTATTTGGGTTGTTTTAGCCCAGCATTTGGGTTGTTTTAGCCCAGCGGTTGGGTTGTTTTAGCCCAGTATTTGGGTTGTTTTAGCCCAGCTGTTGGGTTGTTTTAGCTCAGTATTTGGGTTGTTCTAGCCAAGCATTTGGGTTGTTTTAGCCCAGCGGTTGGGTTGTTTTAGCCCAGCATTTGGGTTGTTTTAGCCCAGCATTTGGGTTGTTCTAGCCATGCATTTGGGTTGTTTTAGCCCAGCGGTTGGGTTGTTTTAGCTCAGCATTTGGGTTGTTTTAGCCCAGCATTTGGGTTGTTTTAGCCCAGCGGTTGGGTTGTTTTATCCCAGCGGTTGGGTTGTTTTAGCTCAGCGGTTGGGTTGTTTTATCCCAGCGGTTGGGTTGTTTTATCCCAGCGGTTGGGTTGTTTTAGCCCAGCATTTGGGTTGTTTTAGCCCAGCATTTGGGTTGTTTTAGCCCAGCGGTTGGGTTGTTTTAGCCCAGCGGTTGGGTTGTTTTAGCTCAGCGGGCATTTGGGTTGTTTTAGCCCAGCATTTGGGTTGTTTTAGCCCAGCGGTTGGGTTGTTTTAGCCCAGCATTTGGGTTGTTTTAGCCCAGCATTTGGGTTGTTCTAGCCATGCATTTGGGTTGTTTTAGCCCAGCGGTTGGGTTGTTTTAGCTCAGCATTTGGGTTGTTTTAGCCCAGCATTTGGGTTGTTTTAGCCCAGCGGTTGGGTTGTTTTATCCCAGCGGTTGGGTTGTTTTAGCCCAGCGGTTGGGTTGTTTTATCCCAGCGGTTGGGTTGTTTTAGCCCAGCATTTGGGTTGTTTTAGCCCAGCATTTGGGTTGTTTTAGCCCAGCGGTTGGGTTGTTTTAGCCCAGCGGTTGGGTTGTTTAACTCAGTATTTGGGTTGGGTTGTTTTAGCCCAGTATTTGGGTTGTTTTAGCCCAGCGGTTGGGTTGTTTTAGCCCAGCATTTGGGTTGTTTTAGCCCAGAATTTGGGTTGTTTTAGCCCAGCGGTTGGGTTGTTTTAGCCCAGTATTTGGGTTGTTTTAGCCCAGCGGTTGGGCTGTTTTAGCCCAGTATTTGGGTTGTTCTAGCCAAGCATTTGGGTTGTTTTAGCCCAGCGGTTGGGTTGTTTTAGCCCAGTATTTGGGTTGTTTTAGCCCAGCGGTTGGGTTGTTTTAGCCCAGCATTTGGGTTGTTTTAGCCCAGCATTTGGGTTGTTTTAGCCCAGCATTTGGGTTGTTCTAGCCAAGCATTTGGGTTGTTTTAGCCCAGCGGTTGGGTTGTTTTAGCCCAGCATTTGGGTTGTTTTAGCCCAGCATTTGGGTTGTTTTAGCCCAGCGGTTGGGTTGTTTTAGCCCAGCATTTGGGTTGTTTTAGCCCAGCATTTGGGTTGTTTTAGCCCAGCATTTGGGTTGTTTTAGCCAAGCATTTGGGTTGTTTTAGCCAAGCATTTGGGTTGTTTTAGCCCAGCATTTGGGTTGTTTTAGCCCAGCATTTGGGTTGTTTTAGCCCAGCATTTGGGTTGTTTTAGCCCAGCATTTGGGTTGTTTTAGCCCAGCATTTGGGTTGTTTTAGCCCAGCATTTGGGTTGTTTTAGCCCAGCGGTTGGGTTGTTTTAGCCCAGCATTTGGGTTGTTTTAGCCCAGCATTTGGGTTGTTTTAGCCCAGCGGTTGGGTTGTTTTAGCCCAGCGGTTGGGTTGTTTTAGCCCAGCGATTGGGTTGTTTTAGCTCAGCGATTGGGTTGTTTTAGCCCAGCGGTCGGGTTGTTTTAGCTCAGCGGTTGGGTTGTTTTAGCTCAGCGGTTGGGTTGTTTTAGCCCAGCGGTTGGGTTGTTTTAGCCCAGCGGTTGGGTTGTTTTAGCTCAGCGGTTGGGTTGTTTTAGCCCAGCGGTTGGGTTGTTTTAGTCCAGCGGTTGGGTTGTTTTAGCCCAGCGGTTGGGTTGTTTTAGCTCAGCGGTTGGGTTGTTTTAGCTCAGCTATTGGGTTGTTTTAGCCCAGCGGTTGGGTTGTTTTAGCCCAGCGGTTGGGTTGTTTTAGCTCAGCGTTGGGTTGTTTTAGCTCAGCGGTTGGGTTGTTTTAGCCCAGCGGTTGGGTTGTTTTAGCTCAGCGGTTGGGTTGTTTTAGCCCAGCGGTTGGGTTGTTTTAGCTCAGCGATTGGGTTGTTTTAGCTCAGCGTTTGGGTTGTTTTAGCCCAGCGGTTGGGTTGTTCTAGCCCAGCGGTTGGGTTGTTTTAGCCCAGCGATTGGGTTGTTTTAGCCCAGCGGTTGGGTTGTTTTAGCCCAGCGATTGGGTTGTTTTAGCCCAGCGGTTGGGTTGTTCTAGCCCAGCGGTTGGGTTGTTTTAGCCCAGCGATTGGGTTGTTTTAGCTCAGCGTTTCGGTTGTTTTAGCCCAGCGGTTGGGTTGTTCTAGCCCAGCGGTTGGGTTGTTTTAGCCCAGCGATTGGGTTGTTTTAGCCCAGCGGTTGGGTTGTTTTAGCCCAGCGATTGGGTTGTTTTAGCCCAGCGGTTGGGTTGTTCTAGCCCAGCGGTTGGGTTGTTTTAGCCCAGCGGTTGGGTTGTTCTAGCCCAGCGGTTGGGTTGTTTTAGCCCAGCGGTTGGGTTGTTCTAGCCCAGCGGTTGGGTTGTTTTAGCCCAGCGATTGGGTTGTTTTAGCTCAGCGTTTCGGTTGTTTTAGCCCAGCGGTTGGGTTGTTCTAGCCCAGCGGTTGGGTTGTTTTAGCCCAGCGATTGGGTTGTTTTAGCCCAGCGGTTGGGTTGTTTTAGCCCAGCGATTGGGTTGTTTTAGCCCAGCGGTTGGGTTGTTCTAGCCCAGCGGTTGGGTTGTTTTAGCCCAGCGGTTGGGTTGTTCTAGCCCAGCGGTTGGGTTGTTCTAGCCCAGCGGTTGGGTTGTTTTAGCCCAGCGGTTGGGTTGTTTTAGCCCAGCGGTTGGGTTTATATATATATATATATTAAATTAAGTATATAAATAAACAATAAATAAATAAATTATATATTTTTTTAAATGGTACGAATCCATTAAATTAACGATTAATATAAATTAATAATTGGATTTAAATATACAAATAAATGATGCGATGAACAGTACATAAAATATATATAATAGAGTGACTTAATAACTGATGTTAGATATATAATATTTGAGTTATTTAATGTCATTGCATTAAAAACGACAAAATGTCAGTCCTTTTTCAACACTTTCTCTCTTGTTTTATGATTTCAAACTTAACATTTTTAAATAAATGAGAGAAATCAAGAGAGAGATTTTCTCTTCTCATTGGTGTTTGATTGCTTATGTAATGTCCAGTGCTCCTGATCTCGGCTGGATCTCGTGACTGACCGGGTCACTGACCAAAGCCTTTCCCAATCCTCAGACTCAGACGGTCTCCACATTATTAACCCTGAACAAGCTGCACCTTCTCTCTCTCTCTCTCTCTCTCTCTCTCTCTCTCTCTCACTCTCTCTCTCTCTCTCTCTCTCTCTCCAGGCCATGTACAGTCTGTGCATTTCTCAGTAAAGCACACGTCTCATGATCCAGAGATCAGATTAATAACACACACAGAGTCTCGGCTCATCATCACATCTATCAATGAGCATCATTCATCTAAACATGTTCATGCATATTAAAGATGGAAAGATGTGTCTGTTATTATTATCTAATGCACTAGAACACGTTTATTTCTGTGATGAGACGACTCCACGCCAGCGTTGTTATGGCCTAAATTAATACACGATTGATTAACTTTTTTGAACATTATTCTTTAACATTGTCTTTCTAACATTTTTACTGTTCATCTATGAAATGCACTTTCTGTAAAGCTGCTTTGAAACAATGTGTATTGTGAATTGAATTGAATTTATGAGAAACACGTGTTTGTTCATAGTTTTCATCACTTCACTTATTCTGAGATAATAGTGTTGATAGAATGAGATCTAAATGTATGGCTGACGAAAAACAGACAAACATAAATCATTTCAGAATGAGACTGGGTTTGTTTGATCAATAGGATTACACTAAAGAGTATGAAATATAAACAGATATTTGAGTTTAAGTGTTTTGATATTTGCGATAAAAACAACCCAACCGCTGGGCTAAAACAACCCAACCGCTGGGCTAAAACAACCCAACCGCTGAGCTAAAACAACCCAACCGCTGGGCTAAAACAACCCAACCGCTGAGCTAAAACAACCCAACCGCTGAGCTAAAACAACCCAACCAGGTTTGATAAAACCGCTGTGATAAAACAACCCAATCGCTGAGCTAAAACAACCCAATCGCTGAGCTAAAACAACCCAACCGCTGAGCTAAAACAAC